>JAIPRK010000147.1:0-184190 GCA_025469195.1 Chaitophorus viminalis | reverse complement strand
ATATATATATATATATATATACTACCTATCTAATCTTATCTTGATCGGGCGACCGGTAAAATTACGTACACATTATTAAATGATATAAAGCAAAATGATAAAACATAATCTTGATATTATCCTACACGTAGTTATTCACAAGTGCGAGCGTCATAAGAAACGAAAGTCCTATTCGCACAATGCAAAATGACATATTGACATATTGTTATGAGTATTAAATGTGCTAATGAGACGAAGACCTAGGTACTCGTCTTATTGAACCGGTTTTATATTTTAGCAACGGTGCCGTCGATTCCACAAAAAAAAATAAAAATATTAATAATAAAAGTATATATGGACAAAACAGATACCCTCCGATATTGATCACTTTGCAATTTATTTTTTAGTCCAACGTTCGTTTGATTGGAAAATTAAAGTTTGTAATATTACACTATTTATTACATTATATACATTACGCGCTTACGATGTAATATTATACAATGTGTCCCATGAGGACTGCTTATACTACTTTCCCATGAAATCGGGCCATTTGTGTAATTAATAAACCGCCGCGGGACGTAACATATTTAAAAAAAAAAAAAAAAACAATTTTTTAATTTGATCGCAGTTCTAACTAGTCTTATTATAGAATAACCATAATCATGATATCGTATTCCCAGACCATTAATATTTCTCTTAATACATTTAACTATCAGTACGCTGCAGTATGACGTTCTGATGTATACGGCTAAAATGTTTTTTACGAATGTATATTGCACAGAAAGTACAACGGTAATACATGTGAATTTGATGATATAACTACATTGTTGCCAACTCTTTTACTACTATCGTATAGACAGAATAACGATTTTAAGTTTGCGATTTATTTTTGTATTTAAAAATATTTCAATACATAAAAGTATATCTGTCACGGATTCACTGTTTTTACACTACGAGTACATAATATGTAAATAACGTTGCACGGGTCTTACTATGATTCAAGCTATAAAGGGTGGTTGATATTTTGGTCGTCATAGCGACTCGAAACTTTTACCGGATAATGTATATTATCCGTTATCAAAAAATAAACACAAAAAAATTACCTTGATTAACCGATAATAAAAAAAAATATATATCAAAATATTATCAAAATATTAAGGTTTTAAAAATGATAAGATGGTATTTCATTAAAAGCTGACCAATACTGCCCCGTGTGAAATTAAGTATATACATTAGCTACAGCCAAAATCACTTTATCGATTCATATGAAACTCTAATATAATAAATGTTTTAGTGAATTGAACATACATTGACCATATTGTATTAGTATTGCACTAGGTACGAAACAATTTTCGAAAATATTATTTTTAATGGTTGAAACCCAATCATTTCAAACTCGATGTAAATTGTTATTACTTTACCACTAATAAGTTCTTGGATATATCTTATCAAGTTTAGTTGAATCATATTATTAACTATCGGTGTTACATAATATGCTCACACATACGTAGATGGTATATATAATATAACTGGCATTCGTCACCCGGAATTCCGCGGGATTTAATTAGCCAGTTACGTTGAAGTGTGTATCATATGAAATAGATAACATATAACACCAGGTCGAAAGTTGTAATCAAGCATATACCTATGCCGCAGTATGGTAGTGGTCACACGACAAGCGAGTGTGAACAACAGCGTTTCCCGGGAATACCGAAATGGTTACGGCACTATACAACTTCATGTGAATAAACTCTAGATACATCGGGGGGAGGCATGATACGTAGGCACACACATGTTATCATTATCAGTGTTATATTATCGATTTTCGAATACGTAACATTTTCGATTAAATTAATAAATAATAATTATTTAAATTCATTTTTTCAAGACAAATTATACACAAAAACGTTCCGCGCGAGACTCGATCGATCCATTAGTGAAGATCATACTTATGAATCCGTTGTATGTTTTTCGAAATATGCGCTGAAAAGCAAACAAACGCTGTCTTTTTACACTTATATGCACGGGCTTAATGCACGGAGAATCCTTAAAAAATGCATTAACAATTTCAAAAAAATGCAATAAAATATGCACTTTAAATGCAAAAAATGCAATATAAAATGCACTTAAAGGGTTTTTTATTTAATTTTTATATTTATATTGATATTATAGGATATTATACAATACCTACTAGATTACATTTTTATGTATAATGCGATTCACCTGAAACATTTTTTAACAATTTTTTTATTTATTTATTTTGTTAAAATAAGGTTTTCGAAAATGTTAATTGACGGAATTTAATTAAAAATACCGGAAAATGAATTAAAAAAGGAAAATATGACCTTAAAATGCAAAAAAAAAAATTGTATAAAAATTAAAAACGTCAAAAAATGTAAAATAAAAGTTTCATAAATGGATCCGTTATCGCATAATTAAAATTATGTACTTACAAAGCTACGTTTCAGAATCATAAAAAAGAAAAAAAAAATGTACATTCCTATAAATTTACAGCCTTACTTATATATATTATATATATTTATATATATAGGTACTTTTTATATTTGTCTTTTATGTATGATAGTAAAATAATGTCGTTTATAAATATATATAAATCCGTGTTTGCCATGTAATTTAGATCAAAATGTTCCAATAATTTAACGATAATCAAATGTATGTCCCAACAATAAAGTTCACAAACAGCTACACGTAGCCACACATAAACTACATAATATGGATTATCAATATTGTTTGATGCAGTCGTGATGGTAACCGTGGAAAACTGTTATCAGTAGAATAATATGCGGTTTTGAACTCGAAGATTTAATCCCTACACGAACCGCGACGATCGTTAATTATTTTGTTGTGACACTATTGTCATTCCCGGATGGGTGACCAGGACTAGGTTTTCGCGACGAAACTATAACAATAATTTGAAAATCGAAAATGTCGACTAAATGTTGATTTCTTTGCAATTTTATATATTATTTGACTGTTTTTTAAAATAGCGTTAAGAAACCATCCCGAAAACGTCGTAAGGAGCAACAATTATTCGTCGTCACGCATGTGGCTGAATTGCCTACACGAAACGCCAAACGTCAATCCTTTAATATTAAATTATACAGTAGTGTCACGTTTTCGGCGTTAACTTATATTATAATTAACATAATAATTTATAGTAACTATATTTTTAATGAATACAATAAAAACATCATATTGTAGTGAAATTTGGGCAAACAACGGAAGAAAAACAAATGTGTATAATATTGAGTACCTATTGCTATTTCGTTAGGTTCTTTTCTTTTACCTATCTTATAAAATCAAATATAAATTTAACAAACCGTTATCATGCACATAAGTATTAGTATAAGTACAACGAATAGTGTTTTTATTGGTGTTGAAAATCGTAAAATTGACGCAGTACTTATGTGGGGTGACCATATGACCAGTTACGTAAAGGGTTTTCTTTTGTTTCGGTAACGATATGTCCTGTCAAACTTCTCCTATATGATGCGGTCTATCTTCTTTTAATCAGTCGATTCCTATTTTTCCTTATTAAGTCCACACTACATAACCTATTTTTGAATATTGAATAATATTATTTTTTTCCAAGAATAAACTGTATTCACCGACAATATTTTATAATATGCATGTTGTATATAATTTACATAGATCGATTAATGGTTAATTATTGTATACGTGCCGGAGAACGACACGCTTTCCATAAAAATAGCTTAGCTATTAATATTTTGCACAAAAGACGAGAAATTTAAGCAAAAATATAGCAAACAATTTTATATAAATGAGAATTTATGTTGTAGCAGCTGTTGATACTTGGCAGTCTGTTCATTGATAAATTACTATTAGTTTTTCAGTTTTCGTTCACGATGCTGACAAAAAATCTTACTTTTGACAGTGTAGTGAATAATTTTGTCGGGCGAAAGTGCACGATCTTGTATTTTAAATCAGGAAAGGGGACATAATGCGATAATGCGCCGCATAATAATTTACCTAAAATAGCACCAGAAAACAGTTTTTTCAGTTCCGTTTTTAGTTTCCGTTCTCGAGGTTAGCCTTTAAATATTAATACTACCTTATATTATTTTATTCAAATTCGTTCTTTTTTTTTTTAATATCAAATTATTTTCTTCGTCCCATTTTTACATCAGCATTTCTATACATAGAGAGTGTGTCAGGATGATTCGTCAAATGCTAATAATTTTTACTTTATCCATTATTATTATTATTATTATTATAATTTTCATTTTATTTTTTTCTTAAATAAATATTATAGTATTACACAACAACAAAATTGTATTAAAATATTTGTTTTACTTTTGAAACTCCAATTTGAAAGTCTAAAATTGTATTTTATCATTAAAAATCAAGATAGCATTATTATTATTATTATTATAATTTTCATTTTATTTGTTTTCTTAAATAAATATTATAGTATTACACAACAACAAAATTGTATTAAAATATTTGTTTTACTTTTGAAACTCCAATTTGAAAGTCTAAAATTGTATTTTATCATTAAAAATCAAGATAGCTATTATACAAACGAAATTTTTAAAAAGATTATTTAAATATCCTATAGATGTTTGATCATTAATTTATTATGATTTTTTCAAACTTTTTGAAAATTTGAATTTAATAATTAAAGTCATTGTACGTTCTGTCCAGACTAAATTAGGTTCTATCTAAATTAAATGGTGATATACAATATTAGAAAATAAACGAATTAATCTATATTAAAGCTATAAGCACCAACGTTTTTCTAAATATAATGTAATTTTTCTGTATTCACTGTATTTCTTTAAATTGCCGATTGGCGTTAAATAAACAAATAAATTAATAAAAATCGGTGTCACAAAATGGCCATTTTGATTTTTGTTTAACAGTAAAACAAAATTTGAAAATTTAGGTTTCCTTAATAAAAGAAACTAATTCATACATTTTTAATGTAATGTAGCACAATTTAATGTATGGAAATAAAAAGTGAAAAAATAATGAATAAAACTAAAGTTATTGCATTTGTCGTATCATCCTGAAACACTCTGTAGGTATATACCTATAGTATATTGTTTTTAATGTATATTCTTGATTTTCATTTTACCTTAATTGCACTACGCTGTGGTTTTTAACTACAGTAGTTCATCGTTTTTAAGTAATCCTGTATTTTCTCGATTAAATAATTGAAAATCGAAACAATGGAACTTGCAAGTATAATTTTATTATTATGTTCAGCACGAAGTGTTCAAAAGTGGTTAGGTTTTTCGTTCCAAACTTCGCTTACGCGATTGGACCATGTAGAGATGCATGATAAGTCTACATCAATTTTTCCTAACGCGTGTATCGTGGAAACTTATATTATAAAAAATTATAAAATTAATTGGGCAACTTTTGAACATTATATTTCGTAAACTTATGAATAAACTGCAGTATTACGTATTCGTGCACATGTTTTCCTACTCATTTCTGGAAAATACAAAATGTTTATCTAAAGTATACTGGTAAGGAGCGTTCACATTATACAAATAATGGCAATGGAAGCATATGTTAGCCAAAGTTCATTTTAGTGTGGACATGTCCGCGAACGTTCGTCGAACTCTATCGAATGGTTCGTTGAGGTTCGCTAGGTGAGCGGTATATCAAATTTTTGGACTAATAGTTTGGACGAAATTTCATTCGATTTAGTTGTCAACGAACGTTCATTACAAATCGACGCATACGTCTGATATATAAGATTTTGTTTTTTTTTTCAGTTTTTTTTTTTTTTCCTTGAATTCAAAATATTTTAATAATGGAAAAATGAAAAAAAAGTGCTTCTGGACTAAAGAAAACAGCAGTTTAACAATTTTAAATTTATACTCAACACATTTAAGTTTATAATATATAGATACACAACTCACACAATCAAGTTAACACATTTTTTGAACAAGGCAACATCTCTCTGGTTCGCTTTATAAGTGTATAATAATATGTGTATGTTATATTCTTTTATTAACACCATACATTAAGTTAAATTATTATATTTTATAAGCTACATAGTATATGGCTAGAATTTAAATTATGTGTTAAAAACGAACGTCTCGGCCAAGAATGTTCGTTATTGCGAAACCGCGTTACTCAATTATAAATAATAAAAGTATTACTTGTAATAACTAATATATAATAACAATAATAATAATAATAATAATAATAATAATAATAATAATAAATCATTATTATTACTATTATTTATGATGTAAATAATTACTACTATACAAGAAGTGTATTCTGATTAATTAAAACTTATAACTTGATGTTGTTTGCTTTTATACAATCATAAGACTGACTAATTAAATCCCGAGAAATTCTGGGTGATGATACCTATAATAATAATATAATTTCGTTTCTGAATTATTGAATTCGTCACTCGACAACATCTCAACAACGTGTATGCCTTTGCCGAGATCATTATTATTTGCACGAGAAACGTAAACATTTATTGAAAACACAAAAATATAGAAATGTTTACTGCGCACTGTACGTCGTATAATATAATATGATTGTGTAGAACGCCTCGCGACGGTCGGTCACATGGTAAGGGTAAAAAAAAAAAAGGGATTTTCTGTGTCTCTGAGGATATGATAAATTGAGTTTCGTTCGCCTTTTTTCGGGTAAATTGAGTCACACACACGTAGAACGAAAAAAAAGTCCACTGTATAGTATAAAGGTAAATGTTCCGGTTTTTAAAAAGTTAAGCCTATTAGCGCGTTACCAAGGATACACCACGTAAAGTAGTGACTAAAATGTTCATTAAAAGTTTTGTTTTTGTTTTCTTCTTCATGTACATATATATGCAGGTGGTACGCCTATATTATAACGTCGTAGTTTTTATTATTTTTATTGCACTAACCGTGGTATCAAATAATGACATGATAATATAATATGATCATCGTCGTTTATGTCTTATAGGTAGTAAAAAAAAAAATCGCTCATCCCGTATACTGTTGATAAACACCGAAAAATCAGGTATCTGTTTTTATATTATCATGTGAAACGCAATCGAATTTTTGAATTGACCCAAAAATCATATTATATTCGGTAAACGAGAATATACACTATCGTAGGCGGGACTCAGCTTACCAACATCACAATTGAGTGACTACACAATGCTCAAAGTTTATATGACGAGCAAGAAAAAACGGGGAAAATATCGTGTCGAAAAGGTTGGCGTAGTATCGTGAGTGAATTTCGCAGACGATGACCTGCACGTACATATTTTGCGGCAACAGGTGATAAAACAATTAAGTATCACCCGCGAGCTCAAGGACAAGGTTGCGAAGCTGGAGGCTACACTACAGGACGTCATAATATTTCATCCTTAGCTTTTTTTTTTTTTTTTAATTTGTACCACTTGAACACATTGCAAATAACCGTAATATTCCGCAAAGTGTTTTTAAATGTATGTTAACATTTTAAAATTATAATGTTTTCACAATCATATAAACCGTGATTAAATAATTCTAAATAAATATAACAAAAAAAAAAAAACTTTAACAGTATGCAAGTACGCTAAAAATGTAAAATAGTTAATATCAATAGCTATTGTTAAACCTCTTTTGGATAATAAAACTTAAACAAAAACGCGATTAAACCTAAGTAAAACACGGCGTGAACAATGTGTAAAAAGTACTAAAGCAGTAAAGTAAACGTGAAAATATCGAAAAATTGAAGTATGTAATATACAGAGCACTGAGTGAGCACAGAAAAGATAAAAAAAAATGCATTATATACACGTAAAATTATCAGGATATAAAAAGTTTATAATTCAATATAATATATTATATATAAAGTGTAATAAAATATACTATTATAATTATAATTTTTGAAGTACGAAGTTTGTTCTGTATTATTAAACACTTAATATACTATGCATTGCGAACTTTTGATATTTTCGAATCGAAAACGATATTAATCCTCATAAGTTATAATTATTATATTCCCGAGCATAATGTATAACGGTGAAAAAAGTTTCTTGCCATTTAATATAGTTTAATGAATAAGTCTTGAAAGCTGTTAGCGCAGTCCAAACGATCGGAAGTTCGCCGTAATTATAAAACTTATTTCGAATAATTTATAGGTAGGCATGGACATCGGAATATACATTGAATGGTTCATACAGGACACAGTTTATGAAAAAATCAATATTATGCCGATTGAAACGAATGCATTTGTTGGGGGGAAAAAAAAAACAACTATAGTACACTCGAAAACATTGCATGCATCCGAAATTGATTACGCCTACGCAATGAAACGCGCGTATTGTATACAACATTGGTGTGTAGGTACAGCACACGCCGTTTATTAATAATCAAGTGTAATTCAAATCCCGAATAAATTGATTAATAAGTACACGTATTTATTAATTAACTTATCCGTGCACTTGGCGTTAGGCGATCGCGCGGGTGTACTTTCTTAAAATATATACAACGGCACTGCCGTTACACAGTACGTAAACGTCAAACGGGGTTGACTTACGATTTAGGTGCACATTTTGACAAAAACCAAATCCAATCGATTTCATGTCCTGCAGGATCCATATTCGTCTTCCGGTCAAAATGTAAACGGGAAAGCGTCTTATGCGAGAATCGAAAAAAAAAAAAAGTTATTGAAATATCGTAAATTTATTTTTATTTTTGAACATAATTTAACGGGTAACACATTTATGAATTAA
Source organism: Chaitophorus viminalis (assembly GCA_025469195.1). Lineage (NCBI taxonomy): Eukaryota > Metazoa > Arthropoda > Insecta > Hemiptera > Aphididae > Chaitophorus > Chaitophorus viminalis. Next base: position 175,486 of record JAIPRK010000147.1, on the reverse strand, counting down.
CTATAGTAATGACATGCATATATTTTTTACAATTGAATTTGACTAAAAAACACCACAATAGCCGTAACGAAATGACGATTACTGTACATACTTGCGAACGAACTGCACTCACCATAAATCGGCTGTAGCTTATAAGCGTAAATTAATTTTATAAAAAAAAAGTATATTTTATAAAAATCTTATAGTTAAAAACATATTATTAAAATCATATAGTTATTAATATACTATGGTATTCGTCATTATAAAATGTGTATTTAAATATAAAAATATATAAATAATTATTAAAATTGTATTAATTTAATAGCAACAACTAATAGATGTTTTGTTTAAGATCAATAAAAATAAATAAATAATTAAGTATCTTAATATTAAATTTGAAATTTGAAGTCCACAGTTTTTAAGTAATCCAATCTTGAAATATATTTTTCTGTGTATAAGTTCCATGCTTTTATATTGGAGTCGACTTTAGAGCTGGTAATACCACTACTAAGGTACAAAAGCGCAAATTCTTTTTGCGCTTTTGGGCTATCGAAAAAAATTGACTCTTTGCGCTTTTGGGCTATCGAAAAAAATTGACTCTTTGCGCTTTTGGGCTTCATCGACAAAATCTTATAATACGGTAGAATACGGTAAAACTGCATTTATATGTACATGACAGGTAATGATAAAATACGTAAAATGTGTAAATAATGCGTGGGTACTGTGATAAGATAAAATGATAAGAACACTGTAAAAGAGTACGATTTCTAGATAATACGCGTATTTTTGTTTTCATACGACTACTAAAATTTATCGTAATCCGTTGAAGAAAAGATTTTAACAATTATTGCATAGATATAAACCGAGCGTCTTAATGGGTAGTTTTTACACTGATTGGTCTAGGGACCGACGGAAAACCGCGTCTTATGCAGGAAAGCGTCTTAAGGGTATTGTAAGCCATGATTTTCTGTCTCTGTCAATCACATGCAAAACATAGGAATTTGGACGTTTTCTAGTACCAATGTACCGATCAATCAATTAATGCGATAAGAATTTTGAAAACTGTCGTTTAAATTCGTCGTTAAGTCAGTACTTTAGATCGACTTTCCCACTTTTTTCATTTTGTCCCCCAAAATTTCACAAAACAGAATTAAACGAATTGGAAACATAAAAATGAACAAAAACTAATTTTTGGGAATGTTGAGTGCAAAATTTAAAAAAAGTGGGAAAATCGATCTAAAGTAGACTTAAATACGAATTTAATCCAGTTTTCAAAATTTTTATCGCATTAATTAATCAATCGCGGTACGTTGGAAATCAAAAAACGTCTAAATTCTTATGTTGCGCGTGTGATAGACAGAGACAAAAGATCATGGATTAATCAATCCCCTTAAGTGAATTTTACTGCGTACGCATAAATATTATATACAGTCAACTCTCGATAATTAAAACCTTCGATAATTCGAAACGTTCGGTAATTCGAAGTAAACGCTTGTTCTCTTGAAAATCTCACGATAATTCGAACAAAACCCATTCATTCGAGTACACTTGGGGATTCGAAATTAAATTTTAGGAAAACTGACTACCAACACGTGACAATTCGAAGTTTCATGCGTCTAACGTTCGGTAATTCGAAGTTTATTCACCAAATGTATTTTATCTGTATTCTTATAATCTTTTTGTTAATAATTTACTATACAGTCGTGTAGAAATTCAGCTTATTATTTACGATAGTTAGAATTATTATCGTATGAACCATATCGTTTTATTTCTTAATCGTTTTATCGTAATTTAACTTTTCGAGTCGTGGATAGCCCTCAGCCGAATGTAGTTGTATTTTAGTTATAATAATAATTTAATTTAAAATAATAAAAAGCTCTAATATGTACCACCTAATACACTGAAATAATTAACAATGTACAATAATACACATCGTACTTACATCGATATTTTACGTCTTGTTGGATCGAACGTAAAAAAAAAAATAAAAAAAAAACAACAAAAATCCACGTTTTGCACTTTGACCACGTGTTGCGTATGTAATATAATATTGTATAATATTATTATCCATCCGCAGTGTCCATTTCGGATTTGCTTCAAATTCGACGAGTGGCAGTGCGGTGTTATTTACCGTCTTCGGCCGTCTCGATTAAAACGCCGGAACGCTGCTATTATAGACGTCGTATGCCTACGTATAATAGCCAATTTGCGTCCGGAAATGTGTTCGTTTACCGTAATATACCGCCGCCGTCATGGGTGGTGCAAATCGAATAAGCATGAAATTCATAAATATTTACCGTCAAAACACCGCATTATTCATATTGTTACAATATACAATAAGCCTCGTCTGACACGTCCTCCACTCGGTTCCAACGTTGGAATATTAACGAATAACGTTTACAACGTGGCACGGCCGCGGTAATCCACATTCATCCCGAAAACCGAACCGGACCCTGAGCGGATTATACGTACACACGATTCAAACCCGCGTTGACTTTCGGAGCGCCGCTGCACGTCGACGGGACTAGTATTACGTAGGTGTATATCAGGGGTTGGCAACCCGCGGCCCGCAAAGCAATTTTCGATGGCCCGCACAAAGGTGATTAATTTTTGTTTTATTTTTGTTCAATACAATGTTCAATAAAAGTTTATTCGATATAAGTTATACAGTCAGTTTAATCTATAAAATCCAGAATCATTTTCAAGTGGACATAAATAATGTCAAAGATAATTTACAAATGGAAGTCATTGAAAACTTCAAAATGACGAGGTTCTAAAAAATTATTTCCGGCAAGCAACTAGTTTGCCTCAATTTTGTAGTTGTTTTCCAATATCTTCCCTGGGAATCAGACAATATACACAAAAACTTATAGCAGCGTTTGCCAGTACCTATATATATATATATATATATGTGAGCAGACATTTTCCATTGTGAAGTACAGAAAAAGTAAGCACTCTTTGTAGAGATGAACATTTACGAGTCTCAACAACAAGTCTGCAAGCTGATATCGAAAATTTAAGTAATAAACTGTAGGCACAGAAATCGCATTAATTTACAATTTTACAATTTTTTTATTCAATTCAATTTTTTCTTAAAAGCAATTTTTTCCAGTAATATTTGTGTTTTTTTTTTTTACTCTCATATTTCTTTGTAAAATAATCAAACATAATAGCAATACAAAATTATAATTAATATATCATAATATGTATTTTTTTTAATGTGGCCCTTGATGAACAATTGAAAAAAAATATGACCAGCGTGGTTAAAAAGGTTGCCGACCCCTGGTTGTCCCTATATTATAGATATTTTTGACGACCGACACGATACCGGCTGTTCTATTTTCGCGGTTTTCAGTGTTTTCCATGCAGTAAAACATAATATTCAAATGCGCTTCACGTTACGACGTACCTGTAATATATATATATATATATATATTATTTTTATTATAAAATGCTCATATTTTGGGACGGACGGATATAATTATTATTCGGGTTGTTATAAAATAACTACCGTAGTGATCGGCTTGCAACGCGTGTTGGTTCAAAATACAAATGAGATCTTTATTTTAAAATTATAAAACACAACGTATCTAAGTACCTATAAACAATAATAATAATAATAATAATAATAATAGTAATAATAATAAAATAGTATATTTTAAATACATCCGGACACTAATATTATTGTTATCGGTATAATATAGTTATCAATGTTATCATAATAATATGTAAATCTTTATAATATAATAATTATCTGTGTTTGTTATTACGCAATAATAATAATAATACGATGATGTAGTCGACGGGGAAACGTAGGGATAAAGGAAACAACGGGATTTTTCACTTCGGAGGTTATATTTCACGTGCCTACACGTACGTAAAATGTATGTAACCTATCTCTATATACTTTCATTTACAATATCATATCATAAAAAAACATTTTTTTTTTTTTTTTCAATAAAATTCCCTTAAATTTATTATAAATATCCGCACACGTAATTCATATAAATTAATAATGTATGTATAAAAAAATTCAGGTATATAATATAATATATTATATTATGTATATAAAACATTATTTTGATAGTAAAAAAACAAAAAAACAAAAAAAAAAAAAATCATACAAAAGGTAATACGAAAATAAGTGGATAAAAGCCCAAATTGTACAAAATTAAAACGTTATAGCACCAAGGATAACAACAGTCTGTCGAAGGGAATCGGAAACAAAATGGACGATATAGAAAACGAGTCGGAGGAATCGTGGTCACACTTATTACTCAATTATACCACAATTATTAATATAATATACATGCACACAGCATACTACTACCTATTCTTCGATAAATATATAATCACGTACGAAACGTACGGGTACAAATATATAAACATGTTAATAACACGGTGTTACAGCCCGTGAGAAACTGTTTGCGCGAAGAGATCCATTTGACGCGTCGACGGAAATCGGGTATGTGTAGCACGAGACCGCGGACATAATGTTAAAATATGAATATAATAATACGGACATAAAAGTGGAATACCATATTAAATCATAAACCACACAGATGGGTGTTCCACGTGGACATGGATCTCGAACCATGTTATATAAAATACATCTAAGACGATAATAGAGGTAGATTACGGTGAGTTTTCTGGACGACCATGATAAAAAAACTACGTTTCATTGACACTTTTTTTCCGATGGAGAAATTATTGTTTTTACATTTTTTACCCTCGTATACGGTTACATTGGTTAATATTATAATTCCAATATTTTTCCGTTGACGATAAAAAATGATAAAAATGTTAATCTTAATAATATCCGCAATGTGACATTGAAGATGTCGCAATTCATGTCGAACCCCGATACATACCAGAATACTTAACGAAATTATAAAAATTAAGATACAGGATAGATAAGTACAATAAATGCAAGTTTCCGGATTATAATATATTTTTGTGTGATTCGATCGATAAACGTACCGTTCCCCTTTTATATTATTGTTTATAATATATATATATATACAAATATACAAACACACGTGCGTGTAGTGTGTGCTTGGCGGAAAAGGACGGCGTCGTAACTATTTTTTATACCGCGACTAGGTATGTTAACGAAAACAAAACTATTTCTCTCTTTCTCTCTCTCTAATACATTTAAATATATAATATACATATAATATGTATTCAGTCTGATGTATATTGTAGATATCGAAGAGAAAATAAAATATGAATAGCCACACTCGGTAATGGATCAACGCGACAGTGTCATTCGTATACGGATCTCAGTCGGACGTGTTTATTATACCTAAGTGCTCACAGGTTTATAATATTATTATACATTCGTATGAATAACAACGATAGTATTATAGTATTTAACATAAACTAATTACTATGCAATATGTAAATACTATGAATAATAATGTACAGTGATTGGTAAATAGTGATAACCGATAATGAACAATAATATAGTCATTTCTATAAACACGTGTAAAACACACACACACACACACACACACACACACACACACACACACACACACACATATACACACACATGCGCTCATACCCACAGAAACCGAATACGGACTAGATTGTTATTTCCCCTCCCCCTTCCACGACTGTCGGTGTTGAGGGGGAGGGATAACAATGATAGGAGACTGGAGGGCAGCGACTTTTTCCCCCCTTGGAAGTGTAGAAACACTGGAAACGATGTAAGTGGACAACGCACCGCAACGGGTAGGCTACGAGTGGTTTTAGAAACCGATTTTTGTTGGATTTACAAAAAAAAAATATATATATGTATAAGTATATATCGTTTCTGCCGTTAGATGCGCCATTAGATAGGAATGAATGGACGTGTTTATTATTGCCTGTACGACTGCTGCTGCTGTTGCTGGAACAGCCTGACGCCGTTGTGGTGCGTGGGTATGGTCGAATGGTTCCGGGACCGGACGGCCGCGATCGCAGCCGCCGTGGTGGTGGTGCTGCCGTTGGACGACGCCCACTGCGACCGTTGGTGCTGCTGGTACCCGTTTTTGTCGTCGCGCCGGTACTGGTGCTGGTTCTGGTACTGATGCTGCAGGTAGTGCGTCTTGTTGTTGATGTGATGGTGCTGCTGCTGCGTCTGCTGGTGGTGCTGGTGCGGCGGTGACGGCGGCGGGGGCACGTTGTGCGGCATCGTCCTCCAGCCGGGCACCGAGCCGGGCCGGTTCCGGGCGCCCCGCGGTTCCGTGAACGAGCTCAGCGACACGTTCGTGGGCCGGGTGCACGGATCCGGCGGCATCCGGGCCTTGGCCCCGGGGCCACCTTTGTGCCGTATGACCACCGTGTCCACGGACAGGTCCGCGTAACTGGCCCGGCGCCTCTGCTCGTCCGTCGGCGACGGCGTGGACGTGGCCGACGACAGCTGTAGCGGCGGCGGCGGGGGCGGCAACGGCGCCGTGGCCGCCGTCTCCTGGCTACTGTTCGAGTGCACGCCGCTGGACGATTCGCTGTGGCCGCTGCACACGGCTTGCGGTGAGTGGCCGGCCGCGGACGCCTCGGACTCGGACTTGACCGCGTCCTCCTCGAAGTCGTCGGTGGCCGTCACGGACGCGGAACCGCCGCCACCGCCCGACATCATCGTCAAGCCCGCCGTCTTGTACATTACACCGTGGTACGGGTCCTGTTGCTTGCACACCTGTTTAACCGACCAATAACACTCGTCAGATTACAATAATTGTCGTTGACCGCGAAACGCTCATATTGTAATAAATATGCATAAAGCGTCATGTTGCACACCAATAGTTCTCAATCTGGTGGGGGGGGGGCGGACGACTCGCTAGGGAGGTGTGGACATTTTTAAAAATATGCGAAACATGAAAACGTTTTTAAATATTAAATAAACTTAATTGACGACGTTTTGTTTACACTATTAATCCATTAACCAACATCTTAGAGTGGTGAACGGGGAGGGAGGACGTGGAATGGTATACAATATTATGGAAAGAGACATGGTCCTCAAAAGGTTGAGAATCCTTGGCTAACACGATGATTGTAAGTTTACTAATAAATATGTAACAAATATGTCTGTTACTGTACACTGTGTCATTTAGGCAACCCGGTAGACGGGAAGTTCGTTTTGAATAAAGTTGTTTCACTCTCTCACTATATCTATTATTAAAAAACATCGTTTAATAATTTAATGTATTAGTAAATTACGTAGTATACCATTTTGCTAGTAAAGTTGAAACATTTCAACTTTTTCCCCAACTAACGTGCTATTTTATCAGACATGAGTTAAAGTATAAATATGTAACTGCCTAAAACAATAACCTAACTATATAGGTAATTGTTTATTTGGAACTAGTAGTTCATATTTTCCCAGCAATTGGTTTGTGAAATATGAATGAATATAATTTTTTATTATTAAAGTTTTTAATTATTCATTATTTTTGTTACAATTCTTTATTTCTAATACATCATTATGCAAATGCACGTTGAGTATTTTTAAAGAAAAAATGGAAGTGAATAATTGATATTTTCAATTTTCTAGAACTATACGAAAATAACATATCAGCTAGTACACATGACATGACACGGCATAGTTTAGTGTGAATTCAGCTTTACCCGTACATATATTTAAATATTAATATGGTTTTAAGATTGGATTTCGTAATACTTATGATACATAATATTTTCGGGTTTTAACTTTTAATTTTTCGGTCAGGGAATGCAACGTGTTTTTCTCCCCAGCGAAACTTTGAATTTTTTTTTTGCCTTTGTATTATCGCCTTGTCGCAGCAAAAGCGCATTGCGTTTAATTAAATGACAAACTTTCGGCTCATGCAATGGCAACGGACTAATGATTGCATCCATGGAATTAAAATTGTGAGAACGCGTAGAAAGTGGAGGTGCTGCACCCGTCGCTAAAAGTTTTGAAACGCTTTTACAAAAATTAACTATGTGTATAATTCGTGCAGCAAGTAGTCAGCGGAATTTTTTTAAGGGATTTATCTGTTTGCTTATGCACGAGCTTAAATATATCTAGGTTCCCTAACAGAGTTTGACCAAACGGACTTTTAATAAAATTATCTGATGTTTAAATAAACAAAGTGTCGCGTAGTATCGTATTACGTATATTTATATCGACGAATAAAATAATGACTTCAGAATTTCCAACGCTTCGTATTTTATTATTATTTAAAAACATTATAAAGAACTATATAAGTAAGCTTTGACAACGTGCAAAGAGATATTTTATTCAATTATTTTCCTGGAATCGTAAATGGAAACTCACTGTTATAATGATACTACTATATAGGAACCTGCAGGGGCGAACGAAATCCATACCGTGGTGGCATATGAAAGTGCCTTTATTGTACCCGAAGGAGTCCATTTTATCAAGCAAAATTGCCCTTTTATTTTTGGAACGTAACGTTTAGTTTTTAACCGTGTTCAATATGCAATTTACCTCAGGCTTTGCAGTTCTTTATCAAATTACATTTTAACGCGGTACAAATTTAATTACAATTTAATTCGGTTCCCACCCAGTGTGGATGGGCCTACAGGAGATTAACGTGTTTATAATGTAATTTAAACCAATTAATTTTTAACAAATATCCATTTATATTAGGAAGTGTCGATTTTATAACATGCCACCGCTGCGCTATAGGAATGAAGGGGTAAACGATATGAGTATCATAACCATCGGTATAAATAACTTAAAACGCGATGGTCAAATCCCAAACGATTTATAGCAACTACAAAACATATACAAATAATATTACCGACGTTGCAGCTATAGAAACGTATTTACCATGCAGGTTTGAGAACGGAATATAAAATAAGTCTAATAATACCTATTTTAGGCGTTAAACTAAACTAAAAAAAAAAATAATAAAAATATTGGGTCTAAGTTTTAACCATGCGTTATGATTATCTTTAATACAATTTTAAAAATGTTACATGTAATGAAATAAAGTTTAATTAAAAATATGATTAAACGTAAAGTATAAAATATATTGTTTATGCTGGAAATTTTGTGAACTTATAAATGTTTTATTTTCCAAAATTAATGTGTTCCAAATTAATAGGCTTTTTTATACAACATCGATGAATTATTATTTTTATTATCTATTTGGGGTGCGATAAACACGTGGGAAATCACACTACTCTCCTTGATCTCTCATGAGACAACTGACGTATAATATTTACTTGATTTTTGCTTGCGTGGAATTCCGCAGCCGAACTTATGTCTTCCACGGGTGGTGGTGGAGGCGGTGGGGTGGCTGGCGAGTAAAACAGCTCCCTTGTGTTGGCACTCGCGTACGTGATCACGCCTTCACGGACCGTCTCCAAAAGCTGCTCAACAAAATCCATTAAATACATTATTTATGTCACATTTCACAGTCGTGTGTAGAGATTTTTTTTTTTAAAATAATACGACAAAATCAATGCCGATGACAATGAATACATCACTGTTGAATATTGATCGATTGAGTTTACATAATTTAGTTACACCGCGAAATGTATTTAGAACAACATTAGAACAACACGCGCAGACGATTAGTTTTATTTTTCCGATTTACCTATAATAGAACTTGTTCTTCAAATGTTGTAGAGTATTGTAATTTCTTTTGAGGAAGTATCTTATATTTTATATTGTGATGTAATCAATACTTAAGTGATTTTGAGGGGGGATTTTCTTAACAATCCTGTTTTTTATTTTTAAATTTGCTTCACCTCCGTTTACAAACAATGACGAAATTGGTGTCGGTATATATGATTTAACTTATAATTAGTTAATTGAAATAATAAACTCACGTTGATTAATTGTTATTTATAATACGAAAATGTATAAAATGTTTATAGAGAAGTACATCCACCGTTTTCCATTTATCTGGGACTAAATTATTGTTCACGTTTTAACGTTTGCATATATATATATATCTTTTAGGTACACGTAAATCGACCCCAACCACGTCTTCACGGTACTATTATAGTCTACAATACTATTCGTATTTTATGTGCGTATATTATATTATTAAGATTACGAGAAAATTATATTTCACTCGCCTTCGTGTCCTCGGACGTGTTGTCGTCGCTATGGTCGTTTGCCGCTCTGGTGACCATCGGCAATTCACGCAGCTTCGCGTAATCTCCGTCGTCCTCGGGGCTGATTCCCCTCCGGTCGACTTTTTGCATCGGGATGCCTCTGTGGAATAGAAACAAAAATCATTACTTTATAACACAATAATATCTATAGGTATGTTGGCGTACACCCGCACAACTGCACAAGCGCGTATTATGTTACGAATTCGATTCGCGGCATTATTACTGCTGGTGTGTACATTTTATTATATTTTGTGACAACAATCGATTCTCCGGTGCGTGGGAGCACGCCGGCATGATTAAAACTTATATTAAAAGATAAACACTTTTTTTTCGTTTCGTTTTATTTATTTCCCGGCTACACTATAAGACTATACAATATAATTATAATTACAACTCGTCGACAAGATTTTTTGTCGCATTGTTTTCTCGTGTATCGTCTTCATTGTTAGTCACCATTGAAATTAATATTATACGTATAATATAGGCGCGGTCAGAATGACTCAGTTTTCATTAGACTAGACAATACATATAGTGTGACTGTTTCTCCGTTCTTGATTAATCCTTGTGATTACGTTGTACAAGTCGGCTATCATTTTACAATATTTATTATTACAATATTTTTCATGGTAGAATAATATTTTTACCACAATACTATAATAAGGAAGTAAGCATTTTTAAAAACCGTTATTTTTATTATGCGTCATTATACCACACATATTTTACGTAATACCGTTTAAACGTTTTTGACGTCACAAAATGTTTAAACGTTATATTCGAAAAACAAGAACCGTGTGTCTTGCAAGCCACAAAGCATCTACATAAGCGATCAACATAATAAGTAGGTATATACTTACTTTGTAGACTTTTTAGTTCGTCTGCAACCAAAGCAACCGGAAGGTTCGTCCGAGTCGTCCATTTCGCTTAAACAACTGCGCCCGGAACTTGACTTTGGTCGCGGCCAGTATATTTGTTCGTCGCTCATGGTTTTAGGCGTTCTTTTCGATCTGTGTTTATCTGAAACAAGAACGATGGTGTTACAACGATCCGACGACCGTGTTGCGGTCAGTGTTGTTAAGGAACGCGTCCCTAAAGGAACGATTACTGGAATTGATTCCTTTTTTGTGGGACGAATGAATTAATTAATTCCATTATTTTTTAAAGGAATAAGAATGTGAATTAATTCCTTATTTTTAGGAATAGGAACGTAAATATTATAATTATTTTGTTCTTCTCGGAAATATTTTAACAAAACATTTGGGAGAAAAATTTCGTTTACTGGTTATGTTTTTAATCTATATAATAGATGAGCCTACCAATTTTTTATTCACATATGAGTATATAACTTAGTGTTCTGATTAGTGTCTAGTGATTAATGATTATGATAATAATTGATAACTCATTAATCGTTTAACCACAGAATAGATTAAAATATGTGATTGATTCTTAATTGATTAAACGTCGTGTTAGAGTGATAAGCGTCATTGATAAGAAGAAGATGGGAATCTAGTTATTATATATATATATATATATATATCTGTGTGTGACACCAACACACATTATATATTTGAAATAATATTTTTTACATATTATATGACAATTGTACTTAAAATTAAAATATTTCGAATAATAGAATAATTTTATTAAGTGGGTATTGTTGTAAACTAAGGTAACTAGGAACCAGATACTTTTTTTAGAGGAACGAAAAAAAGAACGAGTTCCTTTCGTATAGGAACGAGGAATTGAACGTGTTCCTTTTAATATTAAATGAACGAGGAATTGAACGGATTCCTAAATAAATGGAATTTTAACAACACCGGTTGCGGTGCATCGCGTGCGCCCGGCGATGAACAGCTCACCGGAATTCACACGGGTATAGTCGGTCACTACTCTTTCCACTACGGACGTCACGATTCGTTTGGCGGTTTTTTCCGTCAACGAGTACGTCGCGCCTTGAGCCACCACCAGCATGGGCACTCGTTGGTCTTCGTTGCCGCCGTCGTCGGGCATCGTGCTCGTCGGATCGTATTCCAGGAACAGGTGCAGGTCGAACTTCCAGCATGGCTTCAAAGTGAGCACGGACCACATGGCTATCCACACGAACACGTGCGCGGTGGAGTTCAACAAGCACACCAGGACCACGCCGTTTAACGACGACCGGAACACCACGATCGCGTTGTACAACAGCGGGCTTTCGGACGCTATGACGGCGAGCAGCGTCAACACGCTGGCGCAGTACGGCATCAAACTCGAGTAGGCATCGGTGACGGTCTTAATATGACCGCCGCCGCCCGTCTGACGTTTCACGAACGTGTTGAACCGCGAGTACCCGTAATAGTAGATGATCGAGTTGGACACGAATATCAGTACCGTGGTAATGGTGAACAAGACCGCGGTGTCCAAATAGTCCAACACCAGGTTGTAAGTGCTAGTGCCGGCCGGCAATTCCTTCACCATTTTGCTTACGCCCAACACTTGCATCTGTGCAATGCAAATAACACACGCGCGCACACAACATTTCATCGGTAAAATTTTGATTCGCCGCGGAGAACGGTATGCATAGGCGCAACTAGGGAGGGAGGGGCTAGAGGGGGCTTGGTCCCCCCAGTTTGCCAAATAGTTCCCCCCCTCCAGTTTTTTTTTTTTTTCATGTGAATTCAATTTATTTTGTGCTAATACAGTTGATGACCAATAGGCGGAGATGCTCGTTGCTAAAAATTGTGCATTAAATTTAAATAATGGTTTTGAATAAGACACCATCAAAGAAATTGTGAAGAAGAATACATTTCCAAACATATACAAGCTGTTTCAAGTAGCTCTAACCATACCGATAGGTTCGGCAACATGCGAGCGACCCTTGTATGAGACCTATTAAAAGTTGGTTGAGAACATCAATGGAGCAAGATCGATTTTCAAATTTAGCCATTTTAAATATTGAGAGAGATATGTCCAAAATAATATAAATAATAATGACATACTGGAAAAATATAATAAAATAAAAAACCGACAAATGTAGAATACTAATATAAGAATTATTATAACAATTGTTTGTATTTATTTTTTGATTATAACTAAAGGGTAATATAATATTACATTTCTAACGGAAGCAAAGAAATTTGTTTGGGGGGCTATAGCCCCCCCCCCAGAATTTTTACCTTAGTTGCACCTATGACGGTATGTTAATATTATCATGTCTTACCTTGTACAGAACACATGTGAACAGATATAGGGATAAGCACTGTATGGCGTTGGCGAACAGTTGAACGGAAAATAGCGTGGCAAAACACTTATTGGTCTCCCAGAATACCGACGCGTAACGGCCGCAATAAACGAACAAAGCCATGGCGTAGTTGAAAAACTCGATTGACATGGTACCATCTGCATCTGCACTGTCTAAAAATTATTTGAAACATAAAGTACTGGTCAGTGTTTGAGTTTTGTTTAATCGTCCTCTACCAGTATTAAACGTGAATACATATATATTACGTAATTATGTAATTTGTAGTGCGCTTAATACTAATCTTGACTGATCTACACAAAAATATTATTATGACACTTGTCCACTGGTTTTATTCGACTCAATATTTATCAATAAATCGTAAGACTATACATTGTAACGTTATTGAATGACCTTGCTCCAGAAGATTAGTTTAGAATTAAATACAGTTTATATTGTATTACTCTATATTATAGTAAACTATTCGCTGGGATGACAAGACAAAACTTGATAGCATTAATATATTGTACACAAATAGTGTGTGTAAAAGTTTGAAAACTAAAACTGTATACACTATAAACTACAAAGGTCAGCACATAGAGATAGACCTAGAGTAATAACTAATTTAATTTAATTAACAATAAACTCGACATACCTATATTAAATGTAAAATGTACGGTCGACTGCCAATCATAATATTTAACGAATATGCATGCTTTTAAAACTTTCTAGACAGTTAATATTTACTTTTCAATATGTTTTACAGAAAGTTTTATTTAAATTTGTTTTGATTTTGCATAATATTTATATGACTGTTATTTTAATAGTCATAGTATTACAATTGTAGTATAAAAATATTTTTTAAACGTAGAAAATAAAAATTATAAAGAATAGGTTACAATATAGTAATTTATTATAATACGGGATTTTTTTTTCATCAACATAAATAATTAAAACAATTATATTAAAATATGAAAAATGTATAAGAATACCACGATTATTTATTGCCTTAAGATTGAAAAATTAAGCGTAATTATAAGTTTAAAAATGTTATGGTTGATTTTAACATCAACGAGATTTTAAAATATCATCGAAATTATAAAATCAGACAAATGATTACTTACAGGATCTACTGGTCGATGGTGACGATGACTGAGGGACGAGAACCGACTGTGTTTTGGGTTCAATGTGTAATTTCAATGTTAAGTTGGATGGACTTGATTGATGTCCACCAATAACCAGAAAATCCAAGTCAGTTTTCCAAATATTATCTAAAAAGCGTGTAAATATCATTAGTAAGATGATCACGTAATATTTTTAATGAGTACTTTTTTAAACATGTACAATTTTCAATATGTTTATGATGGCTTTTTAAGAAACAATAAATACATAAGAGAATTAGTAAAAACGTGAAAAAGTTTAGAAACCTACTAAAATTTGCAAAAAAGATCAAACATTATGATAATACTAAATATAATATAAACACAACATGAAACTATATAACTGTTGTTGAAGGCATGTTAAACTCAACATTTGATAAAATTTATTTGATTTATTAAAAAACGGTAAACATTTTATTAAAATAAAATGTTTTTTTACGAGGAGCTTGTAATTTCAGTATCAATAAATGAACGCACATGGAACAGCTATAATCACGTGATTTGAATCCAATGCTAAAAACGGTAATTTGTTAATAACATTTGCATAGGTGTTACTAATTTAAGCTTTAAAGGGTGGCTGGTATATTATTTTGGTTGTTATAGCGTCTTGAAATTTTACTAGATGCTTTATCCATCATTACCATCCATCAAATAAAAACAAAAATATTACCTTGGGAACCAGTGTTATAAAAAATTATACCAAAGTATTAGATATCTTAAGGCTCCGACTAATACTGTTCCATGCGAAGCCGAATAATTTTGCTATTTTTCAAAAATTCAATCCTTAGAGAGGTAAAGTAATTATAAAGGTTAATAGGATTAATTTGTTAAAAAGGTAAATACGGAAAAAAAATTCTCTTAGCCGGGCCACTGAAGCTACGGGTAAGGAATTTAGTCAGGAGAAAATTAAGGCTAACCAATTATGGCTAGACTCTAAATAATGTATGGTAAGATTCCACTATAAACTACGCCCGGATAAGGCTGTGCAGGTAGTTAAAAAAATAAATGAAATTAATAACTTTTTTAATATTATGATAAAAAATGATCAAGTGCTTAAAATTTCAACTGGTCATTTTTTACCCATATATTAAAAATTGAACTTTTTATGAAGTTTCAAAACAAAATAAATAGAAAAACTATTGTATGTAAATATTACCCAATTATACATATTATATTATTACAATTCAAATGATATGAAGTTTAATTAAAATTGATGTAATTTGTATTTTTAATGTGTTTAAAACTAAAAATAATACTACCGAAAACTATAGAAAATATACTTAGTTAGTTTATGCATGACAACGATTAATTGTATGCAACGATACCTACAACTATGGTTAGCAACATGTTTCATGGAAACCTATTTTTTTTTTATTCTATGAAATTAATGTAGATCAATAATAATTATAAATTATAATCAATACGACTAGTTATGGCTGTGATAACTTATTCGTGTCAACAGTTGATCGATGTTCAAGATAATTAGAAATTGTATCGAATTCAGGTACTTATACCGTGTTCTTAGATCAAAACAATATACTACATAGCTTATCGTTTTTGAACACATTACCACGTACGCAAACACTTGTACGCTTTGAAAACCTCGAAATAATATTATGCTTCCAACACGTGCGCGTTTCTAAATAAACATACATGCACATTTACACTTGTACTACTATATCAACTTCGTATTATTGAAACACGATTTTGAAAACGAGAATAAAATAATATTATCCGAATCGATAATAATAATAATAATAATATATACTATTATTGACCAAAAACTTATCTCAAGCAAATACCCATCGAGCGTTGTTGTAGCCGATGAACAAGTAAGAAAAAAATAGACGATTCGGATGTGTGTAAAATATAATAATAATTAGAGAATGGATTTGAATGCATACTGCATTTTTTTTTAAATTTCCAAAAACATTACTTTCCAAGCACAAAGTTCATTACATATATCAAAGAATTGAAAAATATAACATTTATTTTGCCACTTACTTCTTTTATGTATCTATCTATATATATATATATATATTATTAATTATATTTTTACCGATCATATAAATGTAATTCCCAGCTATAATAGCCACTTAAATATGTATAATATACATATAATAAAACATACATTCATACAAGCGACTAGATAAAGATAAGCTACTTAACTAAATCATAATTTCGTATTGCGCAAAATAAGAACTAATGTAAAAAAAATACAATTTTTTCAATATTAAAAATAAATACTGAGAGCATTAGCTTTAGTTCATTTTTTTAAAATAAAATATTCTGTTATCAATGCATTAAACCATATTCTTTTAAGGCATTTTTTTCTTGTTTTTTTTTTTTTTGTAGCATCTAAATTCGTTGCCTAATAATATTATTTAGAGGGGACATGGTGCAATCGAGATGGTCGAATTGCACTTATTACCTACAAAGAAATGGTCAAATTGCACTTGTGTTGAAACAAGGTAATAGTCGAACTGCATTAGGGTAAAAACCCAAATCAGGTAGTTATCGAACTGCACTCGTTCAAAAAAAAGAGTTACAAGTCGAACGTGTATAGTAAAAACCCGTTAAAAAATTACGAATATTATGTTTACGAACGCTACGGCGGGCTTACTATTTTATAGCATTACTTATATTAGTTCGTGAATGCCATTTAAATAACGCAGATAACCAATATAATATTGACAATAATTAAATTGACGATTTTTTAAAAAAAATGAAAAAAAAATGTATAATAATAATAATTATGTGTATATTACATAATATAATATAACAGTTCTAATGTATAAATATATAATTAACATAATGTGATGTATAAAACAATTATTTTTATAACCACACCAATGATTTAAATCATTGTCAGTCCTAAGCCTGTAAGTGGAAAGGAAAATGAGTGTTTGCTAAATGTTTAACTCCTTCAAATGTATGATAATTTTTCCCACGTGCAATTTGACTACTACCTGCTTTTTACCCGAGTGCAGTTCGACCATTACGTTTTTAAACCCAAGTGCAATTCGGTGAAACACGATTGCGCCCGTCCTACCTTTTTACATGCAAAAAACGTAACACGATTGCGCTCCGTGAAATATATGTCTTGTCCTTATAAATATAGGTTTTTGCCCAATACACTTTTTAAAAATACAGTCGATAGTTTACAATACAGACCATGTTCGACTGTATTTACTATATGTTTATCAATTTTCCTTCCCAATTTTACAGGCTTAAAACTGACAATCCATTTTTAACAAAATAAAAAGATATGACTTTAAAGGTTACTTGTATTTATTTATTAATTGTAGTAAAATTTTATAAATCTGTATTAATTATGTTCAATAAGCAAAATTGATGTGATAAGAAATTAATAACATGATGAGGGAATAACCCATCAGTAATATATATTTTTTTAAGTTTTAAAGCATGTAGATAAACTAAAAATTCTTATATTTTAACCTTGTATGGGCCCTGGGGCCCCCACAATCTTAAATCCGGCCCTGGATATATTATAAACAGATAAGATAAATTAACAATAAAGTATTATCTCGTATAAGTTCCTAAATACAATATACCCAATAATAATTACTAAAATATCCAATTATTACTTATTACTTAGTTTATGCCTTATAGGAGATATCGATCTTGAATTGTATGTCTTGTATGGGAGACATATATTTTAACATATATTTCACGGAGCGCAATTGTGTTGCGTTTTTTGTAGGTAAAAAGGTAAAACGGGCGCAATCGTGTTACGTTTTTTGCATGTAAAAAGGTAGGACGGGCGCAATCGTGTTACAACCAGTGCAATTCGATCATACCCGATGCGATGAGATGTGTGTGTGTGTGTGTGTGTGTGTGTGTGTGTGTGTGTGTGTGTGTGTGTGTGTGTGTGTGTGTGTGTGTGTGTGTGTGTGTGTGTGTGTGTGTGTGTGTGTGTGTACGTATGTGTGTGTGTATATGTGTGTGACAGACAAGTAAATTATAACCCGTGTCGTAGCGCTTACCCATGGAGATGAGACCCGCTTGCACGAGCCTCGCTTCGATCATGAGCTTGACGACGAGCAGGGCGAGTGCGGTGAACGAATGCAGCGTGGACGAAGACGGCGGCCCGTGCGTCCAGCACGACGAGAGCCGGCGGCGGCGGACGTCCAACAGGTTGCCCAGCTTGTCCGAGTCGTTGGCCATGTTGCCGGTGCGGAAGGCCGCGGCGAACGCCACCAACGGCACGAGGACCGCGGCCATGCCGATGGTGGCCACGAAGCAGTGCACTTCGTACCGGGGCGGCAGTACGCTCTTCGGCGGCCATACCACCTCCAGGTATTCTGAAAAATATACAACGGCTAGATGACGACAATAATATTATAACATTGTCGTAATACAATCGATGGTTAATTTGTAATAATGCGACGACGATGAATAGCGTTCCTAATAAAAATCAGCGATTTGAATATTTTGATCGTCGATTTGCTCATCAAATCAATTTTTATTCACATAACAATACAGCTGACCCTAAGCAGGCCCTCCACATGAATTTTTTAATTTATTACGGTAATACATCGTATAAATATAATACGGGGGCTCTCATTGTATGAATTCCAAAATGTTTAAGTCGACTTCAAGTTCTTTACATGATAACTTCATGATTCATATAGCGTAAAATAGGAGAAAACGGGTTAAAAGTTTTTGATGTATTCACCAAAAGTGGTGTATCAAGTCAGTTATAAAATAACATCTATACTATTGAATATAACATCCATTTTAAAAGGATCTACGCTATGTATTGTAATATTGCCCAATTAAAATCTGATCGAACTTGAAAATTGTCATGAAAAATTTTCTTTTCATTAGCATTATTTCTTCTTCAGGAAAATGTAGCTTGATGTTCAAATTGTTTGCCACTAAATTCGCTTAATTTACAATTTTAGACCATTCATCTCTTATATTTTTCTTATAAAATAAAAATAATATACGCATAGATTGTTATGTAAAATTATGTTGTAAGAAATCAAATTGATAAACCAATAGGTACTCATTTTATTTTTTTTTAATGTAAATTTATATATAGACCTGTATAGGCTGTATTATAATATTTTTTTTCCAGATCCCTGGTCTTACGGTACGCATTTCATAAATTGTTGCATTATTTTTGTAAAACATAATATTATATTATAAAATATACTTTATGTTGCAAGGCTTAAAACGCGTGCTCACTTCAATATTTTCATATTGAAACTTATGATTTTTATTATTGCAATAAAATTCAACGTTAATTTAACTGCCCTAATATGATTCAAATAATTCTTATAGTATATGAGTTGCGTTTTGACCAAAACAATATAATATAATACTATATTTTCATGTGGGCTTGTTGGTCTATTCATAGTACTAAAATGTTTTCGATAAAGGTTTACATCATATTTTTATAAATGATGCTTGGATAAACGTAGATAAACTCTTAAATAATAAAATACTATTATTTATACACATATTTTATTTTATTTTAATAGATTTTTGATGAAATAAATTAAAGTGAAGTCAGACATATGTGGTCGAACTACACGTCACAGGAATATCCGATTATAGTACTCTAATGTTGAATAATTTGACAGTGAACGATTGATACATATAGGCCATCATGATATTATTATACGCGTATGGTTTCATATTTCACATTGTAGTCAAATGGTAAACACGGTAATTGTATAATAATATGTACCTACACAACAGTCCCGGTATTATAATAATTCCATTTTTTTCTTCAAATTTTCCTTTACGGTGAAAAAATATTTGTTGCTACTATTTTTGTGTGCTCTTTCTTCTTAAAGATAATTTCTTGGATCATAATTTATAAAACGTTAAAAAATATATAAGTTTTTTAAAAAAAAAATTGCAGTAAACTAGGACAACTCCAAAATGTATATACCTCACATAACCAAATAGAAAGCTTTATTATATACATCTTACGCCTCGATGTGTATTGTACACACATGAATTAACTTTTCCAACAAAAATCCTGGGGGCGTGTATAATACGGAAAAACAACTAAACCAAAATGGATTTGGCACACAAATATTATCAAGTATCTATGAATAATATAATATTATGTGGACCAAGCTCCGGTGGTGGAGCGTATAACCACGTCCACGATAATAATTATTATTACATCGTAAACTTTTCGAGAATGCCTTCATCCGCTGTACAAGGTATTAGCTTCGCAAACTTTCGTCATGTAGTAATTCAGTTTATCTACATGTAAGCTTTTCGTTAAATTTTAGATTTAAAGACATGATCTAAAAACAAGTATGCTGGAACTTCAAAGGGGCTCGTTTCCAGTGCTTTTTTATTTTTCATAATTTCCGCATTAATAGTTATAGATATTAATCATAAACATTCAATAAACGCCATATGGATTTTTAGGACACCACTGTGCAGACTTAGCAATATATTTATTAATACATTACCAATTAGTTTTTCATATCATCGTTCTGTATGAAAGGGGAATCGGGTGTTGTCGTGATGTTGTCACCAACACACTGCTCTCACGGCTCGTGTCATAGAAATTCTATACAACTTCAATGTGCGTAGACACAAGTTTGTGGGCAATTATAAATGTTGAATAATTGAAAAAGCTCTATAGAAACATGGCTTTTATCGATAAACTGACGTTAAGATGCTGTGTACATTTATACTACGTATACTGCGGGCTAAAAGCATAAGACAATTCCGCAGAAAACATATTATTACACAGCACTGAAATATTATTTGTGCGATATTATATGTACTGTATTGAAGCAGAGAACATAATATATAGATTATAACCATTTGTATCTGTCAGTATTAAAAGCGCACTCTTCTCCTGCCGTGGTATCTGACTATATAAACTTGTCAAATCAAAACTTCTTACATTGATCTATATTATATTATTACATATACAATAATATGCTATACACACTATCGTCTTTCACAATTCTGTACACTACGATTACGAGTACTTACAAAGCACACTGCATCGTTTTCAGTTATCTGTAATCTGATATTATATTTTTCATACGTTGCTCAAACAACAGAGTATAATAATATGTGGAAAAGTATAATTGGTATTTTTATTTTTCATCTCAGTAGGATGTATGATGTACAATCTACAATGTACATAATACCACGCCATTGTTCACTATTGATTTTATGATTACTAAGCTTAGATTGATTTATTAATAAAACATTCTGTTAACAAACGGTGTACCTAATAGAATATAGTGCATACACAGCATGTGATAAAATAAAACAATATGCATATACATTTATACATTATACGATGAAAATTGTACAAGACGAAATCAAATGGTAATATGAAAATATATTTTGTGTTAACAAGCTTTCAGCTTAATTCGTGTCTATAATATAATTTGTGACTGGACCAAAACTAAATAAAATATCAATCTAAAACAGGTTACCGTATTATCATGGGTCAGCCTTGAATAAGTTCACTGTATATGTCTTTTTTTTTCTTCAAAATTTGTATAATTCTAATGATTTAATACCTTAAATTATATTTTAAATAGTTTTAATATCAATTCATTACATACACGTAGAAAATATGCAGATATTTTCTTTCTTTAAAAATTAATTATAAATGGCTCAATACCCTGTTCCCATTTATCAGAACGCATATTCGCGTATACGAGTATACCTCCAGAACATGTTCTTCTTTTGATAAAAAAAAATCCATCGAACTAATTATGGTCTAAATAAACCCTTCGAGAGAATTTTGAAGTAATAAAATTAGTCAGGTTTGGATTTTTTCCTCTTATACCTATAATACTATCCCTATTTCATCGGTAAGATAAACATTTTGCGTGAGTCTAATTATGTTTCGTACCTTGGAATTAGATTTAGCCACAATCTGGATATGAAACTTCATATAGAAAATGTTTGTTGCAAGGCTTTTAAAATACTTGGTTTTGTTATGAGATTGGCTAAAGACTTTAAACTTGGTACATATCTAAAAATATTATTCTATACTCTCGTAAGACCTATCCTCAAATATGGCTGCCTTATATGGAACCCTTATACTGCCACAGACTCCTCACAGCTTGAGCGAGTTCAGCGGAAGTTTTTACGTTTTGTCAGTTTCATTCTCAAAATTAATTGTCCTCCACACGATTATTCCTCTATATCTGCACTACTTGGCCTTCCTTCCTTAGCTGAGCATAGGCGTATTGCTGGTATTAGATTTGTCAAAGATCTATTGGATGGCAGGATTGATTCGACAGATCTTACCAAACTGTTATGTTTTAAAGTGTCTCCACTAGATTAACGATCCACTGGAAATACCATTCCTTTTTACGTCCCTCATGTCTTTACCAATTATTTGAAAAATGAGCCAACAGACGCTTAATGACAAATGCCAACTTGGACCCCACTTCCACTTATTAACTATATGTATATATCATATGTATTTCTTATATTATTATCTTATATTCTTATATCTTATAATTTCATTTAAAACACTACATTTTTGTACAAATGCATACTTGTAAAAAGGGCTTAGTACGTTAACATCAAATAAATAAATAATCAAATATATATAGTTTATAATAATTTATTATTCTTAAGTTTATATTTAATTGTTAGTAAATTATTTAGTGTTCCTAAGTCTAAACATCTTAAATTTTTACACTATAATTCATAATTATTACACTGTAGGTACTTGAACATTATAGCGTTTATATTAAAAAATTAATAAGATAAATTCTCAGATACCCTGGAAGTTATATATACATGTTATGCATACAAACATTTATAAACGAATTTTAATATACTATTTTTTCCTTAAAAAAGTAACATTCCATTTTTATCTTGTATACCATTCAGGTTTTAGTCGTAATTTATTATGCTATAAACTATTTTGTATTTCAATAGTTATAAATAAGCATTATATTAACGTTTCTTTTTAAATTTACTTATGTTGCATAAATTAAATGCGAGCATATTATAATTATTATTAACATAGCCATATATATATATATATATATATATATATATATGCAAATAACAATAAAGATTTTTTTGGTGTCAGCAAAAATGTGTTTGTTTATGTCCTAAAAATTGCCTATATCATTACCTAAAAAATATTATTACATTTTTTTTTTTTGTATTGTAGTTTTTAATTTCAACTCAAATAAATAAAGTATTATAAAAATGTTGTAAGTACATCACTATAGATAATTGTTTGATCATTTAAATTTTAAACTCATTAAATTAATATGGTTTTAAAAAAATAATCGAAATACAATGAATTTACCTAAGCGATTCAACGATAGCTAAAACTAATCTCAGTGATCTGGTTTTAATCTAATTTTAAACTCGTTCAAAATTTCATTTTTCGTAGGCATTTAAAAACGATAATTATTTTTTCAATAAGCATATAAAACAAATACATACGTTAAATGGCCTTTAATTATTATTCATTAAATTTATTTTATGGATGGTAGAATTCAATGTGATTTATAGTCGTTTACAAGGGAATAAAAAAGTTTCTCGTTCATTTCAGACGGAAATTATTAAGGACAACGAAAATACGTCACTACACTACCACGGTTAAATACCTAATCTCTTTTCTGATTAAAACTCTGATTACGCCAAGCCAAACGACAAACAAGAAGTAATAAACGCTAAATCAATTAAGCATTTTAATGAAGGGATCTCAAAAAGTAGAAGATATACGATTTGTATTTAATATTTCTTTGATATAATACTTATTACTTTGGTCGCAATGTTTCATAACTATAGCATTCTATATACAACGATTGAATTGATTGAAATGCAGTCGTTTGTAGTCTGTTGCTATTTGAAATGTTTGAAATACTTACAGAATTGCTTACCTAGCATAAACAGGTAGGTAGGTAAAGTTTTAGTACTAATACGAATAATTATTGTAATGAATTTAGATGCAATGAGATTTTTATTTCATCAAGAGAAGTTGAGGATTTAATACTTTTATTTTTCGAATTTATAATTTATATTAAAAATGTCTTAGTAAGGTTTATTTAATTATTACATAATTTGAAATTATTCACATGTCTCAAATAATTTCTATGTAGACTCGTCATCTTGAACACACTTATTAATAAACTATTTTAGATTCTGAACGGATGAATTTTTCTATTCTTTTCAAAAACATTGGGAAAAACCATAAAAAAAATTACGGAAAAATTAGTATTATTACACAAAACCACTTTTTGACAAAATCAATTTTTTTAAACTCGAAAATAGGAGATCACAAATACTTGATAGTTTCACCAAATGTTTATACTATTGTTTTCTAAACATGGTTAAGTTTTCGAAATTAACTTTTTTTGACAACTGAAATTTTCGACTTTTTTAAGTATTTTTTTTTTTTTAAATATCGATAAAAAAAATTCGGCTGCCCGAAAATTTTTGAAAATCTAATACAAGGTTTATTAAAAGTTGTACTTGTTACAATTAACTAAAATAAAAAATCGTCATTCACAAATTTTGTTTATAAGCATCTAAATTTCAATTTTTTATGAAATATGTCAAAATCGCGATAATTTGCAAGTTATTTTGTATTTGAAAATTCATAAAGATTTTGGTATTTATACTTAAGCTTCAAAATTTTAACACAAGATTATTCATAAGTTTTTCTTCATATAACTATAAACAATTTCTAAGACACTTTCAGAATACATTTTTATGAACATTTAAAATTTAAATTTTTACGAAATTGCCGTAAACAACGGTTAATCCTCAAACGATTTTAAATATTTATTTTTATTCAAAAGTATAAATCGTAAAAACTTGAAACTTTTACCAATTATTAAGATTAGAATCGAAATATTTTATTAATTTTCAAGCCATTAATAGGTATTTGAAGTATTCAATTATTTTTTTTTTTTTGTTGTAATTATTGATAAACAGATAAAGCCATTTCGCTGAGAAAAAATACTTGAAAATATAATAGAAGATTTCATAGAAGTTGCTCTTACTATGATTTAAAAATTACATGCACAAATATTTTTTACAAGTGTTTGAAGTGCAAATATTAAATAGTATTACAATTTCAATGTAACATAATATATTATATAATACCTATTCTAGGCTAACAAATCATCTTCGTTCAGAATCGTTTTTACGTTTATACTTATCATTGCATTTAAATTTAACAAATCCTTATAATGACCTACCCTCCACCCCCTACTGTAGAGCAGAGTGAGTTCTCTTTCGTTTTTTTTTTTTTTTTTTGTTGTTTCTCTACATCCATAAAAAAAGCCATAATTTCAATTGTTATAACAAAAGTGCAAATTTTTTTTTTTTTTGTTAAATTAAGAGTTAACGTACACACTGTATTGGCTGTTTGACCTAAAATTCTAAAAATTATATGCAGACAGAAATAGAGGAAATAATTATTTTAATTCATTATGTATTGAGTACAAATAAATGAATAATTTATACATATTTTGTATAATATGTGTACAAACACCAATAAACGCTCTGTGCATATCATGAACACATGCGTTAAAACTCAAATGTCAATATAGAGTTAAAAATAAATAACGCAACAAATGTTGTATTGGCATTTGTTCTTCGAATCAAATACACCCTGGGATTTATTTTATACTATGACTATAATACAGGTAATTACATATTTTCTTACTCTAACGAATTAGAATTAAGCCCGGAATTAATTAAATGATTCGTATCTTATACATTTAAAAGCTTTTATATAAGCTTTTTCTTTTTGGCAAAGTATGTAGGAAGTTATTTCTTCATTCATAGTGTTAATCTCGTCGTACGAAGTTTCGTAGAACCATATATTTTACACGCAATTTCATAAGCAAACACTAAATTAATCAAGATCCAACAAACACAAAACGAGTACTGACTGCATTATCTAATGTAAAACGAAAGTGCTTGTCATCAAATCACCAATATAACAAATTCGTTTTTATAAAATTTATGTTTAATCATTATTATAATCATTATGGTCTGTCATTGGTGTCCGTCGTATTATTTGTTTGGTCGCGTCTCGTGTAATAAGTAATTTACATTATTTTTCCATGCTTCAACCGCAATCGTAATTATTAAGATTTCTCATACTTGTTTGTATAAGCGCGAACTATAATAACCATTCGGATTTATACCGTATACATTTCTATAACATAGAATTACCAACATCAATCGGTTAAAGTCCGGCAGTCGGTTTTGTAAACAACATTTTGAAATTAATCCGACGATATATTTTGATTTTATTCTACGGCGAGTTTTTGAGGATTAATATTACAAGATACAAATCCGTCGGACCTGTGGCGTATATATACTTGTATAACTACTTGTTATGCGGAATTAATGGACTTCAGAGCTGGCGAAAAAATAGAAGAATACTATAGTAGATATACATATATATAGTCGTTTTTTATAAAACAGAAAATCCTGGGGGTTCCGACGAAGCCCTGGAATAAACGATGCACCGGATATTGATGGATTTGCTCGGAACACTATAGCGTGTATTAATTCTCGATTACGGACAACGACGACGAAAACGCGCTGAAAATAAGCTCACACAAGACGATAAACGACGCGTCTTGCACAGAATTACGGACAAGTCAAGAGCGGCGTTCGGGTCTAAAACTAAGTAATGGTTCGATAGCCCGTCAATCTTGACACAAACGTCGGCCGTATTATACGGTTCACCACCATACCATCATTAAGAGGTGGGTATCCGTTTCACGCCAATCCCGCTTTATCGAAAATAACATCTTAATCTTTGTCGGGTATAATATTCGGAAATTAAATATCCGAACCCTTTGATTTTTTTTTCCTTACTGCGCAGGGTCACTACTATATATCATTGTTTACACAGACGTTTTCATTGTTTTACTCTTGCACATTCTTTATATAATATGTATATGTGACGTTCGCACTTCGAGCGCAGAACTTCCTAGACGATTTGTCTGGACACTACTTTCTGTCAGTCGTTCAGGGCGTTCATATTTCTCGGCGCCCTTGTTCTCATCCACCATCACTGCAACGTTCAAATAAAAAATAGTTTTATTTTCATTCATTATTTTCGTACCATACTGACATCATATTATTATACCCTTCGCGTGTAAAATATATTATGTATACGTCAAACAAGGTATTTCTTCATTTTTCACTCAGGCGTAATATATATACGTGTGCAAACCACGCGCTAGCATGATCATCAATCGGTACTATTTACGAGCAAACAAATAAAATAAAATATATACTCCACATTCACATTCATCAGTTGGATAAAGGAGACAATCGTCATGCTGAAATTATTTTTCTACAGCAAAGAAATCTTAAAAGAAAATGATCGTTGACAAATATTGATAAATCCCTTTTTTTCGCTTTCTTTAATTTACAGTGAAAATATAATATATTCGGATGCATTCTTTATTTATATTTATACGAACAGTATATCACAAGGATAGAAAACACCACCCGAGGCAAAATCTTAATTCAAATAAATATATTATTTATTCAGAACTATCTTTATTTTCTATATATCATATTATTATACCCAAGTACAAGAAATATATCAAAACCTTAAACAAACGTAGACATTTTAAATTTTACCGTCCGATTTTATAATACGAATAAGCGCATATAAATATAATAGTATAGTAAATAATATAATATAATTAATTGGTATTATATAAAAACACATTCACACTTGTTTAATTATACTAAATAAACTATAGACGTTTATAGAATCCGTATAAAACTTCTTGAATTATGTGAGAACAAAAAAGAACAATCTTTAACACTGCTACTACCACGCTTTTGATTATTGTTGGACACCTCTTAGGTGTCTTTGAAATAATCACTAATTTTGTTTATGGTCCTTTTTCAGAACTCAACAGAAAATCTTTCAAATTTCATCAAAATCTCAAAGAATAAGTAGCTTTTAATTGAAGATTAATGTAAATGAGGAGTATTAACATGGCAAAAGATATTATTATTCTGCGATAAAATTGGAAAAAACAAATTTATTGTAACAAATTTTCATTGATTTTGTGTGCTCATAAGATTTTAGGAAACAGATTTTGTCTGTTTAATTTAATTACTACGGTTGAACACTACATTTCATTTCATCATCAAAAAAAAAAAAAAAAATTGAAAAATCTTGTGAACTACCTACTTTTGTGGGTATCAAACTGAATTCAGTTTACTATTCTATTATTTATTTGTCAGTTATATATATTTTTTTTTTGTATCAATTATTATAGTTCAATAATTACAGATTGAAGTTGATTTCGTTATTTAATGAAATAACTAGATAGTTCATGAACCATCTGCGAATATGTTAGTTATATTATGAAATAATATATAAAAATTATTATTTTAACTAGTTATTTCATAGAATATATACAGTTATTATTATTACTAATTTCTATTAAATTGTAGAATACACTTAAATTAAAAATTAACTATAACATTATATTCATTTAAGCTGAATTAATTATAATTACGTTATATTTATTTGTTCATGCTATACTATAGTGAAATTTACAGTTGCACAATAACTGTTTTTTTTTTTTTTCTGAAAATACAATTTTTTTATTTTCATTTTTTTACGTATAACATTAAACTTGCATATTTTTCTTTTATTAAAATTACATTATTTGGTTTTAACTAACGACTTTGAATACAAATACATTTTTTTTTGTTTCATTGAATCTAAGTCATTTGAATTTTTATAAACTATATGCATAACATTATCTATTAATGTTTGTTTAAAATAAAATGGTGGAAACAGATGAACCAATAATGTTACAGGCGTAACAGTGAACACGTGTGATTTTATAAGTTATACTTAACTTTAAAATTTTACTAACAATCTTAATAATAATACATGAATAACGATAATCACTCAATAAATGTATATTGTTGACACCAATAACAAGAACAGCAATCTTATCTGATTTATTAATAAGTTGGACAGCAAAATGACAATATTTTCCATATTTCGCTCAATTTGACACATTAACGAAGTAAGCCACGGGAATGTATTAACTAAGTAACGTCTTAAATTATAAAATAGTGTACTCTTTATTTAGACGTTTAAATTATCTTATAAACTAACTGATTCAACACTTTAACTGTAACATAAATACATAGGGTACGAATATTATTAAATTCCCATAGCAACAATAGCTCTTACTGGTAGTACGGGAAGCCTTGGGCGATAATATTTTATTTCGAGATGTGTATATCTATGCACTTTTAATAAAACCATATAGACTCTTTTGCACGTGCGTTCCGTTTGGCATGCATGAGGAAAATCCGGTAACGCATTTTATACAATTTGAACGTCATCGATATTATATTATTATATATATATATATTATGGTCTTACCCGATAGTCTTCTAGTAGCCAATAAAACGGAATAAACGTTCAGTACAGTGGCAAGTAGACCGTACCATACGGACCACAAGCTGTTGAGTTGACAGAAATGTCCTTTGCCACCTGCATAGTTGCCGTTTTCAGCCATCACGTCCGGTGCGTAGTCATCTCTCACACGTTTTTGTCCTGCAGAAAAAGAAAATATATTGTCAGCACGTCGGTCGTTTGTATTTGGGTAAACAAAAAAACTGCAGTCAATTCATCACATACGCGATGATGAACTACAAGTATATTTATACAGGGTCATCCGGAAAAAATGGATTTCACGAAATTAAAAAAAAAAAAAATGTATTTATTTACACAATTTGTGTATTGAAGTCAGTATATTTGTGTCATTAAGAGTCCAAAGGTTAAAATAACATATGTTAAAATGAACGGCCATGAGATAATGTCCATTCCTGAAATGGAAATATACCTCGTCCAACATTGATGGTTAATAGTTTTCAACAAAACTGTAGTAGCAAGTCCCAATTAGTGGTTCGATGGTTTCAGCAAAATTCGAATTTTGTAGTTACTAGAAAGAGTAAAGTATTCGATTTCAGGAATGCATACGTAAAAATGAATACTATCCTATATAGATATTCATTTAACTGGGTAGAAAACGATTGCGTACGTTTGTTCTTTTTAGTAACACGATTGCATATGTTTATATAGATGAGTTAAAGAAAAAAATTAACACGATTGCGTATGAAATTGTATGCAACGTTGTCAAATTTACTAATTTCATCGTATTTATAAATAATAATATAAAATAATATAAAATACGTTAAAGTCTTATAATAGTTAATAAAAAATATTTTTTATAAAAAATTTCATATTCTGTCACTGACGTATAGCATAATTTAATGAACTCGGAAATAAAGGATACGATTGTCTTCTCTTATCATACATAGGTTTCCGAACTGAAATAATGTCTTTCATTTCGAAATTACAACTTACACTATTCATTAGTTCTTTTCTAATAATTTTGATAGGTTGTGTTGAAATTCCATTTTCTGCTTGTCTTTTACAATTTTCTCGCAAAATTTGTCTTTCTATTTTCACTTCAGAATTAGATTCATGCGTATGTTTACCAATGATATTTACAATAGAATTTTTATGTGCATCAGTAACTATGCTTGCGTAACACGTTTTAATTGTACAAAGCCATTTATGCATCCCGTCTTTACGTGTTCTTACATGCCTATACTTATTAAAATTTAAAAGAACTAACTGTTTTCCTTTTTCGGATTGAATAAGTTTAATTGTATTTTCCATATTATTAAATGTCGGTACTATCGGTATACACACTCAAGACTCAACGCACTACAATCATAAACGATCGACTGAAACTCAGAAAAACGGAAAAGCGATATTTCGTTATATTTGATATCATTAACAATAAAGGTAGATAGTAAAAGCGATAAAATTAATAAAATGCAATGTACTTAATATTTAGATTTACAATTTACTTGATACTCGTAATTCGATTGACAAAAATATATATTCATAAAATAAGGCACACATTTTGAAAATAAAACTAAAATAATATACCGGTATACAACTTGACAACAACGCTTAAAATTTCATAAGCAATCGTGTAGTTAAGAATAAGGTAAAATCGTACGGAATCGTGTAGCTGAAAAAGGTATCGCCGATAACGGACGTACGCAATCGGGTTTTACCCATTTAACTTTGAAAACACAATTTTCAACTTAAGGTTTGGAATCTTCATGGAATTTAATGTAAGAATCAGTAAAAAAAAAAAAGTACATATTTTTTCATTTTCGTGGAAAGTTATTCAAAATGTCTTCATGCATATGCACTAAACGGAGAATATATTATGACATTCTTATCAGTTCATTGCAAAAACGTTTACTTCAAACCGTCGAACGCGCCACGACTTAACATGAACAATTATCGTATATTTCCCTTTTTTCTTTCTCACCACTATCTCAACACTACACGACATAATATATGCCTGTTGTATAGTAGTGAAACCTCGTAGGCTAATACCATTACTATTATTATAATGTCAATATTATACACTGCCGAATGTGCGACGTTACGCTACACTACATCGCTCGCGAGCGTCACCGCACCAGTAATTCTAATATATCACATCCCGTTATCCCGCCAGAACGTAAACATACAATATTTATAACATTTATAATACCTTTCCTATGTGTATAATTTACCCATATCGCCGTAGTGCACACGCGCCCGTGTGGTACGGGAAATTAATTGTGTCGATTACACGCGCGCGCGCGTCTCGCCTTGATAGAAATAATATCTAGTTTCACTTTTTTCCCTCGGTTTTTTTCCCCACCCATTTTTTATTATTCCTTTTCCGTCCCCGAGCACGATAAATGTGTTTTATTTTCAGGGTGATCGCACAATCGTCGGTGCGTGTATAATATACATACCGGACACACCCGGCACACCGATCTCGTGTTTCGGAAAACGGGCACTGGTTCGGTCGACACGATCGAATTGTACTCGTAAAATACGTGACACCATGTTTATCGCTCGCTCGTCGCCTTTGGCAGCAGTGTGGATAATATTTAAATCTTCGAAATATGAACACGAGATACAGGCTGTGTTGTTCAGTGATGATTTTTTCG
This sequence comes from Chaitophorus viminalis, assembly GCA_025469195.1. Taxonomy (NCBI): domain Eukaryota; kingdom Metazoa; phylum Arthropoda; class Insecta; order Hemiptera; family Aphididae; genus Chaitophorus; species Chaitophorus viminalis. Next base: position 142,981 of record JAIPRK010000147.1, on the reverse strand, counting down.
GTCAAAAAGAACCTTTTCATTTCTGACCATGATGTAATGTCCATTTTAAGTTAGTACATTATTTGAGACGCCAATTTGGGCTTTTAAAATAGTTGCAGAAAAATATATTTGTCTTTTTTTAAGATCACAGCTCATATTTTACAAATTATGATGGCCACTGATTTTACTGTCTAACAATAACATAATAATTTTTTTGTAAAACCATGTAAACTTTTTTTATAGTAAAACATATGTTAGCGAATATTTGCAAATTGTTAATCGTTATAGTTGTTATTTTTGTTAAAAATAAAATCATATTTCTTCAGCTACAAATCATATTAGCTCATAGATATTATAGATTTGTCATAAAATAGTTACATTCGTATACTGCAAACTTCTATATCAAAAGCAGGTTATTTAATAATTTTTTAGTGGTCAGATATCATATAACATTTTAAAAAGTGTTATATTAAATAAAACAAAAAAAAAAAAAAAACAATTAATTATTCTCTATCTAACAACAGATGGATGGAGAATTTTTTTTTTTTATAGATAATACAAAAGTTTAAATTGGTTATCAAAATTAGCAAACTAATCCAAAGTAGACATTACAAAATGACTGTAAAGGCCATTTTATTTTGGTCGAAAATAGTTTCGTCCATGCTGGCCGCTGGGGTAATCTCGTGATACATACACGTGACACATAAAGCGAAAAAATATAAAAAAATCTGATTTGAACTTCGGCACATATCGAATTTCTGTATGCGCGCTCTGCATGCATATTTTTATTGTAGTAATACGATAGCCCAGTCGTCGAGTTTCTATTTCATCATACTATATTATAGGAGCGAAAATAATTTCGAATAACCGAAGACTTTGAACTTGTTTGCGACTTTCTAAAGCCACTGCGCTGCAACAGTGGGAACAAAATATTTGCAGCACAACCAGTGTATTCCCGTAGTACGTTAATAATATGACTTAGTCATCACGTGCAACACACGTAATATATAACAGCTAAATACACACGTTATCACGTGAACTTCTACGTATAGTACTATACACTTATAACAGTTATAACGGTACTCGACGATGGTCGACGAGTGGTACGCGCGTACAACAATTATAATTATAATATTATGATTTCGGCAGACACGGAAATGTTCGATAATATACAAAGTCTTACGTTACGTCGATGGTTTTTATTATTTTATTGTAACGAGAATTGTTACATTTCAATTTAATAACTACACGACACAACAGTGTAGCAAGGACTATGATACGCTTATGGTAAATTAGTTGAATTCTTATCGTAAAAGTAAGTATTTTTCCACTATACTATTTAAACTGCATTTGTTTTCTGCCTATAAAATCCAAAGACCCAGTTACTGCCACGAATTTAGATATACAGGATACGGAACGATATATTGTTATCAATATAATTTTGAAGTTGGATTATTCTTAATTTCTGATTAGACTACTAGCGCCTTTATGGTTTTCTATTGGTCGGTAGTCACCCGCCAATTTTTAAATTGTTAAGATTATAGTACGTATGTACATTGTACATTAGTATATTACCATCAATGACTATACTGTATTACATTCTTACTATTAATTACAAAATATATTTTTTTTTTAAAGGCTCATGAGTTAATATAAACAATTAAGGAGATTAATAATTTTGACTACAAATACAATTATTATAGTTATTATAATTATTAAATTTTATGATATTATATAAATTAAACTTATTAAAAAATTAAATTACAAGTTACAACTAATGTACTATTGTTTTATCCTGCGGTTGTACACTTGTTACCAGCTAGTGGCTAGTAGCTTCTAGCTGCTGAACACAATGTCTTCTGCTTATATCAATATTAAAATATTTTTTTGTGTGTTATTTTCCTATATTCATAAAAATTATGAAACTAAATTATTCCCCACCCACCACCCAAAAAAACTGAGAGACGGCCGCCTCTCGAACACCCCCTTCGCCACGCCACTGATTATGACGTTCTTATGACAAATTAAGATACAAAATGTTATTTATCTTACACGAATTACGTGAATTTATGCTAATAATATAATATAATGTATATATAATGTATTATAATATCTTCGTGTATAGTACATAAATTCACCACCGTCGCTTGTCAGCGCTGCATGTCTAATTTGAAAAAGAGAAAATATTGTTTTCAACTGATAAGGATTTGTTCCGTATCCTGTATATTTTAATTCGTGGTTACTGCACTACTCTTTATTAACATTTCATCGTTAAAAGATCCTTTCTCACATATCTGATCAGGGTCTGCTTCAATTTTTAGCATTCCGAGTAGTTTTGGGAAATTGAATTCACAAACGTCTAACCTTCGAATAATATCTGTCATTTTACCAATTTTCGTACAGTACATATTTTGTATAGTAATATGAAACAGATTATAGATGTGTAACTAGTAATTTTTCTTACAAATTTTCATTATGACTGCATTTAGCGATGAAGAATTAATTATTATATCATATTTGCTAGACAAAGAACAAGAAAATAATTCTAAAAAAAAATAATTGTGGGATTCATGATCTTTGGAAAAAGAGGAAAACTAAAATCTTAATAAGCTTTTCATTGTCCATGAATAAATGTACCTATTACTTATTAGTGTCATATGATGATATGAATAACAATGTGACAAAAAATGTGGGATTAAAATAATAGATTTCGTAATATGCTGAACAAATAAGTCGGAACGTGTACATACATGTCCGATCCGACATATTTCAGTGAAAAACCGACCAAGCTCGTACAAAAAAAATCTGGCGAAAATCGGTCCTTTACAATATTTTTTTATCTGAAAAAGCTCGAAAGACTCAAAGATGACTCGGATCGGATAAGAGTGAATATTTACTCTGGAAAACAAGAAATTCTTATTTCTGAAAACATGGATGGCGTGTCGGATCGGATATAATATGTGAAAGGACCTTCGTTTATATACGAGAGCAAGCCTACACCGTAGTAATAATTTACGTATACTTACGTGTAACTGTATCTGTAACCGGCATATATATATGTATATGATTGTGTTTCAACTTGAGAATTAGATGAAATTATTTTTTATGTTAACTTTTCCATTTCACTTTTTTTTTCGTTAACGTTTTAATGTTAATAGTTTATTAACTATTATTGATCAAAATTATTACAAATGCACTTAATGCAACGAATTTAATAATATAAATTATCTTTGCAGTTATCTTTTTATCAGTACATGTTCGCATAAAACATTGCTTTAGATACCTAATTTCTCCTGAGAAACAAACGAATGCTGGATAAAAAATAATTAGCTCCTGGTAAAAAGGTAAAAGATGGTTTAACACAATTACATACTATATAGTTTCCACTTAAGATCTTTTTTTTTAAGTATAATATGTTATAAACGTATTTATCAACATATATGATGGTATAAAAAAATATAATAATGCCAATAAGTATATTTAGTTGTATAAAAGCACATGCTCCATAAGACGTAGTATATGTATATAACTCGTATAATAATATATAATATACACGAATTACTAATATTTAGGTCTGAATATAATGTGGTCGATAAAAATGCTGCCAATGGCTTCACATGTATACTTGAAGTATAGTGTACTTACGTAGTAAATGATGACTATTAAAGCGTTGTACACGGAACAGGATAATACTGTGTTCATCAGGGTTTTATGAATTGTTCTAGAATAATTTATTACTTATGTTTCCACTGGATAATGCATGTCGTTTGTTTTCATCCATTGAGATTACCAGATTACCAAAAGTTTTTGGATATAAAGTTCACAATTTAAAGGTCATTTCAGAAATTCTGTGTAAGTCTTACGAGTTTTCAAGGATAACGAAAACAGAAAAAAAGGTTTGATGTACAGACTATATATCTACATTAAGTTAACGATCACTGTATACGAATGTTACTTAATAATATTTATACTTAAAGAGTTTTAATATTAATTAAACTATCAAATAATATTTTTAAAAAAAAGTCATAATATCATATGGCTTGGAGTACAACTAAATAAAATAGATATATAGAACTATTATTATTTAATCATATCCTAAAAAGTTATCACGTAATTCCAAGCACATTGGAATGTGAATTATCTTTTAGTAAATTACAAACTTTATACTATACACAAAGTGTCAAATACACCAATGCTGTACTACTAGCGATCGATTGCCATGCCAAAATTAAAAGCGCATTTTTTTACTACTGTATTCTTTTTTATTTATTTATTTATTTATTGATATAAACGTCTTTGCAGGCTCAAGTATAATTTAGTGATAAGTTTAGTATAAAGTTATGAACATCATATTAATATAAATATGTACAATTTTAAATAATAAAAATATAATACAATATATTAAATTAAATAATAGCATAACTTAAGGGAAGATAATTACCACATATTAAGGAGAACAAGCTTACAAACTATAAATTTCGTGTAAAAAATAGGTCCACATTACTCAGCTCATTACATTCTCGAGCAATGCGATCTAGTGGATTATTATATCCATATGAGGTACGATGAAATTGTATTGAAAATGTGGAATGATAACGCGAATTATATTGGGGAACATTAAAATTTAAAGAATGTAATAAATCCAGACAGAATATATCACTATTTATTAATTTGGACATAAAACGAATATCTATAGAATTATGTCTAGAAGCAAGAGAATCTAAGTTTAAACTAGCTTGGATTGACGTTTGAGACGTTGGGACTGATAGGTTTATGGGACAAAGCAATTTTCTCTTATACCCAATTAGACGTAAAAATTTTCTTTGGACCCGCTCAAGCGATTCAACAGGTCCAATTTGTGTAGGATTCCAAAGAACAGAGGCGAATTCAAGAATTGGTCTCACTAATGAGGTGTATAAAGTTTTAAGACAAATTTCGTTGTTAAATTCTTTCGTATTAGGAATTATAAAACCAAGACTTCTGAGTGCTTTTGAGCATAAATATTTAATATTAGGAGAAAATGATAAGTTAGGCTGGAATACCACCCCTAGATCATTACACGAATCAATTTCTATGAGTTTTTCACCATTAATATAATATGAAAAATGTAATTTAGATTTAGTACGGAAAAATGTCATTTTAAAGCATTTAGTTGTATTTAACTTAAAATCATTAGAATGGCACCAATCACTGACTCTGTTTAGATCATTTTTGATTAAATTAGAGTCATCAAATGAGGAAACATTGGCAAAGATTTTTAAATCATCAGCAAATAATAAGTACTTACAAAATTTAAAGAAATTAGTCAGATCCATTAAGAAGATAGAAAACAGCAAAGGTGATAAGTGGGTGATAAGTCCCTCCCTGGGGCACACCTGAAGGGACTTACTTTTATCCTATAATGTATGTAATATGTATAAAATAAACTTATATACATTATATTTAATCGAATAGTTCCTGTCACATGTCATTCTTTTAAAGAAAAAGAAAAAAAAAAACACAACAAATTCCATGTACACAATGAGTGGTCCCTTATTGCGAATTGTGAAACGTATAAGACATTTTGTACACTATACACATCTGAAGTTATGCTACAAGAATTTTAATCTAAACACACATCATGCACAACGGTTATTTAATTGGGCATATATCGACTCCGTCGAAAAGGTATTTTTACCTGTAGGAAACCTATCGATTGCGACGGCTATTGATTGTGCCGAATATTTTTATATATCGATTCCACCAGCTATCGATTCCGCCGAAAATATTTATACATGTGACATCACTATATACACATTACATTATACATATTATATATATCATATCTAGCACTACGGTAAAGTGGCATGAAGCTAAGTAAGAAAAAAACATATACACTTTATAGAATAAATAAATAATAATTATACATATAATATAAGTTTTAAGTATAACCTAAGTATATTTATGAACTCTTAAATCAGTAATTTGTGTACAATATCACAGTGATGGGGAAACATTGTTACAATTAATAAAAATCATTTATAATAATAATATATAATCATGTATAAGTAGGTATCATGTTATATTGAACACGAAAAACGAAAACATAAAAATTGTAATACAACTTGTAACTTTTTTATACCAATGATAATATACCAATCTTACTTACATTAAAACAATCAATAAAAGTTTATAGCTGAACTAATAATAAAATTTGTCGGGATCACCAATAATGGACGTCTACTAGAAACAATATTATTATATATTTACAAAATCCGAAAATATTTTAATATTATAATATATGAGTTATAAGCTTATATACATATATAAATCTTCGGCGGAATCGATATATAAAAATATTCGGTCCAATCAATAACCGGCACAATCAATATATACAAATGCTCGGCGGAATCGATAAACTCTCTATTTAATTATAGTTTAAAAACAATAACGCTTCTTTTATGAAGTGCCGAAATTTCAGATTCACTATATACAAGTAAAAGATATAACCATTTATTTTTAATGTTCAAGAAAAAAACCATTTTTCTACATTTTATTTCTATATTTTAATTAACATTCGCTGAACTGAAAATCGAAGGATCTCATTTAAAATACTTAAATCATAATTTGTGTTAATAACGGATTCAACGATGTTATATAGTATATAACATATAATCCCTCAGATTTGTTAATAATATTTGTATAAATGAAATAATTTATACTTTACTTGTAAACAGTGCTCTCCAATAGTTTAAGAGTAAACAAAACAAAAACAACAAAATTTGCCTTAAACGAGTCGTAACTTTTGTAAGGATCTATTATAATAACTGGACAAACTTAAAAATTGAAGTTTTTTAATGTTAGCGAGTGACGAGTAGCAACATACTAGTAAAAGAAGCAATGTTTTAACCGATTCAAAGTGTCTTATTTATAAGCCAGAAAGTTAATTATTATAAGATAAAATAATTAAACAAATACAACGGTACAACTTATTTTAATGTAATATAATAGATCACCATATACATGAATAATAACTATCTAAAATGTATTAATTCTTATTCGTTTTTTTCCCTTCGATAGTACTTGAACAATACGTTTCTTTTCTTGATAATCTAGACCTTGAAATCACATTTATGGAAAGATATTTTGGGTACGTGATCGGATGTTCGATAATATTGGCCCATCATCATCATTACCCGCCGACTAAGTTTTGTTCAACAGTATCGGTCCAATGCGTCCCCACACTTTTAGAATACTAAGTTAAAACCATCACTATTGTCTTTTAAATAAAATAAATATATATAATCATGCACCTAGTTAAGAATATTGAATGCCGGGTAGCATTGTAAATGGATGACAACTATCCACTTCTTAAAATATTTACACTTAATATAATTTTAAATGGTATATTATTATTCAAAACATGAGCGACGAAATGATAATAATAATAATAATAATAATACATTTTATACGAAATTTGATTTACGAATTTCGAAACTAGTTGTATTCCATTTCTTTTTAATTTAACATGAAAGCCGAAGAAAAACATTCTCTAAAACAAAAAATAAAAAATAAATAAAACGTACGATATGGTTTTTGTGAGAAAAAGCCAGTGGCAACAGACACCATGAAATTTACTGTTCACTCCATAATATAAATAAAGAAACGCTACAAACAACATTGCGACAGTTCAGATATATACTTGTTCAATTGCTGATCATTTTACCGAAAACGTTTTATATTTCATTAGAATATAACACTTTATTTGGAACAGATTTTCGGGTACTTTTAAAATATAAAAATTCGTTACCTCAATATATATTTTTAAATACGCTTATCAAGTATACCAAACTTCAATAATGTGTAGTATACAATAATTATACAATACTTTAATTTCTGTAGCTTAAGATGATATAAATATTATAATATATGAACATTGTACCTACTTACAGTAGTAAATATGAAACACGCATTTTGCAATAAATTAAATATTATATTCATTTAGAATTTCTAAGTTTTTAAACAAAGCTTGATTGATTTTTTTTTTTTAATTTATTCAAAAGTTGTTTAGTTCTGTCTCGAAATTATTATTTTAATGGTATGAAAAAAAATGCACTCTGAATCTAAAAAAAAACCAATTATTCCAGAATATATAAAACATTCAAAATATATAATTTTTTCAAACATAATTAATCTATTTAAAAATATGCAAACATGTTCTAAAATAATAAACTAGAAAAATAGATTTACGATCGGGCCTACTGTCCGTTATTACCCGGAAATATAAAATGAAGTGGAGCAATAAATATTAAATACCATGCATACTGAGCAGTTTTTCTTCGGTTCGTTTACAGTATGCGTATAATTACCGTTTCGCGTTTACCCGCAAAGAGGGGTTTTCAGTAAAATATCCAGGGACCGGATTTTACATTATTTCAGAACGTTACAATTAACTGCAATTATTTTAAGCTTCATTTAAATATTCGTATCGAATGTAATTTTTTTACCATATGTTTAGTTAAGTTATTTTCCATTTAATTCGTTTTGAAGGGATAGCTGCATTCATATCTGGAAATGCATGTGCGTGTAGGTATATAAATAACGCGGCAACATGTTTTCAGTAAATTCTATACGTTTGGTTTTGTGTATTCCGAAAGATACGGGTTTTATTGGTTTTCTTTCTTTATTTTATTGCAGCGATGAATTGTTATGACGCATCAAATAAGAAAAATAGTTGAGAGTACGGAACACACAAGGGAGTTTTCATTTCAATTGGATAAAATAATAACAAGCAGGGAAAAGTAAATTGCATATAATAGCACTCTATTATTTCCTGGTTTCTAAATGTAATGTATGAGTCTAAAATAAAATATGACCTATAAAAGACTATGTGTTATTATATAGTTATGTTCACTATCTCATTAAATTCAAATTTAAACTGATAAAATATTATACATCACATCTAAATATGTAATACGTAAAACAAAGTTGCTGTTATTTAAGCATTCTAAACGTGTACAAAATAATAATTCAACCGTTTTATTAATAATTTTACGTAATGTAAAAAAATAGGCTGGTGAAGCCGAGCAGATTTTTATGGATTCCAATTTCCAATTATTATAGTATATGGGAGCACAAGGTTTAATTTATTCAATTATGAATATGCATTAAATAAAGGTATTTTAAGGTTATTGAGGCCAATACTGTAGTTTCTATGACAATAACGATTTTATTATATATCAACAGTATAGGAAACGGAGTACTATCCAGTAAAAGCATATGATTACTATTAGATTTTGACATATATAAACCTAATAGTATCCTTTATTCCTTTCTAATAACACTATCGAAATCAGATTGGCTAGAGCAGTTGAAAACACATATGTATTATGTATATGCATATTTTGATATAGTTTATAAGCATATTAAAAATAGATTTCTAATAATTATTATTGGCGAATAAGCGATACGGACTTATAGTTGATGTTAAAATAATACTAATTAATCTCACATACTACAAATTTTAATATATCATATTCTATACGAGCCTTAGCAACCAAATATATTATATCCTTATGAAAACAATCAAACCACATAATAAAGTTATACCATAGTTACCAATGGGACTGTGAAATTGAGTATCAGAATACATATACCTAATTTGTATTATACAACGATACGTATTTCAAGATAAACAAAAACACCTTTTTTAAAGTGCTTTTTGGTAAACCACTTCTAACCACTTTTTATGTATGTGAATTTCAAAGCAATAAAAAGTTTAAAATAGAATAAAATTCTATTTTTATATCTCAACTAATGATTAGCTTGGATTTTGATGTTAAGATCGTTCATTATCCGAAAAAAAATATCAGTGTCATAAAACACTCTTCGTGAGTAATCGATCATTTTAAACAAGATCCTAGAGTTCTCACGAAGGATTGGAGGAATGTTATTAATGGAATTTCCATTGTATAGCCATTTGACAAAATAAAGTCCACATGGTGTACAAATATATAATGCCTGTCAAAACGTACGCTGGGTCGTCATAGTTTATAAAAAATTAAACCAAAGGGTCCTGGGCTATTAAAAGAACCATAATACAATTTAATAATAGAAAAATAAAATAAAAATGTAATGTGTAAAATAATAATTGTATCTACAACTAACTCTTATTACTGACTGCTGTGTGTTTAGGCTTTGGGCTGCCAATGTCTTATCTGTGCTAACGCGTATGTGATGTGTGATACATATTAATATTAAATTAGCTTCGTTGAGAATAATATATTAAAATGTACACCGGGGTATCATTTTTTTTACATGCGTAACCCCAAAAAATGATATATACATGAAAAACTCAAAAAACCCCATTAATTAGTTTTCAATAATTAAATGCGTGGAAACAAATAATTTTCACAATGATGACTATACTTGCATTAAACGTTTACAAAAATCGAGATCGGCGCTCACACCCTATATTATAATATTTCATGGAGATCTGTCACCACCGTTGAAATCAAAGTGATGTGCGCAGAATTCTTTGGAACCTGTGTCTATTAATTGTAATATAAATAATAATGTTTCGGAAGTAGGTTTTTAGAGAAATTCTCTCACGAAAACAAAATAAAGTGCCTCCTATTTAATACACAAACATGTGTTTGTAATATTTTTTTTATTTTTTCTGTGCCGTTCTCACACTCCAAATGACATTTTACACCATTCGGGTCGATGGTATGGAAAACAGGCGCAGACGAAAGGTCTCGTCATTGGAAGACCTCATATATTATAAAGGGTTTATTTTTTTAGGTATATATATATGTATAAATACTACACGTGTCTACTTCGAGTAAATGGGATGAACGATAAATGACGTAAAATATGTCCGAAAAACTCATTTGACTGTCATTGTAAATGTCATCTGCCCGGAGGCAACATGTACAATAAGTATACATCCTGCTAAAACCCTCTCTACACACTGTGTCGCATGCCACCATTCAATAGGTATTATGTAAATATATACAAACGCGTGTCAGTCCCTGACAATTGAGATTTGTTGGGCACAGAGCTGTTTTGAATATTCAATAAGACACATATAGGACTTATATTTTGGTATAGAAATAAGCTTTTGATTCACCAAAAAATTACTATCTTCGTTTGTAGAAGAAAAAAAAATTGCCTTCGCATAAAACTTCAAAGAAGGTTAAGTAAGGTTTTCAACGTAAATTTGTATTGAAACTGAGTGGATGTATGATTATCGTATTTATTACTACTAATATTCGACTGAGAAATTTTCGATATATTAAATCAAGAAACATATTTCAAGTTCATATTTCAGCATCAACCGTAAAACAATTAAGAGAACAATAACTATTAAGATTGAGATAAAATAATAAAAACATTCTTTTAATCAATGAATAATAATAATAAGAAACTGAAAGATAATTAAATAGAATATCAATCAATAGTTATTCGACTAATAGTATAAGTAATTTTCGTGTATTATGTTGTGTTGTACCTATTAATTTTACTTGAACTAAATGTTGATAAATTATAAAACATATATTGAATCGATTAAAATTTAAAATTAAATTCAACTATTTATTAATTCTTAAACAATTCTTAAACATGTCTACAACAAAATATAATTTTAAAATTGATTGAGTTCTTTTGGAAATATGTAAGTAAGTTAAAATCCTGGTTAAAAGTTAATAAATCTATATAGTTTATTAAATTACCGATCCAATAGTGTTCCATTTAATTTTAATGCCTTCTACTTTTAAAACTGGAAATCTGTCAAATCATAACCATATGTTAGAAAAAAGTTATAATAATAGAATTATCGTTAAAAATGTTAAAAGATATATTAGTTGACAAAATTATTCACGTAACCGAATCATATTATTATATTGTTAAATTAAATTAATATTTAAAATATGAAACATATAGGTACATTTTAATTATAGAATAGAATAAAATGTAATATTATATAAATCGTATCATTACCAAGGATAATAAATACTATAATTGTACAAAACAATAAATAAAAGTGTCGATTTAAAGATATCCAAAATTTGAATGAATAAAGTTAATAAAACAATATAGGTATGTATAAAAATAATAACCACCAAATAGTTTGGTCCCAAGGGTTATATAATACTTTCTGTCATATATCGATTAGGTACTACTTTAATAATCAAAATATTGAAAACCATCATATTTTAGATTCTGAACGAAGTGATGGAATCTATTTTTGTATTAAAATTAACAACTATTTTCAAAACACATCATAGCCAACATTCTATTGGAATGGTATTTTGTTATTAATATTATGAAGGCTTGAAGCAACATAAATTATTTGAAATAGTTATTGTACTGATTTTTATAGGTTAGAAATAATATAAGGTAAAATAGCCCACAAACAACTAATGAATATTATGGTTAAAATATATTCGAACAAGTTTATCGAATTATCGCATTTATTAACGTCCAAAACAATATACTAACGAAAGATATCAAAAGGAAAATTCGGGAATAAATGAATTAAAGTTTTTTTCTGTATTAAAACATAATTTTTAATTTTTTCTACTTGAATCAAAACTAATAAAAACAGGTTAGTCTAATTAACGTCGTATACTTTGAATGAATTTTAGCTTTTCAAATAGATATTTTAAAAAGTGACAAAAAGTCAAACGTACGAGAAATATTTTAAAACACATAATTTAATTTGAATTTAAAACCATAAAATAATTTTCAAAGTTTAAAAATTTATTTACTTGCGTGAAAGAATAATATTTAGCAATTATTGGTTTTGCGTAGAAGGCATTCGTTGAAAGTGAAAATAAACAACGATTGTATTGGATTCCAACATCATAAATTGTTGCATATTCAAAATACGCTCATCGTTTATTTAAATGCCCTTACCTTACTAAACGCTTTGCAACATTATACAACTTTTCATTTATTTTACATTATTATTTAGTTTGAATGCCTTATATCCATAAAAATAAAATCTGTCAATACCATTACGCCGTACTGATAGTGGCAAAGAAATATTAAACTATATTTGACCAACCACAGCATGATAACCAACTATGTGCGGTTAAATTTAATTGAAATCATTTCCGCTTAGCAAATAACTATAAAATACTACTCATTATTTTAATTTCACATAAATATGTAAAATTGTATGTAAGAGTACTACATATATTTATATATAAGTACGTACATGTATATTTTTTTATGATACATGAGATTACCTTATTTTCTAATGAAAAAAATAACAATACATTTTGGACAGTTTAATGCATAATATTGACTTCAATAATGTAACAATAGCTGACACATTAATGTACATCTTTACTAGTAAATAATGTTAAAATGCTTTCGCTTAATACAATACTGAATATAAATTCTTTAGATTATGTTTATTTTAATGGTATAACTAAATACTATTAAAAAAAGAAGTAAAAAACGAAATTAAATTGGTACAATCTTTTCTCTGAAGAAATTTTCATAGAAATCATAATTGATATAAAATTATTTTAATCTATGATTATCTATTTTTTATTATTATATATTTATCTACGATAAAGAAATAAGTGTGTTGTGAATTGTAAATTGTATTTTCTTATAGATTATTGAAATATGTTGTACAAATTTCCGAAAATAGAAAAATGTATTTTATTTTATTTTGTGTTATGTTTACTTCCCTAAAAAAATATTTATCCAAATGAGAGTTCAGTAGTATGGTAAGTGTAATATGGTAAATAAAAGTAGCGATAAAATTATATAAATTGTCAATGACATTCGGTCCGCAATAGAATAATTGGAATTTTCTATTAGAGTCACGTCAATGTATAATTGACTATTGGAACCCAATATCGGTCGTCACTTTATTACCGAGATGGAATAGTTCATATTATTTACGTAGTCGACCAAATCATTATTTCGAGCGTGGTTTTAGTTAGGTCCAAAAAAAAAAAAATAAATAAATACGTTGTCAGAGGACGCAGGAGGCGTGTGTATTGATTTTTGACGTGTTCCGCCGAAGTTGCGTCTTTTCTTCTTCCCCCTTGCACAGGAATAATAGTAATACGTACGTACTACGTGTATGTGTGTGTGCGTGTTTGTGTTTGTATGTATGTGTGTGGTGTTTGTGTGTGTGTGTGTGTGTGTGTGTAGGCGTACTTTTGGGGCTAGGGAAAACTTCCTTTTGCAAGGACCTTGACGCAGGGCGCGAGGGGTCTGAAGACGATTTCCTTGTTATCTTACGTTAAGTATGCATTACAAGGAAAAACTAAAAGGGGCCCGTACTCGCGATTTACGATCTCATAGAACACCGCCTGTACATACTGATGTTATTACCACGTGGTGTAACTCCTGCAATGAAGTCCGTCCACCCCAAGTCCACTGCCATCGTCCGTACGAGATTAACGCGTACCCCTGATATAAATTTATGTTTTTTTAAGGTTATTGCTACTACGCCCGCACATACCTATAAGCATTCACGCTATCCAGAAAGAATATAAGACCATTTCACTTGCCCTTGGGGGCTTCATGTCACATACACCCGGCAGAGTACTTAAGTTGACGGAGTTTCCCGTTAAGCTTTATTTCCACCGTATACCGCGCTATATAGCTCCTCTTCCGCTACTGTTAGATCAACATTGAAAACTATATATTATGTTGGATCCATGTGTGTGTGCATGAAAATAAATCTACGACACTATAAATCTCGACATTCTCGGCTTCGGTCCAAAATGGTTTTCCATTCGAAAAGTTTTACTTCCGCAATAATATTTTTGAACCCATGTACAGACAAAAAATGCAATATTTTCAATATTATTTTCAGTAGGTAAAATTTATTTTTATTCAGTAGGTATATAAAGATATATCAAGTCGTAACACTTGTTTTAAATGCACAAAAATCATATTATGATTTTTATTTTATATGCATAGTAATGAGTACCTTTCAATGACAAAATTCTATACTCAATACGAATAATACTGATGTACAAAATGAATACTCTGGAAGAGTTCCAGGTGTCTGTGAAAAAATTATTTCTTGTTTCAATGTAATTTTTGAAAAACGTTATTTCAAAATAATAATTATATCCTGTTCAATTTAAGTCTGAGACAGAAATACTGCCTATTGTTTTGTAAGCTGCCGAGTAACACTAAGTAAACACAAGCTGTTACGCTTCATTGACCATATTGTACGAAATCATGTGCAGCTTGCTGACAAGTATAACAAAATCACTTTTCCAGCCACTGTAATAAATTTTAGTTTTACTTTTATACTTTTTGTAATAATGTATACTATTTTGTGAAAATTAGAAACATTTTAATAAAAAAAAATAAATACCACATGTACAATATAATAATAATATATAGCATAAATGTGAATTGTATGTTTAAACTTCTCATTTTATTTTGTTAAAATGTATGTACTAGTAGTTAGTAATTATATCAACTATCATAACAATCATAATACCTCCCTATAACATTATAACTTATAAAAGAAGTATTTCAATTTTAATTTTCTGTTGTTGAATTATTACTAAATTATCTTTATCTGTACTTACATAGGAACGACTTCAATTTACATACATCATTAATCATTATAAAAAAGAATATAAGAGTTTTTGTAGTTTGTAAACAAAGTGACTAAGTACTAAATAAGAATAAAACTTTAATCAGCTTAAAATATTGGTTTGATAGCATTATTCAATTAAGTTTTGCATAAAAATAATGGTGAATTAAAATAACATTTAAAGTAGATTACTTATACTAAGAAAATCGATTCATCAATTACATTTATTTTTCTTAGTAAGTCATTCAATTTCTACATCAATTTTCATACCTTTAGATTATTCATATTATTAAGAATTTTAAAAACTCAATTTTCTTATTGTACATGGATAAATAAATTTTAGAAACAAACAAGATTAATGCCATAACACATATAAAATATGTTTCACTGATCAAGTTTTTAATTTTGTTTAAAAAATATTATTAGCTTTAAATAAATTTACATAAAGTATATAACTTAAGCAATTCACGTACACATTTAATCAAAATTCCAAGCATACTATATTTAACTCTGACTATCTGGTTTTGAAACGTATACAATTAACTACTGTTTTCTAGGATGCATTTTTCTATAATTTATTAAAATTAACGCTGCTACATTATATTATAATTGCTGTCAAACAAAAAAAATGTACGGGATATTAATACACCCATTAATACATTAATTTTCTATTTAATTTTAAAGTAAAAATTAAAGTAAAGTACGAGATTAAATACATTTATAACTTAAGCCTTTAAAATGCAAAACATCAACGTACGTAAATCCTTAAGACTACAGTTAAAAGTTATGCAGCGCAAATAATTAAGATAAATATGCACCCTTGTATAAGAAATATTTCATCTTGGTAGAAAAGTAAATAGGTATATGTTAAATAAACACCTATTTAAGTGGATAAGTATTAAAAATTGGTATTTTAAAATATTTTATGAGTATGAAAACAATCCTATTCAACTCACTATTCTTTTACCTAACATAAGATTGTAGAATATTTGAAGCAGTACAAACTATACTTTTATGAAACTTATTGTGAATTTCCCAAGAGTAAGATAAATCAAATTTTAAAAACCACTCATGAGTTTCATACCCCCTAAGGGTTACGAATGCAATACATCACACAACTGCGATTGGTTTTTATGTAGGAATTAGTAAGACGTTTTTAGTACATCATTAAAATAATGTATTCGATTATAATTATGGTAATAAGAAGTTACAATTAAAATCATACTTATAAAAATTAAAATTAAGTAAGATCATGTTATCATGTGTCAAACTTGACAGTACATTCAACTGTAAATAATATTTAAATGAAAACTTAGAATATAATTAATATTGAACAAAAATAGTATAATATTAATTTAAATGTAAATTAAATTATAAATGTTAACATCAACAAATAATGAATTCACTTAACATACCTAATACTTTCCTAAATGTAACATAAGTATAATATGTTTTTAATACAAATTCTTAGTCTTTCACAGGTCCTTTATTATTTTTTGAATAGTAAATAATCGAATGATCGAATCATGTGAAAGACAAAAAAAAAAAAAAAAAATATTAATTCGAGTAGAACACACTTGGATCGCAAAGCGAAAAACTATTTAAAATAAATCAAAATACCAAAGTTTACATGGATATACATAAAGACTTGCATATAAATAAATAATCGTGTAAACGAATAATAAATGAGATGGTTTTTTGGTACATGCTGAGAAGGAAAAACTAAAATATTTCATAGATTAAACTACGAATTTGTGCTAGGGCACAACATGCCAAATAAAAGCCATAACATAGATAATAATCGTTCAATAATATGTTCAATAATGTACCACATATAATATATGTGCAATATTCGTTTAGGTACGACCAGATGACAGCCATCGATGACACTACGACCGACTTCGTATGATTCGATGAAAATACGCGTTCTACGCCATTGAGTTATATATATAAAAAATACATATCCGTCCATGTCTAACAACTGATAGGTGATACATACAACACACGGTTCAAGGACGCAGTACACATTCCGAATCTCACTTATTAAATATATTATAAATTATAATATATATACACAATATAGACAAGTTACATACAAATAACATAATCAGTAAGCTTGTTTTGGGGTTGAATTCCAGTTTAAATACAATACTGAACACTGTGATTATTATATTAGAATTAACTATCAAGTGAATGTAAACAAAAAAAAAAAATATATAAGATTACGCATAAACATTTTGTCTTTCGTAAACGCCAAATAATAATTTTATTTTTAAAAAAATGTTAATCCAAGTGTTAATAATACCTAAAAGTTTTTCTCCAAATATTATATAATCTAATAGCGGCCTTTGGTTTAACAAGGGTTTGGTTGATTTGAACACTCTTACCGAAGTCTGCGTACATCGCAGCATGCAAAATAATGATACACATGTATAATACGTATGCAGATAATATACGCACATCCACCCGCTTGTATCGGGACGGTACGTGCAATAACGTTTCACCGTGTCCGAAAATATTCCACGACCCGTAGCAACGCCCTCGCGTCGTTTTGAATACCGCATTCGAAGGGATTTATTAAAATTAACGACGTTTGAGCCACGCGAACTACCGCCTTACACGGCGTGATATCTGCACGCACCAATAATATCGTAATGCGCGAGACGGCGGTAATCGATATGAAGATGAAAAAGCGGTGAAAATCTCATGTGCGCTTAGCAGTGTATACATAGACGCGCGCGCGCGCTCGACATAAAAATAAAGCCGGGGGGTGAGTTCACGTGAAAAATACTTTGGCGGATCATTTTATATGTTTCATTTGTGTAGCCACGACCATGACTGTGTAAATTAGAACCGAAAAAGTTTTAATTTACTCCCGACCATTTAAACCCTCATAGGTATTTTTTTGTTGTTGGAATTATTATTATTAATGATGTTTGAAATAATAGTATCGTTCCTATATATACGAACTCGATTAGGTAAACAGCTGTTAGACCGTGTAAACCATGCTAAACCATGTACAGCAATCCTGTTCAATTGGCGAGTTACCAATTAAACGGGAACGGAAAAACTCCATATTTTGTCACTGGCAAAAGCATGTGTGCGTGTGTTCGTGTATGCTTACACATTTGTGTGCGTGATGTTTGGGCGCACATAATAATATATGTATATTGTATATATTATTTGGGTGAGATTATGATTTGATATTATAGGTATCAGGTGCGACGACGGCCGAGTAAGTTGAACGCAAAGGAAAAACAAACAATAAGTTCATATATACATATTATGTATTACTTCAATTTTCCGAATTCGCACGTGTCAAACATTTAAAGCGCACGTGCACCTTTTTCCCACCTATACACATGGGCATAATACTACGTATATGTGTACATGCTTGCACATCGTATTATTGCCCGTTATATATACGCGAAAACCACGACAACAGCGAGTGTGTGTGTGTGTGTGTGTGTGTACTGTATATAAATATATATATATTATATTTATAATATGTATATACACGCGGGTGTTGCCGCCGGTATGACTTGGGCGCGCGTGTTACCATGGTTACGCGCTCGAAGGGTGACCAGACAGCTTGCCGATACACCTACCCTTCCTCTTTTACCCTTCGGTCGTAGCTCGAACCGCGGCAACACTATATCCGCGTCCGCGTCAGTCGTCAACGCCGCCGTAGACAACTGAAATTATTCAACAACTGCGCTGCGCAGCAGGTTCTATAAGCATATACTCATAATAAGTTCGTACGAGAATACCTAGGTGACAATTTCAATTGCACTCGTTAACACAACGTACCTTCAAACACTAAAGTATACACATTCATTCACGCGGACATTACGCGTGTTCATGTCGAATTGTCGATACATATTATAATATACCTTATATACCTAATATATGAGTTTATACACTCGTTTGAATTGTCGCTATATCTATTGTTTGTTTGTATAAATCATGTATATGATGACGAGACGAAAACACTAGCTATAACTTTATAGATAGCAATACGTTTATAATGCATGTTAAATGTTTTCTTTTTATTTTCTACAAGCATACAAGTATAGAGGTATAACATTTTAGTATATATCTACTCGGCATAGGTATACGTATTCAAAACGTACAGTACATTGCAGAATTATTTTAAAAACATCTGTCCAAATATGTTAGGTATAATCGCGCTTAGATGCAAAAAAATAGTGCATTTATTGGTTAAAGTATATTATTCTATAAAGTGTAATTTTTATTTATATATATATAATATGTATTTTATATAAATATGCTGTAATAACAAATAATGAAAGTAAAGAGTTTTAATTAAATTTCAACCATGTTTTGACCATGAACGAGAAAGTATCTTTAACGTTAAGTAACCATTTTTTTTTTTTTTTTGTCCCACCAGCTTAACAATAAATATGACCGTCTGTATCGAGCTATTAATACTAATTAATGGGTGATAAACGGGCATTTATCAGCCCTGAAGAAATCTCACAATCTCACACAATTAATGTCATGTATTCGTGGTACAAGTTTAATAGATTCAATTTATCATAATTTGACTGCCCCTCCCACTGAAAAGTAAGAATGGTACGCTTTATTGACAAGGGTATAACTCCGTCTGTATATTATACTCAAAATTATAACCCCTCTAAGCCAACCGACAGTCCTCGCGCGGCAAATGTGTATATCTTTGTACGTGTGTGATACTTGGGCCCGATATGCACACCAGGAAAAAAGTTACTAATAACTTACGGCGCAACTACTAAAAAAGCATTAGTACATTATGACGATGGGGTGCGATGCATATAATTCCCCATAGAATAATTTATAAAACGTTTTATGTCGTTTGGTTTTAAAAGCATTGTTGCTGGTAATCAATTATCGGAAAACAAGAGTAGCGGTTGTATCGTTATACTTTATCAATTTGGTAACACTGGAGAAAAAAAAGTGTTTATTTTTATTTTGTTAGCTTTGTAGTTATTGTTTATATTTCATTTATTCAATAAGAAATACTACAAAAATATTTATAGTCATTGTTTTAGATTAACTTAATGAAAGACTACAATCATAATAATAATACTAATGATTTAAAACAAAGAAATGCATTATCGTATGAGGCAAATGTAATATAATGAAGTGCGAAGTTATTATTTTTTTCTTTTTTTTCGTACGAATAATTAACATCTTTGAACACAATTGTAAAATATAAATAATGCAACTTTAACTATTAATAAATTACATAGAAATCATACAATTTATTCGTATATTTTTCGAAAGATTTGTTAGGTATAAGAGTTTTATGATTTTTTTTTAAGTTATTTTTGTTTGGTTTGTACTGTATCAAATAATACTTACTTAGCTTCCCTGTATAATTATTGTCCTGAATCGAACATTTTATGGCGTGTTGATTGTTAAAATGTTTACTTTCATTACAAAAATATACTACTATATCAAGTATTCCGGTAGACCAGTAGATAGTAAGGTGTTCCGTTACAAACAGGAAGAAAGGAAAATTATATTAATGGGTAAAAATATGCGTCGTATACTTATATGGTCTGTTTGAAATTAAACACTTGAGTATTGAACATGAAACGCTAATAACGTTATTTATGTAGGTATATTAGGTATAAAGTATAATATAGACTAGAAAAAATTAAATATAAATGTAATTTAAAAACTATTTTGTTTTTAGAGTTAGAAGATTATTGATAAAATTAATTGATTTTCTTTAAAGTTTGTGTTGTCTACTAAAACAGTTCTTATGAATTACTTCTAAAATTATATTGATTAATATAATTACAAATACATCATAAAATTATTTGCATAAAAAATCATATTAATTATTTGGTTTGGTTAAAGTAATTATATTAAGAAATACAGTGACAATATGCATTTTAATATGGGTATAGTTCTAATTTATAAGTACTATTTTCCTAGAACAATTCTATAGTAACCATTACAACAGTTTGATCGAAGATCCTAATATAGCAGAGTGCGTCAAAGACATAATCAGATTACGGGATTAGTTTTAAAAACATTATACCAGAAAAGTATCTTGTAACTAATCAACATAAAGTTGAATTAAATTTAATAAATTTGATTCAAATAATAAATATATATTATATGATAAAACATTTTTAAAACTTATACCTAGATACTTGGTTCAAGGTTTTTTTTTCAAAAAGATAAAGATATATCATTCACAAAAATCTATTTCAAACTACGTGAGTAGTTGAAGGAGTAAAGGGTTGTGTAAAATTGAATATTTTAACATTTAAAGTGCATTATACTTGTCTGTTATTTAAATAACAATGCGTTGACGATACAGTTTATCGATGTAGGGCATAAAAGAATATTATTTTGGTATGCAGTCTTTCAAGTCTTTCATAATAGCATGTTACCTTATAACATAAGAGGGAAAAAGAAAAGTCACATATCCATCTTAAAGTCTGTATAAATAAAAATAATCGTTGACTAAATTCTTAACTGCAAAAATTATAACTGAATGAATAAAATTACATTTATTTTATTATTATTATTATTATAGCACTACTAGAAGCTAAATTATGCTACAGCAAGATAAAGAGTTGTATTTATTTAAAGAAGTGTTGAAAAATGTTTTGAAATTGTAAAACCAGAAAGCTTGTTTACCTACATTAAAGGGAATTTCACTTTAATATGAATTATTAAATTATGCTCAGATGAATAAAAAAGAAAATTCCACAATCGCAAATGCTAATAGTGTACAATAATACAGAACAGTTTAATGTTTATAAACATCATAACAAGTACTCGTTTTATTTTAGAGTATATAATCATTCGAGTTCGTTAAAGGTTTATTGGCTGTTGTAATATATTTGATTTAAATTTGATATTTATAATAAATAATAATAAAACTATATAATTACTAATATGAATTGTGTTCATATTAGTATTTAAACACATTATTAAAGTAACTACATATTTTAATTTAAGATATCGAGCATTTTTTATAAATTTCTCAAAAATGTTCATCAAATATTCATTAACTAGGTAATACAATTAAAGCTAAGGATGTTTATAAAATATAATATCATATTATCTACAGCTGCAGTAGTTTAATTGAATATTTCTATAGACCCGTTAAACGTGATTACAAAATTCAAATTCTATTTACTCCCTATTTTTCTGATGAAAATTAATTCAGAATACGGTACGTTTGACCTTCTAACCACATATAATTCCACCCTCTACTAACAAAATAGGGTAGTGCTAATAGAGAGACACAATGAACAAATGAGTCATAGAAAGCCTGTGGGTGACGTAGATTCTAAAATATTATCGAGGAAACCAACTAGGTTTTCATTACTTTTTTTTTCACACGGTATGCGAAATCCTATTACTTTTTAACCCTTACTCGATTCATTTTACTAACACCTACAGATTAAATAAATATTATTACAAGCATAATCCTTTATGGTAATACTAGTATTTTACTAATTTGTACTAGATACTTGTCATCAAAATATACTGCCAACAACGGTTATTATAAATTAATGGACATATAAATATGTTCTAAAAACTATAAAGAGGTAATAACATGTTACATATAATTCGTGCTAATAAAAGTGTTACTATAATAATTACGAGTATACACGCAGCTGACCATCACCCAGTGTCTTTTTTTTCAAAAATACCATTTATTACGAGTATATGGTAATTACTTGTATACATGTATTACTCATAGGTAAATTAACACATTTTTATTTTGTTGTATACATTTTGTGTACAAACATCCATGTGGGTTTTTTGGTTGATATTTTTTTTTTTTTTTTTGTTATAGGAACTTTAAGGAATTAATATGTGAGTACTGTATATCATATATGTGTAGAGCATGGACAACGCCGCTATAGATGCGTGGTCACCAATCCGACTGCTAGCAGCGCTTGGTGGTGATTAACCACAACACTAATAGAGACTACAGCAGATATTTCTACCACACTATACCACACTCAAAAATAAAAAATAAAACATAGATATTCGGTAAAATCAAATATTAAGACACTATATGTGAAAGTATAAACAAAATTATTTTTAAAGTAACTTACTACTATACTTCTAATGTTATTTTAAAATGTATAGATCAAAAAATTGCAAAATATTATTAAAGATTATAGATTAGATTAAATAGTGATAAAATAAAATCTGGTGATATTTATTATTCAAAAATATATAATATTTATATATTATGTATATCATATATACTTATATGCTGAAAAATTAGCCATTTTTAAAATACAATAGGTACAATAGTATAGCTGTTAATAACAAATTCGATGGTGTTTTGAGACATAAAAATATATGAGTCATAAAAAATCTTAAAAATTGAGGAAGTATATACTATATATTCATTACTCCCAAATGAAAAAACCCATGAGTCATATTTTATAATGCTTTTAGAAAGTATTTCGCTTTTTATATTATTACTCAAAAAGTATATGAAATATAGAAATATATAACAATAATAAGATAATATTTTATCTATAAAAAATTACCTAGAATTAAAATTTTTTCCAGAATTTTTCCCAACATTTTAATATGCTTAATAAATAGATTAACCTATAGGTTAATCTAATAATTTTAACTAATTCTGCTTTTCATAAAAGCTTTTCTTATTTTATACAGATTCTACTATTCTGCGTTTCAATAGAACAATGGTAATGTGCACGATCTAAAATAAATATTTAATAGTTGATAGAAATCGAATAACATAACTAAAGTACATACTATATATAATTTGCTAGCGCTGCAGTTAGCAGGTTAGATTCTAACCGTTAGAAACAGGCAATCAAAATTGTTAACATAAACAAATTATATACGAACCTAGTTTTCTATAGTTCAAATAAAATATTCACACCACACCGTACTAATTGTATACCATTGAAAATCACTTGGAATAACAACCCATAACTACAGTATCTTGCGTGGGTATACAATTTCAAACTATAGACCTCAGGGATACAAAGCGTTTTGAATGTTTATATTGTATTATCATCGTGTTATTACTATACGTTCAACACGTCTTAAGGGTATAATAATAAATAATATAACGATCATGTACATGTATATAACGCATAATTAATTACGAATGTAATAATACTTATGATGGCTCAAAATTGTATAACGTGCTTTCAAACAGATTTGAGTTATGCACGTTACATGAATTATTGTAGTTTAATCAACTTAGAGGTGAGTATTCACTGAAGTTCCCGAAAACATTTAACACATACATTAATAATCTGCCTGTTTGCGAATATATATTAGTATTATATATTTATATTACATATAATTAGCGATTATATTCTAGTTTCAATAACAGTAAATGTGTATTATAGTTAATAGTAAAATATTTCCAAATTTCAAGTTACTTCGGAAATAGGGTGGAACGTGTGGTGTCTAAAAATAAACATAATTACGATCATCGTGATTTACTGGTTGAGTATTATGCGTGAGCACAACAAAAATATTTCAAGAACAGTTCTGAACTAAGTGGAGGTTTTTCAACTGGAAAAAAAATACTTATAAACATACACCATACGATGTTACATCCAAAAGGTTTTAGACGACGCATTTTAAGTATTTTTGGATTTCCGTCATTGTAGACTATTCAACAGTCACTCGTGCGTGTGTGTGAGCACCCATTGCTCACTCCATATTTGTATAAATACACAAAATACACCCACGTGACGATTATTTCCCTACTATAGTTATATACTCTTTACCACTTGGCGTTGGGTACTGAGACCAAAATCGATAAAATATTTACTCCCAGTGCGCTTCGTACGCACTTATACGCGGTTCGTAAAGTCCGTCAGATATCACATCCTCATAATATACAACGTACGCAAACAATCGTGTCGACAGCAAAGGCCGTCTACTTAACACGCGGCCACGGGCTCGCGTGTGCGTCTTGTATACAATAGACACAATCAAGCAAACAATACACCAAACACAATGATGATGAAAATAATAATAATATCCTTTTCGTATTACCGCATTGATCGGTCGCAACACTTTCCTCCTCTGTGCTGCTGCTGCTCCTCATCCTTATATATACTTGTATATCGTACCTAAGTCCATTATTCCGTTCATCGTAATGCGACGTGTTTAATTTTACCCGGTATTGTTCCGATACGTATAGAGGATGACAACTCTAAGCAACTACGATGATATTGCCGCGGGTCACTCCGCACGTGAGTGTGTAAAGTGTCAAGACTATGGTGAGAAGGGGGAACGCGCACTGCATATATAAAATAATAAAATATATAATATATAGAACGTGAGTACATGCGAACAATTTAACGAAAACAATGCCTGCACCAGATGCATTATTGTGTACAGCATATACACTGTACTTATATATACTATAATTTTACATTACGTATACGGTATACGACTATTGCTCACAAAAGTCGTGTTAAAGTTTAGGTATACTGGTTATTAATAATGTATATTATTGTTTCGATTTTTTTTTTTTCCAAGATCTTTTCTCCACCATTTCTGCCCACAGATTATTAATATCCATAGTTAATACCCCTACAATTTAATTTACGAGCATATATAAATATACCTATATATAAACTCACTGTGATGCACAGGAGACGCACTTCTATTCGTATAACCGACATAGTCGGTAAAGAATCGATCAAGAAAAATAAATTGCAGCATCTCAACGTCCGGTCGTATATTTTTTCTGGACGTGATGGATTCCAAATGGTGCCGAAAACATCTATACGAGCATCTATATTACTTCATTCACAAATTTTCGTCATTTATTTCTATTCGTTTATATTACATTGTTTTGCTCTTGTATGAAATTATTTAACAGTGCACACACATTTTGTTACCTAATCACAATTGAATTACACTAACTTTGCTGTTAGTTAAAGATAATTACGAAATGAACTATGTAAAATTTTTAATTACACGATGGCATAATATACCATGCAATAGCTTGCCATCCTGTCACATAATTTGTACATCATAGTAATTTGAATGGATTATTTTACTACGATTTTGTTTTAATTTTAAACTCTGAAGACGTATCATGCAAATTATATTAAACAGAATGCATATAAAATGATCCTAAGGTATTCAAAAATGCATGTAAATTACTTTAATAAATCACAATTAATCCAACTACCTACAATATAAATTTGTTTAAAGGAGTCTAATATTCCAATGACCATATTGTTTTAAAATGTTATCAAGTACATAATAAAAAATAGCAATAATATAGTTAGGTATTTAAACAAATAACGACTAGTTGTAGTTACGTCGAGTACATTATACATTATTTTATTAAAAATATTGACTTTATATTTAATAGATAATATAATTAATTTATTAGCAGTCTGATATTAAAAATCATTTTTTTAGAAAATTGTACTATTTTATACTTTTTAAAAATACTAACCCCAGCAGAACATCAGATGATTTAAATATTTTAGTAATGATTAAGTACATAAAATATTTCATTATATGTATATAATACTAATTACTATATAAGATATATTGTGTAAAATATATACCTATTTTTATGCTTTTAAGTGAATATTATTATCTATTGAATCCTAAAAAAGATCATTAGGACCAAATAAAAACTATTTACGAAACATAAAGAAATATAATATTTCATAACATGTTTTTATACTAAAAGGTGTTTTAGGTATTACACATGCAGGTTATTGCCTATTGCAAATAGTAGGTATACGAGTATTATTACTAATAGGTAATAAAATACACTCTTATATACCTACTATATAGATATGTATAGATACTTGAATATGCAATATTAAGTTTTTAATTTAAAGTATACGAGTACATATTTGAATTATTAATTTATCATTATTAATAAATTAAAACTTTTGAATTCTTACTATAATTTATTAATATTTACATATTTTTGGTATTATGAGTAGGTACTTATAATAATTAATAATTATTGTTAAAAAAAAAAAAAACAAAAATTAAATTGATCAAATTAATGTTGCTATTTAATCAATCAAAATTGCTAATTTCAAAAAAAAAAAAATAAATTTTCTTTAATACCTACCTACCTAACTATTTAAAACGTATAATAAAAGACTCAATCTTCAAATACATACCAACTAGATCTACTCACTGCGGACATATAAAATGAAATTTATAGCTTAATTTTGTAAAATAAGAATAATTTAATATAAAATTAAAGTAGTTAAAAACTTTTAGGTAGTTTAAGAAGTATTTTATATATTTATGTGTTTTCAAAACTAGTTAACATTTTTAATTATTTAATACCAGGTAGTTAATATAATATATACACATATAGATAAATATACAATTATAAAATACAGCTGTATTATGTCGTCCACAAAATATAATTACTATAGTTTTTTCAAAGATTGAAGAAAAATATAATACAATATTATATTAAACGTGTCTAATTTTTCTAATTAATTATTTATATTCAAAATATTATCCCTGGAAAAGTTTGGTTTCTTATATAATATGTTATATGGAATATAATTATAAAACAAAATATGTAATCACTAAAATGCCGATTTTATTATATTTTTCATAAAAATATCATAAACTATTGCCTAAAAATCTTATAACTTACAGTAAAGCAATACTATATGGTGGTCATGTAATATTTTTGTCAACTTTGTCCATCGATATGTAAATGTATATTATGATGAATTACGCATAGCGCGTGTGTGTAATGTACTTTATGTACATTGTACGAATATATTATACACAATAAGGATATCGTAAACATGAATAAAGAAACAAATATAACAGAAACTTTGACGTGACCTAACGTGTTAATATAAAGGTCTAAAAAAACGCACGTGTACATAATATACTAATAAAGTAATTAAACAGTTTACTGACAGCATATGCTCGGCGTCCAGTATTAAAAAGACATGCGCGTGCCAGTTTATTCGATTAAAGAAGACGAAAAAATGAATACGGATAAGTACATTGTATTATAGCCGAATACGATTTCGGCCGTGGCTTAAGACCGGAAGACGTATCACGTGCCTATTATAGTTAGGACATAAACAAAAACACCACCTGGCCGGTAACAACAAGGTATAAAAACGGGTGGATTCGTAAGTAGGAACCGGTTTCACACTATGCACATGGTGGGTACGACACTACTCAAATTTTAAATAATAGATATAATATATATATATATATATGTACTCGACATTTGTGTATTCTTTTACAACACCTGGTGTAATGGTATGGTATTGGTACCGTTGCGGTATATTATTTTCTCAGATTACACATGTGTTTTTGAAAAATATCGTTCTTTGCTTTATCGGCGAGACATATGGTCCCGTTTAATCGTCATGTAGCTGAAAACCGCGTACGCTTGAGGGTATATTCAGCTGAAGAAATGATAATAATTATTACATATCAAATATGCGTGAAAGAAAGAATGAGCTAGAGATAAAGGGAGAGCAAATGTTATGAAGCAGGAGATGACACAAGACGGACGACTGAACGAGGAAGAGGACACGGTTTTTTGGTCCAAATTCGGAGTGCACCGACGTTTTTAAAAATAGTGCACGTGAGGGTCGACGACACGGCTGCTGCCACCACTGCACCGCCGCCACCGCTACCGACGTCGTTGGCCAATGCCAATGAAAACACGGACGTGCATTATTCGTGTCTCCGTGAAAAACACACAGACGCACACATACACGTTTCGCCATAGTGTACAAGTATATTTAATTATTAGAGATAACTTTTTCTTCTTTATTTTTTTTTTTTTTGCGCCGGCTAATATTAGAAACAACTAGTGTCGTCATACTATATCCTCCGAATCTTTTCCCCCCACGGAATTTTTAAGTCTTATAGGGGGTCCTCTACGTCCATGGAAAAAACGCATTTACGTCCACATACACACAGCCAATTTACCCGGAGAGTATACATTTAAACGCCTGCTGTAGAACATAATATGCTTAAAAATAATGTACAGGACTAACCAAGTGGTTGCATGAATTTTTAAAAAAAGTAACATTTAAAATTCGTATCTGTCTATCGACGCAATCGTATTACCTGGTTATATATACTATAGCAATTTAAATACATTATATACTATTGTAAACTATAGTTAGGAAGTGTACTTGCCGACTCTCAGTGTAATCAAGAGTCGCGACGGTGTCTACATTTACATGTGACAATAATTGTCTAATGCAACAATAAATCATTATAATAGAAGAATATATTATTATTTTGATACGTTCAGTAACTTATAAACGTCTAGTCAAATAGTTATACAATGAAGGTTCGAAGTACAAACTAAAACAAATAAGCTGTCAAAGGAGTAGATATTATAAAATAAATACACTTATATAGTAATAAATACATAATTATGTAAGTGATATTTTAATTCCTATAATTTTTATTATATATACAGAGAAAAATTCAAAATATTTTTATAGAATACTCGTATATTTATATTCGATTACTACCTATTAATATAAACTTGAAAGTTTTGGAAGTTAAAAACAGATTCATTTTTGCCGTTCTATAAACATTCGAAACAGATTGTTTAGATACCTACGCAATGTGTGAAATAATGATTTTTTTTTCAGAGATAAAATTTGAAGGCGCGACAATAAATAAAAATGCGATAATGCATTTGTATTCTTATTTTTACAGCTGGTCGGGATTGGTAAAATTACTATCTAGATACAAGGGGCCACAATCATACAAATAAACGAAGTGTTGCAGAGAAGAAAAGATATCTAAGTGGTATAACAAAAGGATCTCATGATGTTTTCAGCATTAATCATTACGTGTGATCTAAGTTTAAGGTCAGGATAATTATTTTTTCTAATTCTTAATAAAATATAAAAGTAAAAGTGCTTCATATTTAAAATTATACAGTTGATCTTACTTTAGTTAAATATAATACGATTATACACAGTATCATATGATTATTGTAAGAATTTAAAAATTGTTTACAATAATCTGTATTTAATACATTTTGTTCGAATTTAATTTATATTGTGTAAGTACTTAGTATACTTATAAATCAAATTATTTTAGAAAAAATGTAAAAACTGTTCAACTATACACACACAATGAATTAAAATAGATCACAAATATTACATATGCCGCAGCAGACATTAAAAAATTACAGTATCATTAAAAAGTTATAAGGAACTCTTACTCGATTAAATTTCACTCATCTTAATTAAAATAAAATATTTAAAGTGAAGTTTCTACACCGAAAGTAATATACTTAAAAATGCAAAAATAAACAAAAACATTTTGACATTTTAAACGGTAGTTTAGAGTGACCGAAAAAAGTAGGTAATTAATATTTATGAACAACAAAAAACTTTTCCGCAGAACTAGAGTTATTTTGATAAGTATTATAAAAGCATTTAAAGGATAGCAATAATAACGAAGAATAAGCAAAAGTTGTAAGACATAAAAACAAGCAATGTACCTATGCATTATTAATATATTTACATAGAAAATCAGAAAATGAATTTAATATTTGATAATTAATTCAATAAAGAATTTCAAAATTCATTATTTTATTGAAAATATAAATCCTATGAATCGTAAATAAAAAATCAAAAAATCAATGAGGCACACGGATTAAAAATAATGTTCCAAAAGACAATATATTCAAATTTACTGCAGATGTCATTTCATTTAACCCGATGGGAGAACTTCAATTAAAATTTAAAGGCTACAATTCTATATCTATACTTATAATATATATATACACGTTCAAAAGACCAGTGGATTTTAAATGAACGCTGTCCAAAGACGCTTTCTCGATCGGTCTTTACAGGAGTTTCCATTTATACATTATGGTACACAATTAAAACTAGACAAAATGGGTTATTAAACAATATTATTATAAAAAAGGTAAAAAAATCTCGTAAAACTTTTTAGTCAAACGCAATAGGTAGGTGGTAGGTATGGGCAATAAACTGAAATGCCATATAACATAAACCCGCATATAATATATAGTAATCGTTATGTGGTTTTGGTGATGTTATGTATGCTTTCATCAATTCGTTTTTGTGATTAATATAGAGCTTCCAAAAGTCTCTTTCAATATTGTGTTTTGCTTTTATGTTGAAAGCGAATGGCATATAAATTACACTGCACGTACTAATTTAGCTAGCAGTCACTGTATCGATATTTTCAAGTATGCAATCAACGTACACATGCATTATATTATCGTTTTGCATGCATTTTTGAATTAATTGATATGTCTAGCAGTGATAACTCGAATATACAATGTATCGATTTTTTTTTTTCAAACCATTATAGATTCAAATCACCATGACTATGCTGTACTGTAATACAATGCACGTTTAAACAAAGTCACCCAGGCCAACAGTGACCCCTCCTCCCACGGATAATATCCTCCAAATCGATCAAAATTTTTTTTCACCGTTCATCGAAATTGAATTCGCAGACGTCACCGAAAACTATCCACGGGAGTACAGGACAATGTACGTATACGATTAAAATGCGACTGCTGAGCGTAAACAATAATGCGTCATGTCATTATGTCACAATCACAAAGTTGCGTTCCTGCAGAGCGTACGATTTTCACGCTGTTATATGGAATATCAATGTAATAGTATGAGTATAATATTTCCCCACACATTAATTGTGTTTGTTTGCTGGTCAACGGTCACCGTCTCGCCCGATTGCTTGAAACAATATTTATTAACGGGAAATTATTACATTGCATTATTGAACTGTCGTCGCTATCATTTGTATAATACGGACCTTGCACCACAAGCCTATTCAATGCTATATTATAGATGCTTGCACGTGGATTGGATATAAGAAATCTTCAGACAGATGACTATTTCAACCGTATAAATGATATACATAAATCTGCATTCTACTCGTGTAGGTATAAGAATTATATAGGTATTTACAAGGTATACGACACCGGTATAGTATGTTAACTTATATATATATATATATATATATATATATATTATTTAGGTATATATAGTCACCAGTCGTCGGCTCATATAAGAACTCGTTAAAACAAATCGCGACTCGTGTGGCGGATATAACTCCCGGCTTCTATTCCTGAAAGGAGAATGAGGAGCTATAATTTTAAAAGTTAAAACGACTCTTCGTTTGGAAAACCGCGAAAAGTTATGACAAGACGTCCGGGATGGAGGGGATGCACTGCATGGGTGTGCGTTAAAACACTGCGGTGCACGTACATGCATAATATTATACATAATACTCTCTACAAAGTTGGTCAATATTTAAATTTGATACATATAATGCGATTATTCACTGTACATGGAATTTCATATTATACTGCACCAGCTGACGTCAAACTATGGGTTTGAATAATATCTCGTTTGTTCAAGAAAATATATCATAGGTAAAATATATTAATTTCAACAGTACAACGGTTCATAAACTTTAGTGCTCTGCCACGCCAATGGTTTTGTCATATGCTACCGACTTTCTGGTCATATACAGAAACAAAATGGTCGGCTGTTGATGTTAGGTAGGTACGATTAAATTACATTTTATTGCTCATAAACTCGGGAGATCCGTAGTTTCAACGATTTTTTTTACATGTGTCCACGTGCCACAAGGTTAAGAACCACTTGTAAAGTACCTATAGTAGGCACACTGCAGTATAGGTAGGTACTCACCGAAATTACTTGTCGGATGAGAGCCGCTGGAAGCACTCGGGATACACGGTTTCCGGGACGTCGTAACGATTTTCGTTCGCGCACGCGACGATAATATTTTCTAAAAACCGATCGAAATGCCGTTATCCTCCGCGGAGGTCCGTTGGATCCATAGCGCCGTAACCGTGTGTTCGTGGGATTCGTAGACGAGCTCGCGGACGGCTAACCACGATCAGAATGAAACCGTAAGAAATTTATAATCACGATACTATCACGACGACGGAGGCGAACGGATCGCGTGCACAACTGACGGACGACCACACCGGCGAACACGCACGATACGACTACTCAACGGTAAAACGCACTGCCGAAGAACCGAGTGCCCGATGGCGGCGGCTGCGGTGGCGGCGGCGCGCGGTACGACGTGGCCGACCGCGGACGATGGATGTTCGGGAACGTTCGGCGACGCGCGCGTTCACCGATGACCGGGTGAGCGGTGGTCGAGGCGCATCATCGATGACGCGACCGCCACCCATCAGCCAGCGGGCACCGTACGGCACGCGCCCGTGATTCCCGCGGCCGCCAGAGCGCGCGCTTTCCCGGCACCTCCCGAAACCGACGCACCACCTTCGTTTGGAATTTCCACGGACCGAACGTCCAGAGCGCACTGCGCGTACCGCTGTCGGCCTTTGAGCATTTGGCTTCGACCACGGTATAATCATGACGAGTCGGCCGGAAAAAGGCGTCTGCTGGGTTCTTTACATGGCCCACCACTAGCCGGCTTGATGGCCCACCACTAGCCGGCTTGGGAAGCTAAAATAGTGGGAGGTACGTAATGTTCCGGGTTGACCCACCGACGTCAACCTTAAAAACCTAGTCGGTACCACGGGAGGGGGGAGCCCCACCACACGCCGGACCGGCTTGCCGCTCCGGACCTGGTGCCTCCCCGAGGTTGAGGTGCCTATCTCGGCTGCAACGTGGTGGCGGTGGAACAGTGCTGGATAGTAACAAACCACCGACCCAGTGGGGGCTCGCGGGTCCCAACACGGTTCTCGTGTCCGCTTGCCCAGACGGGTACGGGCTTCGGCCCGGTGCTGGTGGTCCCTATGACGACCCAGGGCCGCCTTAACCGGTGGTCCTGCGCGTCCGCACCTCTTGAATAACGCCACGCGTTAATAGAAGGTGTGCGGCCGTACGGCTTCGGCCACAAACCCGGATCTCGTGCTGGGTTCTTTCCGTCACGAAACGAGTACCTGCCGTGTTGTTTTCGGTGGCGCTCAGTCATGGTTTTAGGATAATAACAACAACGATAATATTGTAGTACACCACCGCTGCACTTTCGAATCGGACAATGTGCCGGTGCTGCCACCCAAATTTGAAACCCTCCCCATTTCTTACTGGGGGCCTAGTAAAATCCGAAAATTACCCAGCAAAATCTAGCAAAATCCAATAAACCTGGGGGTATAATTTTTTTTCGAATCGGACAATGTGTCGGTGCTGCCGCCCAAATTTGAAACCCTCCCCATTTCTTACTTGGGGCCTAGCAAAATCGAGAGATGTCTTGTGTGTGTGTGTGGGTTCAAAATTTTTTCGAATCGGATAATGTGCCGGTGCACCGTCAAGTTGGCACTAGCAAGTATTTTTTTCAATTTGCAAACTTTTGGAACTCTAGCAAAATCTACCAAATTCCTAGCAAATTGCTGGAGTAAAAATTCTTTTGCTAGCATAATGTGCCGGTGCCCACTTGATGGACATAAAGTCTACCATTAATTATTCAGCGCATATAATCACATAAAACATTAATAACCCTTTTTGTTCTTGAAACTCTGACCAATTTATGTTTTCTGGACCGATTTCGTTTTTAAAGTTTTTTGTTCCTCCATTTTTCCTGTGTTCAAACCCTAAATCTGATATTATTATCTCTTCTAATAGTATAATAACAATAATTATCTTCGTGTTCAGTATACCTATAGGTATGTAGGTACGCGGGTTCAAATATTTTTCGTTGTATCAATTTGCGATAATTCACCTTGTCACGTAAATTTAAATGTACCAAATCGTACGTTCAGAGTTCGAAGGGTCGAGTTCATGTCATGTAATATGTACGACCTTGAGTCTGTGATAACTTATTTACTATATATACATCAAATCAATATTATTATTTTGTGACTAATTTGCAACGTCGTTGGAAAATTTACAATATTGTTTTGAAATCAATTTAAAGTTTATACGACAGTGTTGGAATGTCAATTATTATTACATAAGTACCTACGTCATGCTGTTTTTATCAAGAAAGTTACTAGAAACGTTCACCATAAAATGCCATAATTTTATAAATTTGAAAACCGTAAAAGCAATAAATTTTCTTTTCAATCAATGGTCGTTGATAATTGGCACAAAATTGTTAGAAGATATTAAAACATTAAAAAAATATTTATATTCTATCATTCATACAAATTTTAAAATCGATATTGGAATAAAGTAGATGTCAGAGCCACAGAGGTCTTCTAACTTATTTTAAATACAATAATTTCACATTATTTTATTCATTGCTATCATGTATATAGTGCAGTATAGATACCTACCTACATAATCTATGCGTGTATGGCATATTATGCATAAACAATTAACAGACGTTGTGATAACAATTGTTTTTTTCAACAACATACATTTTAGACACATGAGGCATTTTATAATATTTATCAAACAGAAGAAATACGTATACAATACAGTACAGTTCGTAACAATTTACAAGAATCCACAGAAGTAATATAAGTTGTATATTAATAATTAAAATTAGCTCATTATTATGTTATATTTACACCACTAGATACAAATGTATTTTATTGTAAAATGTTCTACTATACCCGGCGTGTGTTGTCATAAAATCCACAGTATGTAAAACAATTTAACACAACTTAGATTTCAAATTTTTAGATTGAAATCTTTTTCAACAATATAAAATTCTTGATACTATTATGTATCTCCGATACTAGGGACATACACTTATCATTTATCAGATACCAAAAATAATCAACATTTTACATAATATAAAGTATTACACGAATACGTTTTTCACTCCAGTTAGTAAATTATTTATATTAAATGAATCATTTTAATTTTGATCACTCGTTGTATTAAACAAAATTTTTACTTGTAGTAGATTTCAAATTTTTTGTATATTCATCTGATTTAATTGTGTTTTCGGATTTATAGTGTGTTTTTCGTTTTATTTTATAAACAGGTTCTACCAAATTAATTACCATTTAGTGGATTGTTTAATACGTTTCCATATTACTCATATTATACATTATATACTCATTAGTCATTATTTACAACTATAGACTTTATAATTTTATATTTTATGTTAATAATATATTATAATATGCAAATGTGGCGATGTTTACTTCAAAATAAAGATCAAAGTTTGCTTTATAATTTTAATTAGACTGAAATATATTGGTAAATGATCTTTTTCTTATACTATTTATGAGTTTGTAAATTTTATTTGTTAATTTCGGAAGTGTGAGTAATTTTGAGTATTTACTTCAAAAATGTTAGCAACTATTTTTTAAAAGAAATATAATATATGTGTAATTATCATTTATTTAACTGAAATTTGAATATTTTATGATGTCAAATCGTTTTTAGTAAATAATGAAGTATGAACGAAGAGAACAATGAAGTTACAAACGTTATATAATTACTTTTATAGTTATATATACAGATACAAATTTTGTGGTTTAATTGTATAAATAGGATACATTTTGTATACGCTACTTAAAAATCGTAAGCATACTTTATATATTTTTTTTAAAAAAGAAGGATAGTTGATAGTGTGCATTTTTATAGAATAAAGTATGTATTTTGAATATTATAATGAATGATTGTAACTTGTAAAAAACAATGCCATTTTTACGGTTTACATTGAAAATACATTATATTTTAGGAACATCTGTTACAAAATCTATTCACAGCTACCCGTAGCATATAACCACTGTTATTTAGGAATAGTTTAGGATTTCAAAAAAAAAAAAAAATTGTTATAACTATAATAACTAATTTGAAATTAATTTGAAGTACGTGAAAAAATATATAATCGCTTATTAGAACAAAACTTAATTCCAAAATCAGAATCATCCACTCTGCCTGTAGAACAAATATTCAATATTACAATAATATGATAATACAATATACAAATCATATATAGTTTTTAAATTCTAGTAAAATTTAATAATATTTGTACAGAATATTAAATTGTTTACAACAGTCAACAGTAATGTTTAATAAGTATAATTTAAGCTAATTGTTTTTTTTTGGAATTTATAATATAAATATCAATTTTGAAAACTAATTATCATAATATAGATTCATCAACAATAAATTCACATGAATTAAAAAAAGAAATAAGGATTCAAACATTGCAACGATGTTGAAATAAATAATAAATATTACCTACAGAAACTTAAGTACATTAGTACATAAATTCAAATGTGTACAACTCTCAAGAAGACGATACTCATATAAGAAATACAGTTTCAATAGTATATAGTTTTGAAGATGTTGACGATATTTCAGTTAATTACTGGTTAGATATATGAATCGTTTTGACGATTGTTAGGAATTATTAAATAATATGAAGTGGATGAAAATACTTCTGAAGTTGTCAAACTACACACCAAATGTTTACTAAATATATAAATTGGTACGAGAAACAAGATGAAACTGATTTATCAAGTCTAATGTTACTAAAAAAATTTAAATACTAGTATATATAAAAAAAAAACTATGATTCGTATAAACAAACAAAATTACTCATTTTGAAAAATTATTGTGTTTTTTATTTTTTATAAAATATTCTAATACTTTTAATATAAAAATTAATACATATTTTATAACAGTTTTTTAAATCAAGTATAAATGGTTAAAGTAGGTACATTAGATTATATGTTGAATATCACTCCTCCTGATACAGAAGAAAGAAAAGTCTTTTTAAACTAATTGTACAGGATTTATTAATCATAATTAATGATTAACAAAATCCTACGTAAACAACCATAATCAAGGAAATCACCTTGAATTATTACCTAACACCTTATTCAGATAAACTTTAATTCAATTATGAAACAGCGTACTACATGGAACACACTTACATTCAAGAATACTAAATTAGTAGATGATCTTAAACAATATCTGTAGGGACGGAGAGTTTTTAACTACCTCGACAAAAATGGGTATCTTTAAATTGATTAAGAACCGAACATATGTAC
This sequence comes from Chaitophorus viminalis, assembly GCA_025469195.1. NCBI lineage: Eukaryota > Metazoa > Arthropoda > Insecta > Hemiptera > Aphididae > Chaitophorus > Chaitophorus viminalis. The sequence goes on along the minus strand of JAIPRK010000147.1, from coordinate 104,471 downwards.
TAGGAATTAGGAAGGTATGACTTTTATGCATTTTTATGTACCAGTGGAATCTTAGGGACAATTAGCTTGCGACTGTGGTAGAGATTCAGACAGTTGATCACATTATAGCAGACTGCTCCAACGGACAATGTCAAAGATAAATTAATGATTTCTTTATATTGACTAGAGAATCTGTATATTGGATAGTTAACTTGGATAAGGACAAGACTGGATCGGACTAGATTATAATATTGTATTATAATTAATAATGATTAGTAAAATAAATTACATTTAGCTCTATGCTATGTCACCATATTATTTTTATGATTATTATTTTCTGTTTTTTCTTTTATTTATGTTTGGTACTCTTATTGATATTCATTTCTACTAAGATTTTAACTTTTAGATTATATTTATATTACGTGTTTAAAAATGTCTTACGGTAAATCAATATAATTAAACATAAACATCAGATTATAAAGATTAAATCCATCAACATCAATCACTTTTATCATCGTTGCTTTTGTAGAATCTAACCAAAGGATATATTTTATTGTCATGGACAATACGGAAATCAATGGGATTAATCAGTTCACTTCGTAAACCCATTGCAGTAGTAAAGGATTTAATATTATGTTGTCTGATTCATATTTCGAACTTTATAAAATCTATTCGGTAAATGTCATTTCATACCTATCATTTTAACAATTAAACAAATTAGTTTGAATTCACTGGAATGGAAAATGAAGAATGTCAGTAAGATACTAGAGTTTGAATCTTTTGTTGCGTTCGTTGAATTCGTTCAGAATATCATAAATTAGCACAATATGGCATGTTATGACATTTGAACACAATGATAAATCAGTGCATTCATAAATCGACTATCAGTAAACGTTATAATACATATTTCTCATTGAAACGTAAAATAAACAAGTATGGCATGTTTCAAACTTTGAATGTTAAAAAAAAAAAAAATCATAAATATATATTTGTATAAATATATGGTCAAAAAGTTGTTACGTAAACTTTTTGGATTTGATTTACTAACAGGAAATGTGACAAGAGAAAAAAAGTAATTTTAAAACCAACACATTTCTCGTTTCAATCAGAAAGAAAAATTAAGCCAAATTATCATTAAACAGTTTAAGTAAATAATCTTGTATATAAATCTAAACAAAATTATTATCACATTTATTACGTCTTTAAATTAAAAACAAAATTAATGATGCACATAAAATCTATTTAATGTCAACACAATAACCGGTATCCTAGTTATGTTCTCCATACTTAAAATCCTTATTTGTTAAAATATACATTCTTGCTTCTTATAAGATACTAATTTTCAATTCCTAAGTTTATTATTTGAGAAACTGTACTAATCAGCATTAATCGTCTAAAATATATGTTGTTTTATTATTTTACTCTTATTAGATAAAGCATACTAAGTCTCACTTCATGATTTCCTATCATTTGCAAATATATTATAAAAATACCATTAGTCTACTAACATAACAAAGAACTTGTATCTTTGTCAACAGTATTTTTCAGTATCTTATTATATTTATGATTTTATCGGTAACTCTACAGATTAGAATGTACTTAGGTTAGGATAGAATTTGCTTTTCAGTTTTCACCAAATGATTCATGTTTATTCAATTAAGCTTATTATACAAATTCAGGTATTAAAATGTAAAATATAAAATTCTTTTTTGTGTGTGTGAATCCAATATTAAAAGTTTATTTATCATGTATATAACGTACAAAGGGGATAATATTTCACCACGAAGTGAATTCTTCAGTTTTGTTTAAAATATTATTTAAAAAAAAATTGTTGTGTAAACATCATGTACCTATTTACATTATTACTTTTATATTCACCACTGTAATAATATAATGTATACATTTTAAATATTCACTGATTAAATTACTTTTTGTGAACTTGCATGAAAACAATTTTTTTTTCATACCTAAAATTTCCACGTTTTATCAAGATAATGTTTTCTTAGATTCTAAATAATATGTGAGTACGTTATTGATATTTTATGAAAGTGTATGTAAAATATAAAGTTAGTAGAACCTCTATACGAGTATAAAATAGTTTTATACGCCATCCGACAGTTATATATCTATTATTCAAATTATTTTACAAAAGTTTGATATTAAATTAACATGAACGTTATTTGTTTATAATCATTCATTCAATACTTCAACTCTTTCAGTAACAAAAATAAATAATAATCCCATTGGCTAACACGTTTAAATTGTTTTAGGTTTTTAAACGTATGGTATTAGTGTTAACTACTTATTTATAACTCTATCCATTCGTTAATTAATACAGTAAAACGTAAGTACAGTTGTTGATATAAAGATATGAAATTATATTCATATTGGCCAATATTAAAAATATCAAATAATGAGTATTTAATATAGATTTATACTACTTCGTAAGACAGATTAATAACAATAGTCATTGTGAATATTCAGAAACCAATAAGGAGTAATATCAATATTGGAGTAAATTATTTAACTATGTATTTAAAAAAAACAGTACATAATTCCCATTACATTTTGATTCATTTCACATTCTAAAAAACTCACCATTGATCATAAAAAGAAGATCAAAATAATGAATAATTATTCGGAATTTGATCATAATATCTCATATTTTATCAGAAAAATTAATCATTTAGTGTACATTCTCTAATTAAAACTTTAAGAAAAATATATCACCACGAAATTCAACGTCACCAAATTAATTAACTTTCTAAAGTAACGCAGAATAAATAATTTTCTTATATAGTATTTATTTTTCTCATCTGTGGTACTATTTTAGTCATCAAATTAATACTTAGAGTTTCCCTCATTATTTTAACTACGTGTCTAGGTATAAAATAACTTGATAATAACCGTAGTTAAATCATGTAAAATAAATAATTGGCAATTAATATAAGAATTTATATTTTAAACTTGAGTTTACCCGTGTTTTAAAATTCTTTGACATATTATTATATCTTCAATTTTCTTTAATGCAACGAATAATTATTGTTATAATATTATTCATTACAGCATTATTCTAAATTAATAAATCAACACCTCTGTTTTTAATAACCATAAAGTAATTAAGTCACCAATTAATAATGAAAAATTTCGTTACAAATTCTACAATATAATATGGTATATTTAAATATTTTAATAAACATAATATGTCAAATTCAAGAACGTGTTCAGTATGTTATTATAAACTTGCCGATATAAAATATGTAATTGAGTTTTATGTATAGTATTATTATACTTAATACAAAAAATTCGTGTCATTTACGGTTGATTTAATGACAATAGTGGCTTCACATTAGTACTTATACAAGAACCCAATAAATGGGAGTACTTGAAATTTTTTTCCCTATTCATACTAACCTCCTTCATACATCTTGTCAGTTAGAGGTTTTTATCATAATTTATCAAAAGACTGGCTTATTGAACTCTAATAGTTGTTCAACCTCCTTTGTTTTAATATCGGAGAGTTCGAAAAAATATCTAAAAGTATTTATATGAATTTTGTTGATGATTGTGTTGAAATATAATGGAACAATGAAACAATAAAATACATTATAATTTTAAATATTACTCTTTGTTATCACTGTCTGTTAAGAAGCTTTATTTTAAATACTATTTAATGCGTATTTTAATAATCAGCCTATGGCGGATTTGATTTAAGTAGTTATTAAGGCATGTAGGTAATAATAATTCAGTATTTTTATTAAAGAATTGTTACGCTGGTGTCCTATGAATAAATCGCCTTTATTTAACATCCCACCTTACTGCAAGGTGAACCATATACTGTCCATACAATATACATAGTATATTTTGTGGTTTTATAACGTTTATCGAATTCGATTTTCAATTTAGGGCTTAACCCTCCTAACCTTCCAAGAATCAATTTTATCCAACAATATGAAAACGGTAGCGGATAGCTTATCAAAATCTTAAAAATAAGGTTATTTTATTTTCCTTATTGTACTCAACAATTGATAAATAATATCAAGTAAATCCATTTTACTGGGAGAAAATATATTCACAAAAAGTAATTGCAAATAGAGTGTTATACATTCAAACAAATCAATTACTTATAATAATTTAAGAACTTATCTATATTCAAATAAAAAAAAACAATTTTCAATTGAAAATAGTTTTAATTTGTTCTTATAATACACTTAGTGTCTCTTTCACATTGATTAATTGTTTTTATGTGATGTGAGTAAGGATAATTTCATAATCTTGTCACTTAATATTAGTAAATTATTACAAAAAACCATATAATTAACGCTAGAATGATATGGAAATATAATGTAATATTTATGCAAGTAATTAAAATTCATCTAGTACCTACTAAAATAAATAAATTGTTATCGTTTTGTTTAATAAATAAACATTTCCCAATATGACATGCTGTAGATTTATATAAATGTCTAATATAAAATTATGTCTTTATGTATTTTATTCAATTTAGGTACATTTATCAAAACTAAATATTTTTTTATTATCAAGTAGCATAAATCATAGCATACACCATATATAATTAGTTTTATCGTTTATAGAAATATATTATACACAATTCATTCGATTGAGAAATGCGTGCATTCAATTATTCCTTTTTACATTTTCACGCTTAACGATATTTTGTCTGTCCCAATACTTTAGTAGAATCGAGTAAAGGTAATGTTGTCAACAATATTATAGGTATAATTATACTGTATAACAGTATAATTCAATTCAGTCAACGATCGACTCGTTGAAATATAATGATAGTCGACTATAATATAGTATCATTATTGCATTATGTGCTAAAGTATTGAAATACCTAAACTAGATGCAATTTAGTATCCATAATTGTTTTACAATAAAAAGGTGATTAAATGTTTAACTTTAATTTTAGGATTTTAAGTTTTAATAGAATGCAAGAAAGAAAAAATATCACGGAGCTCAACTTAAATAATAATATAACATGATATAAGAATATTTTGTTTATATTTATATTTAGGAATGCATTTTGATTTTTTTGTAATATATCATTAAGTCTACATTGTTAGTAAAATTTAATGAATCATATTTTTGAACACTATCTTAAAAAAAAGGTCGAGACTTCGAGGTCGGATGAGCTAGATATTACGGGGATAGATAAATGATATTGCTGTATTTATTGATCTTACCCACTTGAAACCAATGTACCATTGCTTAAAAAAAAAAAACTATATTAAGTGAAAGAGGTCAAGTAGATCAGTGTACATATTTTATAAAAATGAATAATATAAAAGAAAACCCAAATTTCTTAATATGGGCTTTATTTCCTTGTAATCGGAAATTTTAAATGCCTTCAAATCCATAATTTTATAATGAGAGTTTTTATGTACTTGTCATATTAAAAATAACAAATAATAATTGAAAAAAAGGATTTTCTATAATTAATGAATTGAAATAATGTAAAGCCAAAAGATACGTATTTCAGCATTTCTAGTACCTATCTGATATATTTAATATTTTCAGTTTCACGAAAACAAAATTATTTAATGATTTTATTAAAGTGCGTATGCTCGTTAAATACTCATATTGAAGTATGATGTGTAATATTCAAAAAGTTGATGATACCTGATTTTCTGCACTGAACGTATTTACATAAAATAATAAATATAAATATCAACATAAAATTTATCAGAGCGCTTATATAATTTGACTTTGTACAGAATATGAAACTATACAAAATCTGATGTTTACAGTGTGATTTGTAAGTAGGCTCGTCTCTTTTAGATGTTAAAATTAATTATTTAATCAAATTTAATTTTAGAAAATTATAAACTTATTAAAAGTCTGTTAGATTAACTTTGTTTTTTAAGTTGAAATATCCATAATTGTACTTCAACATTAATGTTTAATACTTGAGTTCAGTTAATTTTTTTGGCATTATTGATGTAGACAAAATTTGAAATAGAACTTTCGGAATCATTGATACCTATTTTACTTGCTTATACGTGGTGTACAGATATGAGTAAAATACGATTAATACGTACAACATGCACCATTTTAAATTCAATTATAATAAATAAGCCTTTTTCTAATGCGGGAGGTTATTTGTAGTGTAGCACATGGTTGTATAATATACATGTCAGTACCTATATAACATTACACAGTACCACACCCGGAGTTTCTTTTTTTGGGAGGGACACTTATTTTCTTTAGTTTTTGCAATGCTAGAATACCTATTTATTACCCATCAGGTACTTGACATACAACAGTAAACATACATGTACTCTTTTCTATGATTGTAAACCTTTGTTAGCATTGTTAGCAAATACATACATGATATATGATGATTATATCGTATATGGTTTAAGAGTAGAAAAGCTTCTTCTTTCGACTAAAGCTGTTGTAACTGTTAAATTCTTTTTTTTTTATTATTTAATCCGTGGCAACTGAGGCCATTGGATGTTGGATTAGATAGTTTGTTATTACTGTGGGTTTTGGGAACACGTATGTGTATATGCGGCATGGTTAACGTCGCTAAAACCCGGATGGTCACCCATCCGATTTTAACGAATCTGGACGAAGCTAAACCGTAGCACTAATTAGCGAGTGCGGCTAACCACTCCGCCACGCCATGCCACAATAACTGTAAATATTGAAAGCATTTTTAACAATGTAAATATATAATACCTAAATACATATCGGAAGAATATCTTCTGAGAATTTTAATAATGTATCGAAGGAATTAGTTGACATAATTGTTTTCAGTTGTTAAAGGAAAACATTTGGTTGATGGGAGAGGATGTGCTCCCAGTGCCCACCCTCTAGTTACGGCACAAATATTATACATTTCCCAAAAACCAGAAAAGATCGTCTAGTAAGCATATAAAAAGGTTATTATTCTTAAGAATCACCATTCACCCTGTATTATAAATATATTCAATGTACTATCGTATAAGTGATCAACTTTCAAACTAAGGTCTTAATAATGATTTACAGTTACCATCCAACGATGTGATTGGACATTGAACTAGGTATTTGATTTTAACGTTTTATAGCGATTTCGATTAAAATGGTAAAATATCTCGTTGGAGATGAAGCGTCGATGTTACGAAAACTCACGTATTATTATTATCTTTTGCCCGGTCATTTATTTCGAAACGGATAAGCAGGAAAATATTTCTCCGATATCATCCCATCACATAGTAGATATTATATTATACGATTCCGCGACTCGGACATTCCTGACTTGTACATTATTTTCATAATATCATTGTTTTACCGAACGTATTGAAAAACGGATATATATTTATATAGTAGATATACATATTCACGTCTTGCGTTTCAAGCACAAGATTGTACGGTATCAGTGGGTAGTTGTGGTGGAACACACGTGCGGCGTGCGACTCGTCTCCGGGGCAACCGACGACGGCGGCGACGACGACGGAGGCGCGTCGACGGTTTTCCCGCCCGGCATTCGGCCGTTGCCACCACGCATACCGCAAGTCAGTTGCCATCCCGCGATGGGCACGTTGCGCACCTGCCTTTGTATACTGATTTGGGTACACGGCGGTCTCATCGACGGCATAGGTCAGTATGAAATAATATTTTATCTTTTCTCTAATAGATTTATATAATATATTGCATTAGATTTTAATAAAAGCCACAACTCGGGTGTTTTAATCGTCGCTGTATGTGTTCGTCAAAATTGATTGGAATTTTAAGAGAGCACCACGCACAATGACACACACCATAGATTAAATAAACACTTAATAAGTACACAGTACACACACATACACGTACACACACAAACGCGCGCCCGCGTGCTCAAACGTTTCGAAGTGATTACCTGCAAAAATGTTAATAACCTGTTTTTTTTTTTTTTTCTGTATCGTAAAGCTGGGCGAGCGAATTCATCACGCACAACGTGAATATATAATGCACAGCTATCATACGGTTGGGAGGGAATAAATTAAAAAAAAAAAACAACCCGCGTTTACACACAACTGTGTATTCAATTTACTTGAATATAATATGTAGGTACTGTTCTCGATTTCTCGCCTTCGGTTTAAACGTGGCATCAAAAAAAAAAAAAAAAACCTACATTAACAGTCGGTAACTGTATCGAACACGCTATAAACCAACGGTTGTAGTTAGTATAGGTACCTACTTACCTACCTAATACCTGTTTGTATGTATTATGCGCCCAAGTGAGTTTATTTTTTATTTTTCATTAAATAGCCGAGGAAAAAAAAAATACTAGTAATCAAAGACTAAATTGAAGTTGTATTGAAATGTGTATAGTTTGCGCTGTGCGAAGCGTATAATATACATGTATAATAGTATACTGTATTGAAAATGCATTGTAGATCGACGGTATACGTAAGGAGTTGACGCGGTGGCGAGGAGGAGAGCGAAAGAGTGATGGAGTGAGAAAGGAAAGTAAAACGGGTTTTTACGCAAATGGGGCAAAATAGCAGAAACAGTACGTCAAAGGCGAACATTTCGACGTTACACGTGATGGGACCGCTTTTCAATTCTAAAAGTTAATACATATTATATGGAATAAGGAAGAAAGTGCCTTTTACCGGGCCACGCCACGCCACGCCATGCATCGGGCCACGGAGGCGATATCCAATTCTATTTTCGATCACAAGACTTAATAAGCAACTCGCGTTTACAGTTTGTATGTATATAAAAAATAACTGTATAAAAAGTAAATACGAATTGTACTTTAAAACATTTTCACTTCAAGCAAAAATAAAATGATTTGACAGAACGTACGCAGTTTAAAGGACAAATCAAACAAAATATATTTCAATGTTTTGTGCAGTAATTTACCACAAATAAAAGTGTTTATAGGTAGATACAAGTACTTTTGATCACCAAAGCTTCGAGTGTAGGTTTATTTTTTATTTTTTTTTTAAATTAATTACAAATTCAATTTGTGCATTTGAAATGTTGACCATGATTCAGAATAAAACAGTAAATCATGTGTTTTATGATTTATTTATTTTTTCCATCAAAAAAATGTAATTGATTAAAATCAATTAAATTCATTAATTTACAATTTAAAACGATAAAAATAACGCAACATCAGATTTATTAAGCTAAAACTTTAAACATAGAAAATTATCACAATTAAGTTTGACATCATAAAAGTCTTTTATTTTCAAATAATACATTTTGAAAAATCCATTATTGTATACCAAAATAGAAATCAATTTTAATAAAAAAATATCAACTGTTCTTATTGTAAACATAATATAGGATTACTTGGCCGTCAGATAATTAAAACTATTACATTTACCGTTAAGATAACATTCATCGCATTATTGAATTTAATAAAAAATAAATATAAATATTTTAAACAATTCTTATAGGTTAATCTGTAAAGGTGTACCAGAATTTATTTAAAATGGGAAATCTTTTAATGAACAAGTTTTTTTTTTAATTAAAATAACATAATATACTATAATCATAATTTCATAATTGATTCACTAAAATTGGTATATATTTGGTTTATGTAATATTACAATTGAAGAGTGAAAATGCAAAAGGTGGTATTGCCAAAAACCAAAATGTTCACAAATCAAGAAAAACTGTAACTAATTTTCTGAGGATTATAAACACTCAGAATAAGTTTATATATATGTAAAAAATAAAAATAAAACGATTGACAGTGTAAAAATAAATCTATCTAAATCGTAAATATTATTTTTAATGCTTTGAAAATTTCGTGTCAAACCAAAACGTGGTATTGCCGACAATATCACGTTTTGAAAAAGTAATGGCAATACCACGTTTTAAAGTTGTTCATATTTATGTTGATGCAAAACGCATTATTGCCGGCAATACCACGTTTTGAAGAACCATATTTGGCAATACAACGTTTTGAAATTAATCCTTTTTTTTTTTTTTTTGAATAGAACGAGGTATTACCATTTAAAATATATTTTACAATATCATTATTCATTATCATTATTCATACATTTTTCTAAAAGAATATTAATTAATAAGATGTTAAAGTAAATATATTAATAGTTGTAATATTGAAGTGATTATCCTATGCATATTAAATATAAGAGTACATTCAAAATTATTTACATAAGGTAGATTACCTCACTGTTGTCTATAAAAATTTGACTAACTGTAGTAGGTACTGGGTTTATCATACTCAAGTGGTCTGTAAACAATTTTTTAAAAGAAAATATTAAATTAAATGCTAAAATTAATATAAATACCTACATGAAGAAAAAAACTGTTTACTAGGTTTACATTATTTAACCAAGACACATAGTTTGAGTAAGGTATCTCACTTATCAAGAACATTATATTACTTATAATTATTATTGTATTTAGCTTATAGGTGCTTATTTCTGGAGCAGCTTTTAACATTTTAATTATTCTATTCATATTTTTAATAATAAGATAAAACTAAAATAGCAAATAATAATATGTAACAATAAAATATGAAATTATTTAACTGGATGTTGTGTAATCATGAAAATCTGATCATTAAACCAGACTTGTAATCAGTTACAACATACTACACATTAATATAATTATATTGAATTGTTTTCTAATATTATAACATTTTTTATAGTACCATAATAAGATGAAATTACTTATTACAATCCCTTAAAATAATTTATAAAACTCAAATTACTGTAGCTGATAGTTTATTTGTATTTAACATAATGTAAATGGTAATATCACGTTTTGCACTGATAAGAAGTTAGTTCCTATACATATAGCATAGGCAATAACACGTTTTGGCATAAACTTGACAATACCACATTTTGATATGACTCAAAATGTGGCAATAACACATTATGCACTGAACAACTGTTTTTTCAATCGATTTTACCCATAGAAATAATCGATATTGCTTAAATTTTATTGCAAATTCGATTTTACCGCGTTTTAACCATTAAGACGATGTCTAACTCGATTATCGAATTTTTGGCAATACCACCTTTTGCATTTCCACCCTTCAATTGTAAAAACGAAATTAATGTGCAATTAAATGAAATCATTTATAAACTACTAATCATATTAATATGATTTTATTATTTTTCTTAAATCGTTCGTTTATTACATGTACGAGTACACATTTATAATGAAAAAAATGGTGTTATTACAGCTGTAAAATGTTTATTTTATGTTCATTTCAGTTTTTCAGTTATTCCTTAGAACTTTAAACTTTTAGGTTTTTTTTATTAAAAGTGTGTGTACCCATTTTTATTTGGTAAAAGTGCTTTAAAAGCTTCTTGTTAATCTAGCAATCGATTAGAAATCTTATGCAGTTGGTATTTTAGAGAGGTTGCTTTTCGAATTTTGTATTTAATTTTAAATGCTTTTCAAAAAATTAAATAAAGAAAAAAAACTGTAAATTTACAAATTTATCTAATTATCCAATTTTTTTTTTTTTTTTTTAATAAATGAATAATACTAAATATTATATGCACTTTTTTTTCTAGAAATATTTTTATTTGAATCTTTATGAGGTAATTTATATTCTTTATATTTATATAATACAACTATTTTTAAATACTGCACGAATTATTGCACTTTTGAATTTTCATAAATCGTTTAATTTTAATTTTATATAAACAATCTCATTTTATGTGAAAATGTTTCATATTAAAACTATTTGAAATGCTTATTTATGTTACTGGGGATAATAGTTATAAACAATTTTTTTCTTATGATCTTATTTTTTATACATATATAAATATTAAAGAAAATGTTAAGTTACTGTTCATTTAGCAAGTCTTACTTAGTCATGGAAGGTGGTGGTGCTTTAAAAACTTTTTGTGTATTTATTTTTCTAACAAACTAAACTAATTAGTGATGGTATATAAAATATGGTAGATAACGGTATTGGAAAAAGCTTACACTGAACTTCTATGCCTTATTTAATATAATATAATTTGATAGTTAGTGGTTTTTTATACTCAACGTACCGTAAATAACCAATAATATTATTTGATATACTTATACCGTACCGTTGGTCATTTATATATCAATCATAAGGAGAAGTCTACATTACAAAATTGATTTATTTTATCGCTCAATCAATGTTTTTTTTTTTTTTTTTTTACTTTTCGAGAGCACCAAGCTAATAAATGATATAATTGTATTTTAAAATTACAAAATTGGCGTTAAATATCTACAATAATATCGTAATCGTCATAATTTCAGTAAAATTAGGTCTGCAAACAATAGTTTACATAATCGTCATTCGTCAGTCTTAAAGACGTTTAGCTTTTTGGTATTAACTGTGAACAATGCATACCTAATTCGGTTAAAACAACAATAAAAGACGAAAAGTATACTTACATAATTACCGAACGAATAGATTAACTTAACAATTTTTTTATAATAAAATGTAGCTAATTCATATGTTTATTAAAATTATTAAATACTATAATATACGTACATGCAATTGTTGATGATAATTTACGTCGCTATTGCTACCAGTATGTAAAACTTTTTAAAATATTATGATTATAATAAATAACTAGAGTACAGCTACAAATTGGTCATCAAAACTGTTTTCTAGTGCAAATGTCGTTAAATCAAGTATCAAATTCAGGAGTATCCATTGTTCACTGTTCATATTACCGATATAATATATTCGTATAATAAACTCAAACGTAACACCGATCATTTTTGCTATTAATAAGCTGTACTTTTTTTTGTTCGTTGACAAAATGCGTTTTTTTCATACGCGTATAAGCTTTAACAATAATGCGCCATTATTACACGACCATTCGCAGCGTAATTACGTCCAGTCTGTTTAGAAGTAACTAACGCAGGTTCATATTATAGTATTCGAACGACTTCCATTCTAAATGAAATTGCACGCGTACATACCGCGTAACTATACAGCAGAGAAAATCATTTTTTTACGGTAACCCGTACAGAGGGTTCTACGTCTATGTTCTTGTATTACAATAATATAAGCGCATTACATACAATAATATCATTATATTATTATATGATCAACAATATAATAGTTAATAATTGATAAACGTTGAATTGTAGCACTGAAAAGCTATAAAAACACTGACCTAGGAACATCTGAAAAACAGGGACATAAATGATAAAATATGTTTTACCTTTTATCATATTATGTTATGTACATGATTAGACTTTGAAAACTCTATGTATATTCTTATTTAAATATTGTACATATACATCAATATATAAAGGGGCGTGAGGTGTGAGCGTGACATATTCCATGGGACTTACTATTAAAGTCAAGTAATGCACGTATAGGAAGATTTAGAAAAATCATTGGTGATATATGAACATAACAATATAGGTACTATAGTTTATAATACATAATACATCTACCACGTAAATTATATTAAAATAAAAAACTGGATTGGCCAATGCCGGCATCTGCATTTGCAGTCGGGGTTCAAACATTAAATGTACTCAATTCGGGATGGTTTAAGGCTATATATATTTCAAATTGGTAAATATAATTACAATAATACTAAGTAGGTATTATTATTACGTCCACCCGCTCATGTAATTTATGGTATTCACGTTTTCCCTGATCCACACGAAAAGTGTTATAAGTATTCTGATAAGACCGGCAACAAGTGCACTTTCGGTGAGAGTCGGAGAAGAGTTAAAAATTATATAATCCTATAAAAAATGTGAGCCCATTGCTCGACGTCGTCTCGTCTTAACCATTTGATATATTTTAAATTGAAACTGCATTGCACTGCACTCCATTTAACTTGCACTTTTTTCATGACAAGTGCATGATGCACTTTTCGTTTGTGCAAGTGGATCAAAACCTAAATACATCCCGTTCGCTGTCCGTCGACTGGTTCCCCTCGGACAACTGCTGTAACAATTATTTACTAACAGCTAGAACTGTTTATTGTATTGAATATACGTGTTTCGGTTTGAAGTTATCAATTTTTCTTACTGTGCACTACATTTTATTTAAACGTTCTTAGGCTTGCACCTATACAAATACAAATGGGCTATATCATACTGTGATGTGATTTTCTTCATAAAGTATAGACTGATTTTACGATATTTGTATAAGTATTATAATGACTGTTTCTGTGGCACCAGTAAACGTTTATACTTTAATAGTATCTATTATTTTTTAACTCCTTTAATAATAATTCGTACCAACACGATGCATTTAATTTGTTTGTTAGAGGAAAAAAAAATGTAAAACGAATATTTCAACCGGCGAAACATGTTTATCGACTTCGGTGTTGTATTTTTCAATAACGTTTCGACAAGTAGAAAAATATTTGCTATACGCACTTTGAAACGTCTGCGTAGTACCTAACCTACACGCTTCACTTTTTCGCACGAACACGCGAAGCACGTGCCACGGCAGTGTACACAAATTTATGCCCTGAATATACGGATTATACGGGCAAACATTTAGACAAACACAGTTACCGCCGCCGCCGCTGTCGGTGCGTAAATCATCGCGAATACCGGGGACCGGAGCCGGTTGGGTATTTATTACGGTGATCCGTCCGCCTATATTATTCGGGTGCGCGGTAAAAGCGAAATCCCTCCGGTGGCATGGATGCGTGGGAGTAGAAGACGCGTTTTACCGTTTGTTCGGCCGAACAAAGACGAGACGTCGTCATCGTCGTCTTCGACGTGATGACAAGACGAGCACGACGTATATATTGTGTGTGGGCTGCAGCAGGTACCTGGCTTTATACACGGAGAAATTGACCCCCTCCCCCTCCATCACCCCTCAGTTCCCCCTCCGACCCCCTTCCCACTATCACCCTGGACGACAGGCAGCGCGTTTCGGCCGACGACAAGCTTTTTGTTTCACGTTCTTCGTTAGAACGCGTCGCGCACACGTCAAATAATATTATAATATAACGTTCGTCGAAAAGCCTGCAAGACAATATTATTATTATTATTATTATTATTATTATAGTTCCTCCGTGCGCACGTCATCGCACATGTTCTATTGTTTGCACGTGTACGTATTATATTATAATTACCGCGATAATAAATAATATAACGACGACGATAACGCGATATACATTATACACAGGTACTATAAAACGTTTTGTATATTATTCTATAATATAATAATATATTATACGCGTGTAAATGTTACGATTAATCGTGTGCACGTGCACGTTTAAGGCGAAACTTTGATTAAAGAGCAAAGGCTTGTTAGCGTTCCTCCGGCGGCGCAGAGGCTTCTGCAGCGGCTTTTGGCTTTTCAGCAACTTTGCACTATTGGCGGCAGTTTCGCGCGCCATGAATTATTTATTTACCGTTATATTATGGTCTATCTGACGACGACGGAGTACGTATACGTAGTACCATAATTTTACACACACACACACACACCGAAGAAGAACTATCAACCTCACCCTCATTTCACTATCACACCGCCGCCGTACACAGTTAAAGGACTTTGCGGGGAAATTTTACCGCGTTGATTGCCTTTTTAAGTTTCATACTACTGTATTCACGCGCCACATGTATATTATATTATTACTATCATGTACCAAGGGTTCCAATGCGGTGAACGGTAGCACGGACGTGACAAGAGTTCACGGGAGATACCGATGGTGATGGCGGTGCGAAGGCGATAATTTATTACAAAGAATATAATATACAACGGACGAAAATAATAATGATAGTCCTGCGGTAAGGACGTCCGCCGGTACTTAAAAAGTTTTCACTAGTTAATAACCAATAATGCTAAACGGGCTTAGTGCATAATTTCCGAGCGTACCCTCTCCGATATCGGTTGGTTTATAAATAAAATATACTCGCACATGCCGCCTGACACGACGTCATGACGCTTCCAGCGGGTTTACGCACGTAATATTGTGTACGCGAATTTTCAGGAAAACACTTTCAAGCCATACGACTAAATTAAAATTATAACACCTATAACTGACGAGACATTGATTGCTAGACGCAGTTAATTAGTACATAAATTATCGTTTCCAATCGAGTTTTTTTTTATGAAATTTGTAGTTCATTACAAACTATACAAAAATTGCAATTTTAGATAACTCAATCCGGTCAAAAATGGTCAGCTAATAAAATGTTCGAATTATCTTATTTTTATATTATATCCTTGGTTTCTTTATCTATTAAATACTTATATAAATGAAATCTGATCTAATCATGACTACCTTATAGTTATCTCCCTTAAATCCAGCACTACGCTTGACACGTCATGATAAAATATAATAGTAACCATATATATTGTTATATTCTATATTCTATTGACATACACAATGTGTGAATTTCAGTTGTCAATATTGTGTTTCAATCGAAACGTGTTGACGTCTTGATTTCGAGGAGGCTACAAACGCGAATAATAATATTTGCAAATGTCAAGTAAATGTAATTCATACATTTTTATTCTCCTAGCAGATGTTTCCGAAACATTCAGCATGTACTGTAATAGGTTGCAATATTTTTTAACGAACACCTTGTGACTTTTCCACTTGATTAAAATTTAAAACAAATTAATTAAAACGCATAGTACACTATCCTGTATACGGGTACACTGCCTAATAATTATGTAATAATTATTATACGAATATATTATATTGTAAAATCGAGTTATATACGTATTATTTATCAAGCATGTTCGTCGGTTTCATTGAATAATAATTTTTTTTCAACAATGGAGTAGTAAACCTGCAAGCCAAGCTTATAAACATAACGAGCGCGCCATACCGACAATGAAACAACGGTCCGCCGTAGGTACAATTAATTCTTATTAATATACTCTGCACGATTAAACGGAGTTGAACGGCATACTCGTATTTTTATGAATTCTTAATACCCATAGATCATAGATGTATTATATATTAGATTTAGATAGTATACCTAGGACATAGGTACATAAATATTAAAATAATCTTGAAATCAGCCACCAAGTATCGGGCAGTGATATTGTGACAAAACAGCTACAAAGGTAATATTTATAAGCAATTAGAAAATTAGAAAAGAAAGAAGGTTAGGAAAGTGATGTAGAGTAACTCGTAAGTTAAAAGCTTGAACAATATGTTAATATTAGTGCATTTTTCGCACAGATTTTTTTTTTTTTTCGTAACAACTATACAAATGATTCTAATTTTGTGCTTGGCGTTTTTTCACCCTGATCAACTGAATGCTGATCAAGGAAAAGGGTGTATCGTTTATAAGTGAGTAACCATGACATAATATATTATACGTGTACCTATTTCGTACGGCAAACAATTTCAACCATCATATTATTATTATCACGGATTTGTATGCGAGTTCGCCGTAATACTTATTTTAATTTATGACATAATACCATCATGCTTTAAAATACCATTGCTGTAAAATGATTTAAACGCCAGCTGAAACATCTCCTGCGTCTTGTATAATTTTATTGTATATGCGTACGTTCATGCATATTGCGTAGCTGTACAGTATAATAATATTTATACGTAGGTATACATGCGTGAGTATTTTCCACTCAAACACTTTCTTCTTCGACCAATATTATATTATTCACATTATGATTATATTACGAAACAACAATGAACACCAAGGTAATAATATTTTTTTATAAGCTTTTAGTATTGTTTCCATTGTACATTCAATTTTAACGTACGTTTTGTAAACATATTACTGAAGTTATTAATCATAGTTTATGTACCTAGGTATTGTTAAAATTATTATACGATATTCAAAACATTTTCCGAGATCTATTCAGGATGTAATTCTCTTAACACTGACCCTAGAATTTGAATTGAAGTACAATCAGTAATGAATTTAGCATAAGTTCCGTCATAGGCCCAAATTTTTGTTCATTCTTTATGCGACAAATCTTATATGAATAGTCCAATGCAACAGTTCAATTTAAATATAGTATGTATCCAAAAAATTTCTGAATCGTGATCAACAAAAATTTAAATTGAATAAAATACATTTCTTTTTGTTTGATACAAGTTTGTCACCCTTTAAATTTAACCACTCTAGGTCCGGGCCCGAGTACAATGATTTTTAAGTTCAAAATCTGAAAGAGATGTAAGGATTTTTAAAATTATTAAAATAATATAGTTCAACATTTTACGATAGTATTAGTAGTAATTATTACTTATCACATCTGTTATCACTCATTGTTATTACATTGTATTATATTTTTATATCAATTTCCTGGTAACACTTGTCACATAAGAATTATTATATTAATTTTTAGTAAAAAATCTGTTTCACTAGATAGGTACAGGATACTATTTGGTTATTTAATTGGTGGTTGATGTCATAATTAGCAGATAACAATCATTAATATAAAGCTGAAAAAGTATAAAATAATTTAGTTTACTTTTTTTATCTGATTAGCATTTGAATAGTAACTATATGTTAATTAAATTAATATATTATATAAATGAATAAAATTACAATATCGAACAAAGTATACTGAAATAAAACTAATCGAATATTATTCTTAGTACATAATTCAAGAGTTTATATTTAAATTTTTTTTAATGCCGTTATAAAATATAGTATATTAAGTTTAAAATCATATACCTATTGCCAAACTGATTTTTGAAATTAGTTCTATATATACATAATATGAAATATATCATTATAATTATTATAATGAACTTAATTAACTTATATCTGTTGCTATCTAAACATCTGAAGGTCGGAACGTAGAGTGATAGTTTTATAAAATTATTCTTGATTAATATTGTCAATTTGATAAAGTTCAAAATAAAAATAATATGTTATATCAAATTAATTGCATACATCGTTGAATTATTGGAAAATTTTTTAAATGTTGCACCGAACTATATATTATATAAACTCCCGATTGGTACAATATACATCATATATATTTTTAAAAGGGAAATTTAGCTTAATATACCATAGGCAAATTATAGTGACTATAATTGATTTCGAATAATAACCTGTTCTGTTTAAATTAAAATAAACTCAAGTATGAAAATTAAAATAATATTAAAAACATTAAGTTATAAAATACATGCAAATAATATTGTTCACGCAAAAATCACATGGGAGCATTTTATTAGATCTGAATATAATTGAAGATGTTAATAATATAAAGAGGTCCAATTTACTTCTGTAATTTATATTCTTATAAATATAAGACGTCACTTAAGTAGGTAATAATATAGTACGCGACTAAAATATGTTTTCTTAATTGTAGCTTATATTTTATAATCATACGCGTTTTAACTGGGACTTCACAAATGTAATTTTAAAAATATGTAGAGTAATTTTATCTACAGGTATTATAGTAAGAACATTTATTGAACACGAGGTAATAATCTAATGCAAAGTGTGGTATTGAATTCAAAGATATAAATGTAATCACAAAATGTGAGAAAATAGTAACACATTTCACAATTTGTTCTAATCTGTGTTTAATAATATACTGTGCGGTTTATAACGGGACGGAAGTGTGGATAGTATAACATGGACTTTAATGTTCATGAATGAGAAACTAATGTAAGGGATACCATTATACTATAATATATAGTCACAAATTCTTGAGCCCAAAATTCACTACAGTATATACTTGGTGCAGCGCTTTCCGGGGATAAAATGTTCGAAATTTTCCTTCAACGAAAAACTTGTGCGATCTTTTAGCACGTCAAAACTATTGGTATTATAAATTCATTAAATATCATTATTGACAGTGTTTTTTTCTTTCTTCATATTTGACTTGTCTATTTGCGAATAAGAAGAGAGGGAGAAAACGAAGGAAAAAATTTCGAAAAGATGAAAATGGATTTGTAATTTGATGATGTTATACTTAAACCTATTTCGATTTATAAGGATATAAATTAATTCAATTCACTATAAAATGTAATAATTGATATAATATAATAACTACAGAGTGTCCGCACGCAAGCTTTACTATACACATGTCTTATTACTTCCCGAGTGCTCTGCACCTTGTAATTTTTTCGCTATTTTTCCCCTCTCGATAATACTGATAAAAGTTTAATCGTAATAATAATAATAATAATAATAATATTCATTAATAACCTAGTTTAAGGTAATAACTGATAACCATTAGTAATAATAATAATGATAGGAAAAAAACAGTCGCCCGTGTACCAAATCTATATAATATATTATATGATATATATACCGTCCCCGGTTAATGTGTTGTCCGTGAAGGAGCTAGTCGACCGCGAATGTGTTTTATGCGTCAAAAAGGCTCTGTACACTCGGCGAATGTCTTATTGAATTAAATCCATCCGGGGCAAAGGAAAAACGCGCGGCCGCGACCGTGGCTGTTGCTCGGTAAAATGCCAAACACGTAACCGATTCGACGTTTTTATGTTCGGTTTTCTACAGCGCGCGTTTTCTTCTTACCTTGTATTTTTAAAACACGACGTCTTATACTTTGGTCGGTCCCCCCCCTCCCTCCCTCCCTGGTTCCATCGTCTCGCCATAGCTCTCTTCCGCTATTCCTGTCGCACTTGTGCTACCATGAAAGCGACGGCCATTGGATGATCCAAAAACACGCAACTCTATAATATGTACGGAAACATCTACTTTTTATAATATATATATATATTTTCTACAAATATGTGTGTGTGTGTGTGTTGGTGCTTTTATATTATTTACTATATTTATACGTATAAGGCGTTTTGTTATTTAATAACTTATATGAATAGTTATGGAATGGTAAAAATCCGATAGCCGATCGATTCGACTTTATTCTCTCTGTACACAAACATATTATACGATCTACGATATACCTATACTAACGCATTGATTAAAATATACAGTACAATATGGTGATGGACAACGATATCGATAATTCGATACGATACCAATATCGTGACAAATTATCGACATCGATATCGTTTTGAATTGTATGATATATCGTGATATCGAAAATAATAGCTTTCAATAAAAATACATGGTATTTAATATTTAGTATTTACTATTTGTAGGTTTTAAGCTTTAATAAATAATAATAGCTGTCAACTGATAACGTTTAGTGCACGTGTTCCGGTGAAATGTCAATTATTGTGTATTAATAATTAATAATTAATCCATAATAAAGTTATCTAAAAAGGAATATTTTGCTGACTTTTTAAGAAGAACACAGCATAGTACCACAGGATATTCCATAATCCACATTTCAAATTTGTGTTATTGATGTACCAATAATAAATAATAAATATTAATTAGCTTAATAGTGTGATATACATTTAGTTAAATGAATACGAAATTTTTTTTTCAATTGTTTAAGTAAACATAAAATTATATTTACGATACAATATCGATATCGTAGAAATAACGATACCATGATACAATATCGGAAAAATCTGAACGATTCGATACACAAAATTATATCGTTGCCCAACCCTAGTATAATACGTATTTAATCAGTGCTATTACGTCCAAATTATGTATGGTGCGTGTCGCCTAATTCGCATACGAGACCTTATTATTGCTTTTTAATACGTGCACGCGTGCGGAACGGCGTTTTACTGTAATAATGTAATATATTATTATTGTTATGCATTCAGTAGTTCGAGGCGATCGTGGATGTGAAAACCATCCGTCGTCCATTGGCAGCAGTAAAACAGTAATAATATTTATAATATACTATCAACAGTGTCAGTTTAATTATATTATATATATATATATATATATATATATGCATGTATGTATATGATATTATACGTTGATCATTTTGAAAACGTTATAGACTTATCAACGTGCGAATTTTATTTATGACGATTTTTTAAAATTAAAGACCACACACACGGTACAGTCTTACGAACAATATTATCAACTGGTTGGTGTTTTGCGTTTCCGTTGTACTTACAAATAATACATACGCATCATTAATATATTGAATGAATTTGATTGTACATTTTGAAATAGCGTATTGAAATTTAATCAATGACTTTTTAGCAGTAATTTTTTTATGTTATTCGTCAAAATAAAATTAAATTAAAAAAAATATTACCATAAAAATATCTATAGTTATTTAATTAGATATTTATATATATATATATATATATATAAATATACAGTATATCCCAGAAGTCCCGTATCAGCCTTAATATCTCCATGGAAAATCAATATATTACAACACTAAGTATGGAAATTCTGATTTAATTGCATGCAACTCATTTTTTTTTTTTAAAAAATTCAAACATTTTCAAACATTTTTTTTATGCATTTTAGAATTTTAAATTTTTAAGATAGCTATATCATTGAACATATTTTTTAAAACAATTCAAAAAAAAAAAATATATTAAAATTGAATAAAAATTGACCACGTCAGAGCAAATTATATTCTTGAACAATTGTAACATAAAAATCAATTGTTTCACATTTCAATAATAAAATATCTATTTCAGCATGACAATGCTTTTACATAGTACCTAATTAAAGTTTTGATTTAAATAGAAATAAAAATAGCCATGTCTTATCGTTTGCTAAACAGTGAAACTGGTTACCTATTTTTAAGTATTTTAGTTATCATGAAGTGAACCTTAAGTTACGAAATTGGACATAATCTTGCAGTTATAATTAATGCGATTTATAATAATAATACCTACGCTGCTACGCATATCGCAATTTTATAAATTATAATTAAAATTATTATCTTGTGTTCTTTCTTTATAGCTATCACTGCTATTAGTGTCATACGTACAGTACGTACTGTGTCTTTGGCTATAACTTTTTATTTCTTACTTATTTTGTTTAATATTTAAAATAACTCATACATTCTCAGTACACGAGTACATCGACATGGTGAAATGTTACTTCCGAAACAACGAAAGTCATATACAAGCTGTTTATAGTTATGGAATTGAGTATCCTGATCGTTAAAAACCATAGTACAATGTTATAAACAGATTAATGTCTCGATTTTGGAAACAGGTAAAATTATATTACCCTTAACTAATAATAAAGTTGCAAATTTTGGTATTTGGATACGTCTGGGCCGTGATTTGATTTTAATCTTTCCTAAAAGTTCCACTTATAATCAGATATTTACAGATTGTCATAATAAATCAGCGTTCTAATCAAGATTAATTAAATCAGGCAATTCGTGTTTTGCTAGGTAACATAACTATTATTATAATTATTCAAAAACATAATTTGCTCTAACTTGATCAATTTTTATTCAATTTTATTATTATTTTTTTTTTTTTTTGAACTGTTTTAAAAATATGTTCAACAATGTATCAACATTGTTATGTTTAACAATATGTTAAACAAGCTATCTTAAAAATTTGAAATTCTTAAATGCATAAAAAAAATTTTAACAATTTTTGAATTTTTTAAAAAAAAAATTCAATTTTATACCGTTGAATCAGAATTTCCATACTTAGTATTGTAAAAAAAACCGCGTGTAAATATATTGATTTTCCATGGAGATATTAAGGGTGATACGGGACTTTTGGGACATGCTCTATATATTACTTACACAAATGATGAGTAAAATTCATATAAATGCATATTATTGGAATAATAAACCAATTCACACTTAAATTATTATTTTTTCTACACCAAATATTGAGATATAAGTAGAAAATGTAAATAAAATGCAAGAACCAGATTTCCCTGGAGTAGTGGCTATACGTACTTGCAGTTGAATTTAAAATAAAATGTAAAAATGTAATTTACCATAAGTCATAACATTATATAAGAATTACTGAATTGATAAAGTCAATCCGTTATGTAAAATACTAATTTATAGAGAAAAACTTTTCATTTAAAAGTTTAAAAGGAACATATAACTATATTTAATTTAACTAGGTAGTAGGTAGGTATATATTATAATATTTTATAATATGCTATTATAAGGAAATCGATAACCAAGCACTAATAATAACAGAGGAATAAAAAATCATATCCAATAATCCAAAAACCTTATTTAATATTTAAACAGTATAATTGTATTTTTATTACCAGATATTCAGCAACTGGCATTCAGTGTTCCTAAGTGATACTTTAGCCTTCGTAAAATTATTTATTAGTACCAAGAACGATAAAACTATTATTATAGCCCTGAAACCATAGTCTATAACAATATGATTGGCATAAAGTTAATTATAAATTTATTGCGATTTCAAAATACGTATATAAAAAATGAATATCATATTATAATTTATTTATTCACTTTATTTCTTTCATTACGAGTTAGGGCCACGTCAGCTGAGCCATTGGCTCTAGCTTATAATTTATTTACGTATTAACTCTTCGTTGTATGATTTATTTTGTAATTTAAAGAAGTTTTGTTTTTGTTTTTTATTCGTTGTGCCACCGTTTTGTGAATATTTAAAATACAGTACGGCAAAGTGCGTGAATACAACCGGTGCGATGTTGTAATAATAAGCCTTTCTTCAATCAGCCGACTTGTCGGCAAAATCTGAAATTCGACGAAAGCCGTGTTTTACGAGTTTTGAAATAAAAAAAAATAAAAACTAAAACTTTACTATTCGCATTTATCATTTCCCTATCATTTGTCAACACAGTCGTCCCAAGAGCAGTTAACGTGTGCAGATTGAAAGCAACCTATCAAACCTTCGGACGATAAAAAAAAAAAAAAAAAACTTTCCTTCCATCGCGTGAAAAATACTTCAGAAAGTTTTGTGAAAGATTTATGCCAACGCATTTGTCTTGAAATCGTGGGGTACAGCTCGGCTCGGGAATGCCAAGTCGGCGAAATATCCACGGTGTAGCTTTTGTTAGCACTTAGGTAACTATTATTAACGCAAACAGACGGCCCAAATGAACTCTATGGAAATTTACTTCGCATCCGTTCGTTATTAAGATTTCCATTTTCCTTCGATTGTATTATACACGTAGTGGTTGTACAACCACTTAACGAACGGGAATGTGCATCACAAGATTGCAATAAATTGCGTTAGACCGATCGTGTTAATAAGGAACTTATAATGCAGTGATGCAGTTCTGAAGTCATCGGCTTAAACGGCGGTGGGGTTAAGGAATCTATTGTATAATGAACGGAGTGTACATAATCTATATACGTAAATGGTTAAAAAGATATAACACTGATAAAATATTTCATGTAACTGTTTGTTGACTAAATTCGAGGAATAAGTTTTAATCATTGTTTATAATTGAATACATTATAGTCATAAATCATAATCGATAAATCCACCCAATGCGTAAAAATATTATCAAATGTATCAGATGGAAGATGTGGGTACGCATTATTCAATACAAACTTATAAACCTGACCATTGTACACCAGACAATATAACATAAAACGCATTGTCGTGAACTAATCATCATAAATATCCTCGAAGTAACGGTGATTAATAAAATATATGTTAATCTCTATACGTGTATATATTTTGTACATAATATTTTTGCAAATAAATCGTGAATCGCGCCGTATCGAATATTATTATTTTTCCTTTGTATAGGTTTTTCTCTTAAACAACCTTATAGATAAACTGATTAAGTATATTTTTTCCAAAATTTAAGTTAATGATGATAACATTAATATCATAATAATGTGTGTTTCTAACATCCATAAAACTCAAATTTAATTGTTTTTGATTATACTAATCAACATATCACATAATTTAGATAGGAGATTGTATAATAGGTAATCAGAATTGTAAATATTATGGTTATTTACTCATTGATGTATGCTTGGGAAACAAAATGGCTAAAATTGGCAATTCCAAATTACACGTAAGGAAATTAAAAAAAAAAAAAAATTTTGTTCATTTTTTCTAACCCTGAAATTAGACAATCGAACGCATACTTATAATATTTGTTTTTTATCGAATGCGGACAGAGGCAATTAGAATCCAATATGATGTTCCTGTCGATCCTATAAGTTCCTGTTCTTCCACCAATCCTTCAAATATAATGAAACAAATAATAACTAATATGTTAAGGTTGTAAAATATTATTTATAATCATATTGTAACTAAGCATGTCGCGTTATTTATTAATAAGAAAAGATGCATATTGTCCAACAACATATCCATATAAGCAATCCATATGGCAATATTCATATAAGCCAATAACAAAATATCTGAGGCTTATTTAAATAAAAAAAAAAAAAATTAAAAAAATGATGTGTACTCAATACGTTTAGGTATATTAATATAATATCATGTTGTCGGTGCAGTTTACGACGAAAACGGATTATGAGACGTAACGTAGGAATTGAATAGTGTATAATGTATAATAGGCATGTGTATAACACGTATTGTAAAAACTGTTTCTCTAAAGAAAACCGTATGTTTGAAATAATTACGTAAGTTACATCACTCACTTGCCGACCGACAAGCCTGCGGCCGCGGTGTTGACAACATAATACCCCGGGTTGACATGTTCTAACGTTACCCATGGTTTAATTTGCTTGAAAAAGTTCATTTCGTGCGCAACGCTAAAAGAAAATGTTATGAATATATTTCGCGGTCAAAGCAATCCTATGTAGCGTTCAAATTTTTGTCATTACACAGGAATATTGTTTACCATCAAAACAAACCACCACCGCCGCGGTACAAAATCCCAAAATCAAGTTTTGCACACATCTGATCTGTATAATTATTCCGTTATGATTTACAATATTATAATATGACTAGTTCACTAAAATCGAATGTATTATTAATGTATACATCTGAGTATCTGACTAAGAGTTTCGACGAGTGTTGAGATATTATAATAATACGTCGTGTTGTTCTTATTATCGTTTTATTTATATTATATTATTTAGTGACAATATATTTATGATGTCATAGTATATACGTGAAAAGATAGAAATGACATTTTTCCAAAATTGTATTCACAGTGTATATGACAATACAATATGAGATATATTATATTATATGATATCATATATATATATATATATATATATATATATATAGGTAGGACCTTTACATTATTTTACAATAATCGGTGTTATAATACACACTTGTATTTTATAAAACAGTATTTTCATTTTTCTTTTAAAGGATAACAAAATTTGTAAATTATAATTTCAAACCTATATTACACTGTTAACAACAATAAGATTTGAAGCTTTGAAGCTTTTAAATTTAAGGGATATTTTTTTTTTTTTTTGTATACGCAATCACATTTGAATTGTATTTTTATCATAAACTAATATAACGATAATTTTAATACGAATAAAGAATAATACATGTTTCATCTGAGTAATCAAAACTATAATGTCACTTCAAGTATTCGTGTATAAATTAAAAGTATAATATGCTTTGAGTATTTTGATAGTGACAATATTATATTTATTAAAAAGTTTGATTTTGCATTCTAGAACCAATTTGAATGTTCCCAATAACATTATGGTAACTAAGTTATAGATATAAATATATAAATGTTGAATTGAACTCATTGTAAATCTAATATCAAGTACCTTTTAACAGAAAAAACTTTTAATCATTATTTACATAAATGTATATATATATATATATATATATATATATACGTAAAACTTATTTTTATTTTTTATTCTAAAGTTTTAGAAATGCTGGAGGCTTTAAATTAAAAAAAAAAACCATTATTTATTGTGTTTATAATGGTTTCAGTTTTCTGACTACTTTTCAAGAATTATTCACAAATAACTGACGCACTAAATTAAGTTAGTAAGTACTGAGAACATTTCATTTTTATTAGAAAATACCTGGGTGACAAACACATTTTTTCCGCTAATATTTAACACAGCTATAAATAATCCACAATAATGTAAAATAGCTAAAGGGCGAAAGCTAAAAGAGCAATAACCTTTCTTACATTAAAAATGGGTGTTTTGTTGTTTTTATTTCCTTAGATAAACGCTGAAATTATATGTGTTGTGTTGTATTTATTTTGATATTTTTATACAGCAGTAATGTTTCATTTAGAAATTGGACGTCAAAAATAATATGCTTGACTAAAAATAAAATTTTTTTCGAGCTTAATAAAATGTTAACGATGATGGTTTTTTTTATGGTTTTTAAATGTGATAGATATCAACAAAACGTTTAGATTACGTAGTACAGAACTCAATTTATATATGTACAAATGTATATTGGGTCCTGTAATGGAGGCAAAAGTTGAGTGACAAATATAATTTGTAAAATACTCTAAAAATATTCGTAATGAGTTAGAAATTGAGATTATAATGCTGACTTTGTGTCTTGTGTTTGTTTTTAGAGATAATATGATAGGGATAGTTTGTTAATATTGAAATATTAAAATAAATATTAAATCATTCTAGAAAATTAATATTTAAGTCACATTTTAAAAGTTCAGGTGACTTTATGATGAAAGAATCTTACACTATATATTACTAAATAGTCCGTAAAATCTTGTTATACGCAATTCTACCAAGTATTATTATTAGATTATTATTTTCCAAATATAAATAACATCTTAATTATTATTATTGTAAATCATAATATATTATATGATATGCATAAAACAAAGTGCCATTTTTTGGTTCGAAGTACTAACCCATTCAAACGTCATGCAGTTTTTTTTAAATAAATTATAGAATGGATCGCGGAGAAAAGTTTCAGCCTTCTTTTAATAATCTAAGTTCATAAATAGAGTGCAAATTTATAACCATTAAAAACCAACCAAATATACACTAAACATTTTAAATATGCATAAAAATTAACACATTTATTTTTGTTTTTTGTTTTTATTTATAGGTACAGCTTAATTATGCTTTAATTAATACAATACATTTTTTAAAAAAAATTGAGCTCTACAATAATTACGTGTCTACTTTTCTTTAATACAAGGTTTATAATTTTATATTGTAAGTTATACTTGTCACAATTAAAAAAAAAATTAAAGATTGGTCATAACTTTTTTTTTATAAACGCCTAAAGTACACACTTTTAAAAAATATGTCAAAATCGTAGTAATTATTTAATTATTATTAAATTTATTATTAAATTATTTTATAGTTTAAAATTCATAAAGTTTTTGGTATTTATATTTTAAGCTAAAATATTTAACCTAGGTTATCCAAATATTTTCTTTTATAAACCATATAAATATAATATTTTTTTTTCATATATTATAATAGACAATACTACAATAGTAAACATTTGAAAATTATCTAAAAAACATCGGGATATACTAAAAGATGAAATATGCAATTAAAATAGTTAAATAAGCTTTTGAAATAGAAATATTTCAAATTATGTAAAAATATAAAATAAAAAAGTTTCATTTTTTAATTCATTAAGTCATGAACCAAATTGTGTGCCCACTTAGCATATCATACGATCAACCAGAACAAATATGCAAACGAATACAAATCTGTGCTCTACTTATAAACAATTGAGTAATTAATTATTATAAGCGATCCTATAATACACTTATGTATATACATTTATCGTATATGCTTTATCAATTATATTTTGTCTTTATATTTATATGTTTTGTTGCGTACAGCGATGACATTAAAATATATGTTTTTTCGTGCCTCTTAGAATTTTAGTACTTAATCTTGAAACTACAAAAAAAACGATATAATCTTTGTCATTTTTCCAACAAATCTCATAGAAAACATTTAGCTGGTTAATAAAGTTTAAACATAAATGAATTGGGTTGCAAAGATAAATCTGTTTCTCATTACGTATTGTTCACGAAGAAAAGTTGAACGAAACATGTGTATTATAAATGTAAAATAATTCGTAAATAAAATTAGTTAAGTTTAATAAATTATACATTTTGGTTTAAGATCAGGAGCAGCTTTCAGATTGTATAACAGAAACATTTGTCCATTTATTCATAAACATTTTTATAAAGAGAATTTTTTCTTTTTTGTGTGAACAGTATTAAATTTTTAAGATCAATTAAGTATAGAATACCATGTACTATTTGGTGAAATCCTAAGTACATAATTAGTCAATACAAACATACAAAATATAAATTAATAGTTTATTCGATCACGACCTAAGTTTTCATCAATATTTTAATGTTATGGGCGAAACATTGATTAAAAATACAGCTTAGAACGAATTAAATGAACAATTGGATGAACCATTCAGGAACCTTAATTTTAATTATTGTCGTTCATTGAAACACATACTTACTGTAATATTATATTAATTATATGCTATATAATACTGTAATATTATATTAATTATATGCTATATAATTCCACATAATTTGTATTAAAATCTGGATCATTGATTTGATTAATCATTATTTTGTATTTATAAACCGTCATTATATAGTTTGTCACGAGATTTTCGTAAAGTTGCCATTGCTTTCTATAGGAATATTTCATTTTAATAGAATTTTCATTTATTTATTAATTACTGTTTTAGTATATAAAATATGCAAAATTACCATGTTGATGAATCAAATGTGTTTACCTTTTTAGAAGTTACGCAATGTATTATTTGTCAATGATTGTATGTGACTTCTCGAACTCCACGATTTATGTTTGACCCCATGTGTCATATTTGGCCTATTTTCGTGTAAAATTCAACGAAACATATCTTATAATGGTGTACTATATGTAATGAACACACATGCAATAAATGTATTTCTCGATATTTCTTATTCTTTCGTGTTTTTCTATTATTGATGTTCTAAATTGGATTTGGTGTTTTAAATCACTAGGTACTATGAAGACATGTGGCGTTGTAATTTCGTTATTTTTTTTTTTTACGGCACGGACATGAAATAATATTTATGCCGTACAATATAATATTATGTCTTGTTCTTAGCTGTGATAAAAGTAATAATAATAGAAATGTTAAGTGGTTGTTTTTACTTAACTGAGCAAACTTTCAAGTAGTATTAATAAATATAAAAATCTAGGAAAACTAAAACAAATACAACACATAATAATCATAATGAAACCAGAAAACCAAAAGGTTTCATAGTAAATTTTAGAATTATGTTTACAATGCAACAAATTTATTTACAATAGATTATAGTGTTAAGTCAAAAAAAAAAAAAAAAAAAAAAAAAACACGAAAAATTGAGGAAATCGAAACAGTCAAGATATTATGCGAGTGTTAATTTTATGTTTGAAATATTCGTTTTAGACTCGATACATGGGACCTAGTTTATATTTTATTTTATTGACACTTTCAATCTTCATATCAATGTAAATTAAATACATTTTAACGAAAACATTGAATCCACAAGCAAGTAGAAAACGAAAATACATAATTTTACTTCCTCCTTTACGATTCGCTATATTATTTATATTATAAAATAGTACGATAATCTTAGCTTAGCTGTGAAGTCTATTATAATATAATATACTGTCCCCGTGCAAGTATATAATAATAATTATTACCTCACGAGAGCTCGTAGTATTTATTCCTTGTTTGTACAATGCATACGCGTGCACCAGTACACCATTATAGCCACGCGGCGCATGTACCTAATACGCATGCGGGCAGCTCGACGGCACAGACTAACTATAAATCCGTTCCGTCAATGGTCGTTATCATTATGATAATAATATGTTATGTTTGTAGACATTGGTACGCGACCGATTGAAATATAATATACACATTATAGTAACGCGGTGTGCTGTGCACGGCGGAAACGGTTTGTCCAAATATATAATACGAAATACTAAAGTATGTTAAGTAAATCGTGCATCAATCGTGAGGCTTCTGGTAGGCTACAAGTAGCGCGGTGGAAACGAAACCCCGAACCCGACCCGGCAATTATACTTCAGTCCATCCAAGGAATGATGATTTGTTTGTTTTTTTTTTTTTTTTTTTATCATATAATTTCCATTTAAAACACGATTGTATATGAGTATATATTAAATAATAATATTTATTGACTATTATTGTGTTCCAAAACTTCTTTAAAGTATAAGAAAATCAATTCTTAAAAAGTTCTTCGCCAAAAAAAAAAAAAATAGAACCAACTAAAAACGATTTATATAATACCTACACGATAATATTATTGAATAATAAACACACATCGTAATGTATTTACTAATATGCTATTATTATTAGTACTATTTATTATTCACATTATTACATATTATTATTGTGTATGACTTTGTAACGTAAAATATTTTGTTCATGGTAAAAACGAGAAAACATTATATTAATTTCATCAATTATTTAACGAACTTTTTTACTTTTTTTTCACCGAACCGTGATATTCGTTAAAATAGAAGTACATATTAAAAGAATGCACAATACAAAAAAAAAAATGTTCTTTAAATTTTAAATTTTAAACTATCGCAGATATTTAAATACTATGGCTATATGAAATTATTTGGTGAAAATCCAATGTAAAAAAATTATTACTTTAAGAGATATTAAGAAATGTAGAATAGCTACGTTACGTCATTGGACCCGGCTCATCGTAATTACCTATCTTATACGTGTAAAAGTTCCTTGTTTCATACAACAATTTACTAACATAAAGTATAAACATTTAATTTTTGAAATTTAATTTATATTTTAACTATAAATAATTATGTAGTTGTATGTGCTTAAGACGATAAAATATCAGAATTTCAAAACAAAGTTTAGTTTTTTAAATATTGAAAACCTTAAAAGAGATATTTTTGTCTTTATATGTTTCCGCTA
Organism: Chaitophorus viminalis; assembly: GCA_025469195.1. NCBI lineage: Eukaryota > Metazoa > Arthropoda > Insecta > Hemiptera > Aphididae > Chaitophorus > Chaitophorus viminalis. Next base: position 71,910 of record JAIPRK010000147.1, on the reverse strand, counting down.
TAATAAATCTCATTGACAAAAACGTCCCTTTTAAGATTTTTAATATTTAAAAAAACTAATTGCCATATTGAAGTTCTGAAACCTTATGATCTTAAATATATAAGGTATAAAACCACACATTTATACGTAAATTAAATTTCAAAAATTAAATTTTTAGGTAGGTAAACCGTTGAGTGAATTGAGGAAATTTTTCACCTATAAGATATCGGCATTTACAATGAGCCGGGCCCAATGACGTCACGCATTTTTTTTTTCAATATCTCATAACTTATTGAATAAAATCAGTAGTAATGCGTAGTAAAACCTATACCATTATTCTTAGAATTGAACATTCTTTCAAACGAAAAAAAACTCATTTTTTGAATTGTGTGCTCTTTTAATAATGTATTATAATTATTACACGCGTTTCCAAAAATCATGCAGGAGTGTCTGGAGATGTGCAGCACTGGCGTGGCGTGCGTATGATCCCTTGTTGGAACGATACGAAAAAACAGCGTTCGTCTGTATAACACACCAGGGCTTTAGCAAAAATAATATATTATAGCCATGTTATAATACGCTGTCTCGTAATTATTTCCATTTATTGATTTTCACGCGATCAAAATACACAACATCGGTATAATTATCGTGCGGTAAACCTGATATACTGTACCATATTACCGATATAATCTGTTGTCCATCGATTTTACCGCTCTTAGATCGCGCATGTTTCGATGGCTCCGGATTTTTCCTCGTGGCGTTTGTTTCTCGTACAATATATACACATGCCAACGAACAGCGTATCTACTTTATATGATGTGATTTTTCACGGTTGTGTACGTAGAATATATTATGGTCATGTGCTACGTTGCTCAGTGGCTGTTCTTGCACATAATGTACAAACGGATTTTAGTGATCCTATTTCAATCCGGCAATTATTATACCGTAGGATTACCAATTACAAAAACAGGTTTTTTTATGTACACATCACACTAAGCAGAATGATAGACGCGTTTTAGAATTTTTTAAGAGAACTATAGGTGCGATATCATATGAATGGAAAATAAAATAATACATAAACGTTTGAAAATTCAAGCCGCAGTATTTTTATTTTTTATTTACTTCAATAGCTGCTTATACACTGAAATCAAAAAGTCAAGTTATATCTATTTTTAAATTCATATGCATTACTGCGGGGGTAAAATTGCTTGTTTCACTTTTTTAGAAATATGTTATAAAATACAAAATATATTAATTAGGTATTATGGTTATGATATTTTAATAACTATCTTCAGTAGCGGATAAACAGGGGGGGACTAGACCCTCTCCAGAATCCGATATAATCTTATATATTTGAAATTTCTAATATATATTATTTATTAGAAATACATATAATTTTTCAGGATCATCCTCAAGAATATGTTGATAATCCGTCACTGAGTATTTTATTATAATAAGTATCCGTAATCAATGGCATTAGGTTCATCATATATTTAAATATTTTTTATAATATAAGAAACACGAGCGGAAAATAACAGTTCAAGAGAAATATATACTTTTGTATAGTATTTAAAGTATATCATTGAAGTTTAAACTCAAAATATTTATTATCAGGAGACAATATTTATTTTTGGTCATCAGTAAATAATTTTAACTAAATAAAATATACAAATATACTCTTCAGTATCAAGACTATCAAACATGATTTATACTGTGATACGTTATGTATATGCTTATGCAAAAAACTTTGTTGGAGTACGGAATATTCAGTTAGTTGTGATGAATAATAAAGTAACTTTACTATTGATGTGTAATGGTTTTTCATAAATCCGTATCATACGAGAATAGTATAATTATAATTGACTTTATAAATCATGATGATTAGGTATAGCCATAGATATATAATATATATCCACGTTATTAATTGAATTCTAAATCTTAAGAGTCTATTTATAGCCTCTAGATGGTAATAAAAAAAATATTTTAATCGATAGATACCTAAAATAATATATAAATTCAAAGTTAAAAGTTAAAGTTTTTAGATTTTATCATTAAATCATTATAAATAAAACATAACATTTTAATTATTTAGGAAAAGTTAAAGTTTATTTGTGTTATTCAGCGCAAATAATAACGTTCACCTCGTTTATAAATTGAATTTAATAAACGAGCATTTATTCCTTTAAGTTTTTAAGGAACACGGTATTAATTACGTTAATTAATGTTATTTTAATTAAAGTGAACAAAATGAATCAAAGTTAAAGTCTACTGATATGGTCCGATAAAGATACCCCTTATTTATGCTCTGACACAGTGGTTCCCGACCTCTTTTGTTCTACGCCTCCCTTAAAATTTTTCAAAAATCTCGCACCCCTTCCAATTAAAAAAAAAAGATCAGGCACCTATTTTATATACTTTACAAATAATCCATACAAAGTCGTTAGGTGGCATATTTATCGATATGTTCACGATGACTAAAACTGTTTGTTATTAATATTTTATTTTTTTCTTAAAATGTAGATTAATAGAAGTATAAAATGTAAAATAATAAGAAATTATTTAACTGTGTGATGACTGTTTGCGTTTCTCCAGAAATATTTACACGCGCCCCTTCGGAAGGTGAATATTTCAGGTTTGGAAACAATGCTTTAACATAAAAATGATAATTTTTGTATGTATATTACCAAAACAGAAATAAACAACAACAAATTTGGAAATTCGAAATCTTTGCCAACTCATATAATTAATTTTTCTATGTTCTATAATATCAGAACGCATTAAAGTCTTAAAAGTATAAAATATCCATAAATATTTAAAAATTTCAAAGCTATAACGGCTGGTCTTACCAGTTTCATTGTTTGAATTTTATATTTAAATTCCTCAACAAGCTCTTTAATCGGTCAAACCATTAATTTTGAGTCATATTCTATTTATATTTACGCTTCGAGTTCATATGTGTGCACTTATTATATAATATTACCTGTTACATATATTTTAACACACGATTAATTACACCCGGTCGAAGTTATTAAACTTTACCAAGTCTGTCAGTGGTATTTTTCAAAACGTTACTTTATAATTAAAATGAATCAAATCATTCTAACGTGACCATCAGTCAACTGCGATGTTCGGATATCAAAGTATCTGTGACGAACCAATAACACTATGAAATGTTATTAATACCAATTTTTAAAATGACATTATCGCACGCGATTATGTCCACACATTGCACACAATATGTAGTACATGATATTATTTACTGTTTTTATCAAAAAAACAATTCGATGGGGTTAATAATTGCAATTTTACTAAAATTTTACGGTTTCTACCTCGCGCAGTACAAACACCGCTTCAATATCATACATATTCTGTGCCGTTAATGTTCGTAAACAACTCCCGAGTGGAAAAAGGCACCACTGAACAGGTATCTTATATGTTATACACATGCACACACGTATGCAACCGCGCGCTACGATTTAAGTAAAAATTATGAACCAATTATAACTTTGAACCTAATCCGTTGCGGGATAGTAGGTAACGTTAACTTTCCAGACGCATACATAATCAACCTGACCGCGTATGACAATCGTATACATCTGCTGGTAGGTGTAATAGCAAAGATCGTATGCATGTGTATAGAGTTTGACAATTGACGGTATAATTATCGCGTTTCAAGTGCTCTTATAATATTTACTTGTATAATATCGTATACGCGAGTGTAGTATAGGTGTACTCCATATACTCTGTCCGCGTCATTCGCTGTCTAAGGTCTCGATCGTCACGTCCACGGTGCATAGTGCCCTATTGTGTATACTGTGCATATATACATTTATGATATTATATACTTATTATACCTCACCGTTCAAGTACCCATATGCGGTCAGCAATAATACGATATTATTGTGTTGATACCGTACATCGAGTTCACTGATTGGAGAATAATACAGCAACGACGAGCTGCATGTATAGGTACGAGAAAAATAAAAATACACTATTGCGCTCTACGGCGAGGAAATCGTTTTGGCCGTGTTGATCGTTATATATACATGTACGGGTACGAAATGTTATTTTGATTTTTAAAGAAATGTTTTCATTTTGTTTCAACGAAAAAATATTCTATGTATATACAATATTATTATACATTTATACCGTATATTATATACCTATTACTACCAACGGTAGGTTTTCTCTTTTCTTTTTGTAATTATCTTTTATACGATGTTCATCCGCACTATTTTCCTCGTCAAGAACGACAACGTTTTCCGAATTGGAGAAAACATTGTCCCGAAAAACATTTAACTATAATAATATTTTATTACAAAAAAAAAAAAAATAACCAACGTGTCTGAAACTTTTGAAATTATAAAGTTAGCTTGCTGTGGAAGAATATAGGTGTTGTAGACGGTAAGGTAAGGCGAGATTATATAGTTTTCATTTACTTTTAATGCTCAGTGTTCCTACGAACTAAAGAAGTCCTGACGCACGTAACAATACACGGATTATTTATATGACGAAGTCTCGAATTAACAGTGTGATTAGTGGTTGTTTTTTTTTCATTTAAAATTGATGCCTTCATTTTTATTCTGATATTAATTATAACATGTAAACCTCATATATTTGATATGATACCATGAGGTTTTAAATCATATTCATTAATACTATGACTATAGTTACTGCAATAATTTCAAGTAGGTATATTATATTATAGGTACTCGTCAACATTAAAAGTGTTTTCCAGATTTCTTCTATTGTAAAAGTAATGCGAATTATAAAAATAAAACAGTCAAAGTATACGAAATAAAATATTTATACAAATCTGTCTTTATCGTAACACGATATTATCGTTCTACTTTTGTTACATTTTGTACAGTTGTGCGCAAAAAATACACACCAAAATATAAACGTACCTTACCGAAATTCGAAACGTATCTTGCCTTATCCATGACTATTAATTGGCTTTCAAAACGTATAATAAAACTAAATAGAAAATAAAAAAAATGTTGACGGTAAAAGTTTGTCTAGAATTATTAATATATTATTATGTTTGTAACACAGCGTCTACACCGTATTATAAGAATATTCAATGAGACATCGAGTTCCCCGTAACGGATGGTTGGGGGATAGATTATCAGTTCGTCACTATAAGTATTAAATGCAGCCACGACAACCTACGTTTTGTTAATGATTGCTGCGTGACGTGTTCCTTTTGAATAATGAAATTACATTCTGGTCAGCAGTACTCGGCACTCCATAATATGTCTATAAAATATTATGAAACGTTTTGAACGTTATTGCGGTATCCTATTCATGTTTACAGAAGTTGAAGTGCATCTTCATTGTAAGTCTATTTTATACAGAATTAATGTAAAAAATATTTTATTTATCATTGGAAAAAATGTTAGAATATTCACTAAAACATAAAAATAAAAATTACCATTTGTCGATATAAGTGCATAATATACGGGTTCCACTTACATTTTTGAAGTATTATATTCATATATGTGGAGTAGTTCTTCTAAACGTTTTAGCTATTTAGTATTTACTGCTACTCCGAATATTTGCAAGTTACAGTTTAACGTTTATGACGTACTTGCAACCAGTGTTGTAATATGTAAATACTATGAAAATGTTGGTAATAATAAATATTTGAAATATTTGTAAAGTAATAATATCCTATAAAAATATCTTTTAACAGTGTTTACTTTAAATAATTAAATGCTGGGATGAACCAAATGACTTTATTAGTTTTAAAGGCTGTATTGTTCATGGAATCATGGAAGTTGACGTGATTCTTCTTACTTGTTATAACTCTGGATTTTTGGATTTTATTCTTTAACCATTGTTATTGCTAAATATGTAAACTACCTATATATTTTACAGTGAACCTCTCATTATGTCTCTCAAATTTTAAAAAAGTGATTTCGGACATATTCGTCCGCAACATCAGTTAACCCAAAAGCGTATAATAACCACGCTTAAAATCAAGCATATACGATTTTATTAATTGTTTTATTTATTTATTTATTTATTTATTGCCTTATGAAAAACAGCAATTGTGACTAAAAAATAAAATAATAATAATAATAACATAATCCATGGAGTTGGAGTAGGTTGTATTAAGCCGTGGCAAGAAAACTGTTTCTGGGCCTTTGACACACACACACATATATATAATACATAAGCTTTATATATTATATATATATATATTGTGCCTATACATCAACTGAAATAATGACGGTAAACACTTTTCTCGTTTCTAAACATATTATATATATATAGATGTACGTGAACCTATCGCAAAACCATATATAATAACATATCTGTGTGCTTTTTTATTTGTTTTTACCCATGCGCGCTAAAAAGTTTACACATTAAATGAAAAACAAACAATTGATGTGGAAAAATAAACAGTATGCCGGTAGGAAAAAAGTATATATGTATATAATATATTATATACTTCGGTATTTTTGGTATATATAAATATATATATATATATAAAATATATAGTCTATTTATTATTATATACCTGTACAATATAGGTATACATCACACGCTATATCCACAATTAGCCTCTCTACGTCACATATGCATTCGCTACGAGATAGTTCCCCCCCCAGGTCGACTTGGCAATACATTTAGAGATGGGTACGCTATTAAGTTTTCTTTTTAAACAGTCGTCAGTCACTTCGTATCGGTGTTTTCTCGGAAACCGTGTTTTTGATACCACGGTCGTGTCCATTAAAAACACTTTAACGCACGTCGCACATTCGCTCGATATAATGGCTCGTTAAAAATATGAACGGTGTAAGTACCTATACAGTAGTAAGTATATTTACAAGGTTTTCGACTCCCCCCCCACCGACTTTACGATTCCTGTAACACGCGGTGTATTATAATATAATACGTGTGTATGTATATAATATATTGTACGACATACACACGCATAAAATAGGTGTGCGAAACTTTTGCCCGCAGCACCTGTTACCTACCCGCGCACCGTTTACCTACCCGTGTTTTTCGATGTTATTACGCGGACTGTTGAAAATCGGCACCGCCGGAAGTGTATTGTAATGCACCTACAATAATAATAATAAAGTCACGTGATAGAAATATGCGCAGGTGATAAATACACGGTTACAGCATGCGTACCTATTATACCTATACCTATATATATATATATAATATACTTTATTTATATACATATACATAACGACCGGTTAAATAGTTGGTGGTAATAGTGTACGTTGTAAAAGAACACCGCGGGTACACTTATATGTGCGGTCGAAGTTCTGCACAAGAGTGTGTTATATACCGCGGTAACGGTTGACAACGTATTTGTGTAGCAGTGCGAGGCAGCGCGCGGGGGTAGGACGAACGTGATGTGGGAAAGGGTTATTGCAGAAGCGGGAAAAAAGTCAGTGGTAGACATTGTTTTTATTTCCACAACAGGAGGGACAATGAAAGAGGAAAAAAAACCTATAATAAAAGAACGGGGGGGGGGAAAGACGAAAATTAGGTCAGCCGGAAAAAGTCTTTTTGACCGCGTGCGTTCGCAACAAAACAGTCGAGCAAAAGTTACGCGACTAATGGACCCCCCCGAGAAACCGTTAAAGCCGCTCGCGTACTTATCTTTATATACGTATTGTAGTCGTGGCGACCGTGATTAAGACGTTAAAATGCTTACCGAAACTTTGTTTCTACTCAACCCCCCCCCCCACCAACGTTTTCCCGTCTGTCTTTATGAATTCGGGTTGGGTATGATAATTTTATCCGAAGATTTGTCGCGCGTGTTAATTTCCTGGTATGACGGTTTTCCACAAACGTCCCGCGACAATTTTTTTTAATAGGTAACATATATAGTACACAAGATGACGAACAGTACGTCACGTCGTTAAGTCATATATTATTATAATATTATAATAATATATATTGTTTCAAAATAATAATAATAATAATAATAATAATAATGATATAGTCTTGAAAGCTGTAATCTTAACTCATAAGCTAACGTGTATTGTTATTATTATTATTATTATTATTTTTTTTTTTTTGCATATTTTTAGGTAAATATTTATTTGTCGTTAAACAACGTTATTATTATACATACCGAACAATCTACGCAATTATAATGGTGTAAAAACATCGTATTGTTTTGTTTGCATCAACTCTCTCGTGTAAACATATAATATTATAATATATTTACAACGAATTGTGGAAAAAATATGGAGATGCTACGTTTCGTCGGAAAATTATAGCCGTCGAAGTATAGCGATAGATGGGTATCTAACTTTTGTCCATATATTATAGGTACATTATAATATTATAGCTTAACAGACAGCTTCGTGGAAACATCTTGAAAAAAAATGCAAAACTGTTATTGAAATAATAATATTTAACATAGTGGATTACCTATATAAATACTAAGACCATACTATAATTACTGTTTTCCGTAAGAATTAATTCCAACACATTTAGTTCTCATTGATCGAATGAAAAACAATAATTCCATTAAGTTAAAAACATGTAGAAAGTCAAGAATCCAAACGAGCTCACCGTTATAAATCACCAATGACCTACGTACAATGCATTTCTATAATAGTAAAAGTTATTGTACCTACCTAGGTATTAGCGTGTTTCGAGTAGCATTATTCGGATGAATACTACGAACAACTTCGAGTCTTCAAGTATTCACGGGGCACTCAATTGCTCGTTTTAATAAAATAAAATAGTAAAACTGGTAAAAGTATATTATTATTTATTTACTTTTCGATCATTATGAACTCTGATGAAAAGTAACGATTCGTGATCATGAAAATGTATAATGAATCTATAATCTATATATAGGTATAGTATAATATGTGCCCCGGGTAAACGTGATGTGGTTGCGTGCGCGCGCTCGATAAATTGCAAAATGGTAAAAAGTATATTAGGTATTATTATTGTTTTCGACGCGATGCGGTGACGAAATGCATTCGACGGGAGAGAGAGGGGGGGGAAATAATAATGATAAGAGAAAACGAGCGCAGAGGTCAAAGAATGCGTATACAGCATGACGTGTATGTACATTGTACACATAGGCGTAAACAGTTGACACGGAGATTTCAAATTTCCAGATTTCCGTAGTGGTTACACACCCGTGTCACGTGTTGTATATAATATGAACCTATACGTTTGTGTTATATGTAATTGTGCAATGTGTTTTCGTTGCATTCCGATGTCGGGAAATAAAATAACGACCTCCCCCCACCGTCTCCTTCCTCCACCCCTTGAGTCGCAATAGAACTCGCCTCGCGTAAACGCTAACCTACCCGTGTTTCCCATATATACATCTATTTATACGTATACAATAAGTGTATAATAGACGTATACTCGTATATATATATAAATATATATATATACCGGGTATACACCCGGTGCTTAACCCACCACGCGGTCGCGGTTGAGCAATAAACGTGCGCTCCGCGTTATACCCTCTATCCGCTTCGAACCGCACGAGTAATGCACACCTATACACATCCACAGACTTACGCATATTTACGTCCTCTCTCTCTCTCTCTCTCACACACACACACACACACACACACACACACACACACACAAACGCACAAATACACATACGCACGCACGCAGTTACACAATTACACACTCACAAACATGCACGCACGCATTCGCGATATCACGTACACATATACACAATTAGCTAATTAAAGTCGTTTCGGTGATCCCGCACGTGACCCCCCGCGTCTGCGCTAGGCGCCCCCCTCCACCGTCTGCAGATCCGCGAAATTGTTTATTGATTTTTTCCGAATCACATATTGGCCGTTGTTGTTTTTCAGACTCCAGGCGACCGTGGTTCCCGGAACCGGTGCCCAACGTGACCGTCATCGTGGGCAAAGACGCTCTGCTCACTTGTGTGGTCCAGGATTTACACAATTTCAAGGTAAACAGTGCGGTCGCACACGTCATCGTGTTCTCGAGACCGTCCGCGGTGCATTATTATAATAATATTATTCATTTCTTTTTTTTTTTTTTTTTTTTTATCGACCTAGTAAACGTTCGTAAACATAATATTATACAGACATTATTATAGTAGAACACCAACGGTTCTCGCGATCTAGAACTTGACTTCGACGATTATTTTATCAAGAATATAGTATTTCCATCGCGTGTCCCGCTAACTTACTATCTTGGCTTTGTGTTTATTCTGTGCGCAAATAAAACCATTTTACATCATGAATTTATGATAATGTACAAATGAATTAAACAGTTATCGTATTTATCACCGTAATTTGTATAATGTGTGTGTGTGTGTGTGTGTGTATTCTGAAGTAATAATTAAAAAAAAAACTTATTAATATTTTGTAATTTAATTCTATTAACTATCATAATAGCTCAGGATAACTGTTTACTATATTGCATATTTGCATGTATGAAAATCGAAATGTTATGAACACGTTTACATCCATTTGATAAAATTAACAAAATAAATTATCTTGAGGTAGGGTTGCAAAATTATTATTTTCCCCTTCATAGTAAAATTACAAGAACGAAGAAAAAGTCTCTATCTCCCTCCCACCCCCTTTTTGCTTTAAGATTCTATTTAACATAATATTAATCGTCAAATAAAAATGACAACTTTACATTAATACAACGGGATTTTGACCAAATCTACACGATTACCAATTGTTTGTGAGTAATCGAGTGCACGCTGAATCGAAAAGTAAATAACGAACAATGAGTATATATTATATAAGGGCTTTTGAATTTGAATTTTAGCTATTTTATGCCCGTACAGATCAGTTGCTGTACAATTATTAATTTAATTGCAATCCGGGTAGTGCAGCCAGGAAAAAAAATTCAAGCTTACTGCCAAAACAGATAATTAATTCATTTTAATATCGAATTAACAAACCTGCCCGATTACTTTAGTATATTTTTTCAGTGCTTACATTTTTATTTATTTAAAATCTATAGAATTTTTTCCCTCGTTACATATTAAGCTCTGTGTAGTTCACTGTTCATTTTGTATACGTATAGCCATTATACCTATAACAAATTCGGAAAAAAATAAATACTTCAATGCATTGTTTTGAACTTTTAGACTTTAATTTATGAACTTTAAAAATATTTAATTACAATATTCATGAAATGAAAATTATTTTCAATATTTTATTTTACTTTATTTCAACAATAACTGCGTATGTTACGCACAGAAAAAAAATTATTATTCGTTCATTATTCTTTAAATCTACTCTTGATTCAGTCCTACCGTTACTTAAGTTTTAATTCAGCACAATCAACTCGTGCATATTAAGTAGTTGCCATAGACGTTAAGTTATTACATCGTTACGAAATTATGTAGGTACTTCCGATAAGTTTATCGTAACCATTGTGATTAATAAAATGAAGGCTGAAAAAAAAATATTGGAAAAAAAAACAATCACTCATAATACAAAAAAAAAAAAAATTAATTTTGGATCAAAACTACTTTTATATTTCCTCCTCACATTTTGAATCTAATTTGTCATTAGATTAAAGATTTCAAAAATGTTTTTAATTTTGTGTTGCTTATTCTCAATATTCAATTTCCATTAAAATATATAGTATGATCCCGCTCTGTAAGTATTTCCTCCGTTTTTTTATCTCTCTTTCTATGATCTTTAGATCATAAGAAGTTTTAACTCCGGCTTCGTGCATTATTGCTATTAATGCTTTTAAAACAAAATCATTTCTATATTTTTACTAACGATTACACTTCTATTGAAATTAATAATACAAAACTATGATGTTATGTTTGTTTAATGTAGGCACCAGTTATATTTAAGTATATCCGTATTCTATGCACTTTATTATGTAAACAATCCTTGCTTTCATAAAATAATATAATGAATTATATAATAATACCTATAAAAACGTACACTCGATAAAATGGTAAATCACTATTTACTCAGATAAGAAATATTCGAGCTTGAGTATGTGAGGACACTGTTCGATAATACTATCTCACAATGACCCTGATTTATTTGACGGTTGCTTTTACAGGTTATTTAAAGTTTATCGTTTCAAATATTGTTTCATCAAAAACTTTTTTTTTTTTCTTAGAATTTGGCTAATTTAACATATTTAACATTAATAAAACTAAGTTTTTAATTGAAGCTTATTTATTATCGAACATACACAAAAGTATATTTAATTACAAGAACAATAATTTTGAATAAAGGAACTTCTAGAAAACTTTTTACTGACAACTAAATGTCAAAGGGTTCATGCAGTAGTATCAACGCAGTAGCTTTAATATTAGGTTAAGTTTTTTTCGTAAACTTGCGTTTAAAACAATTACGATTTTGAAACATAATGTTAAGTACCTTTTTTATTGTAATCATTACACTTTTAAACGTATTGTCAAATAAAAATGTTAAGTTCTGCAATTACATATTATTTCATATATTATTTGGCTTATGTAATTTTTTATTCTTTTATTGAAACGTGCACACAATACAATTCATAATTGTATCCTGACAGTTAAATTAATTACACAAAACATACAACAATTAGCAATTGAAACTCTAAACAATCGGAAAAATTATCGCTTATTTCAGATACTTGCAGTGAAAGATATTGTATGTAATCTTCCTCCAGAAGCTCCTCATTTCTAAGCAAATTGATGGTAGTTATACAATGTTCACAAAACAAAGAATGCATATCATATTTTCAAGTTAAATACATCAAAAAATTAATAAAATTAGATTTCATAATTTTGAATAAGATGATTAATAAAAAAAAAATATTAGTAATAGCATAACACAATTGTACCATAATATGCACAATATACACCTACGTAGTATAATATATAATTACGAAATAATTTGTGTTAATATTTAAGTTATATACGTGCCATTCATCGTTTAGGGTTTCTATTATATCAATAACGAAAATGTAGAACTAACGACTACTGTATAACAGCAATAATATTATCATTATAGTACGACATTCGAATTACGAATCTGCTACGTACAGTACGTTAAAAACGATGTCGCCGTAAATCTTTCATTAAATGTACCTAATACGAATTACACTGCCTACATTATATTATTACAATAGTGTATATTCTTATGGTACATTATTGCCGTCACGTCGTCGTGGCCACCGTAACATGTACACGCGGTGCATATCGCTGTACGAAAACTGTATCGTATAGAAAGAAACGTTTTTCCATTCTTTCGAGCGTCCAACACCGAAATAACTGTCAAACTAAGTTTCATGTGGTCTTAAAATAATTATTGTTCATTCCGTGTAATGCGACAAGAATGTGATAATATTTGTGTTCTTAGTAAGAACTTGTACGTACAGTATATTATTATATAGTATAAAGAGTGCGTGAGGATTTTTACTACCATAAAAATAGTAGGGGTGGTGGGAGGGGTTAATGGAGTTTTCATCGCCCGGCCACTTTAAATTAGTAAATCCTCAGGGACATTAAATCGGTTAGTTACATATACATATATATATATATATATATAATGCCGTATAGGGTGATACATTAAGTATGGTCACACCTTTTACATGTAGTGCTTAAATTATAAATTTTTGATGTAACATTTAGTCCGTCAACATTTTGGGCAACTTTGAAATTATTTATTAGCGTTTGAAATTATTTAAATACTCAAAACTGCACATGAAAAGTGTGAACATAATAATTAGAATATTGATAATTTTCTTCTGTCGTCACGAGATTACCCGAATATTATAATAGTATTAATTACATAGACACATGGTACGATTGTGCTTGTAAACTACATAGATAATACACACGTGTATGTAGGTACTGTAAATAGCGATATACCTACGTACCTAACAATATTGATATAACTATTGATTATAACTTTTATTAATTTTAAATTTAAATAATTTCGAAAATATTGAGGGTCAATTTTGTACACCATGTGAACGAATTCATTTCCTATAATATTGTCATATTATAAGTTGTATCTACAGCCGGAATGTTAACGGTGTTACATCAAAAATCCTAGACAAATTTATAACTGAATTATTGATGCGAAAAAAATGGTGTTGCCGATTGAAAAATAAGAGTTGATATTGCCAATCTGTCTAAAATGAAAATATTAGTAATAGTCTTTTAGTAATTTATAGAATGAATACATTACCTAATATCAGAGCTTTAAAATGCTCAATTTAAGTATAAAAAAAGGATGAGAATATTAGTTAATGATAGTAGATCGATCTTATTTTAATTTTAGATACCAAAGTTCATATTTTTCAGATTAGATGATATTTAAAAAGCAAATCAGTTTTATTTTCTAATTTAATATTAGAATCAAGTAGGCATAATTACGACTGTCACGTTTTTCGATGATGATGTGATGACTAGAATCGATAGCATACAAGAGTAATAGAGTTGGTACACGTAGCACCCAAACCTACATGTATATTTATATATTTGTTATGTTTATTAAAAAATAAAACACATTCGTATTTGTAATGTTATTATTTAGAAGATAACTGGCATATGTGTACCAGCCGTAATTGTGGTGCGTACACATATTTAATGATTAATACCTATCGAATTCGTGTCAAGTTCCGGAGTCGTATTTTCAAAACCTACATATTTTAATTGCGTGTCTGACGTAAAATAATACAACAATAAACCTAAAGAAACGAAAAAAATAATAAAATCAACTCGAGTAGGTACTCTACTTTTCTGAGTCATTCGTAAACTCGTAATGAGTGACAAATAAATTACGGGAAAAACGCGACTAAAATGTATAATCTATTGGTTAGATATATAGTTATTATTTATATACTTCGGTTTTCCGCACGCAAGTCAGAAACATTATGCGGTGACAACCGTTTCGTCAGCTCATTACTATTACGTTTATTTTGCGTCTGCATGTACATATCGTACAAGTCTATAATATGGAGAGAACGAATTAAAAAAAAAAAAAAAAATGCCATTGAAAAGTATAAAAGACCACTGCATGGTATCATTATAATATATTAAATACGGGCTGCAGTGCTTTTTTTTCAAAATTAAATAGATATAATACAACGATGGGAATCTGTTGGACCATGGTCCAAATTCGACTAGGCAGACCAACTGGACCATCAACTTTTTATCATGTATTAGTATATACATTGATTTAATTTTTATAATCAGTCAAGTGTAGATAGCCAAAATGCACGCATACGCTAATATATTTTTGTTCCCTGTGATGTGTACTATTTAATATTTGTATAACGTTAATGGAATTGTTCATATTTTACTTCAATCAACGGAGTTTTAAAAACTGCACCAGGCCCCTGTGATAATCACCACCAACCGTTTAAACGAACTTATCAATGCTGTACATATCTTGCCACTTCCAGGAAATCCTTGCCGTATTGGCTTAAAAAAAAAAAAAATGGTATCATTACCTTTTGATCCAAAAATTAGCATGTTAAGTGTCACTAATGAATAATAAGTGACTTATCACTCATGTATCTCAGTTTTATTTTGGCCTATCACGTATAAACTTCTTTCTGTGCCTTTTTTATGGATTGTACATTAAAAATCAAAATTAAATTACATACAATTATATATTGATTTTTTATCGGCATTAAATTTCCCGGTAAGTTCTACTAAATCTTGCAATGTTTTTTTTACTAAAAACATTTTTGCGATAACCATCTATACTGAATACTGTTGTAAATATTATAATCGAATACTTTTTTTCTCTGGACCTCGTTTATTTATTATTTTAATATTTCGGACTCCACTGTAAGTTACTTGCCACCCCCACGGCTGCAATACATCATCCGAGAGCCGTAAACGGTATCAAGCACGTACGTGTACATGGTCTCGCCCACAGTCCGTATACAAAATTGGTATTCAGACCGATATTTCTGCTCTACGCTAAAATCGTACCACCACTGCAGCTGTGAATACGTAGTTGTAAATTCGTCGTGACCTAAAGCGCATCAGCGGCGGTGAAGCAGCGAGACTGCACAAATAGTGCATCGGTTGCGCGCCTCGTTGCATCGACCGGATTATAATGAAAAACCCGACAAAATAGTGACCGAAGGCGAATAAACCCTATGCCCAACCCATAACGCGGTAACGTCTCCCTTACGGCTTACTACTTTATACCGATCGCGAGTGTATAAGCTGGCGAACAAGACGTGACTTGAAAATGGAGATATACGATTAACTCTTCGGGCGGATTAACAACCTGCCTCGCACACGGGCCTTGGGTTTTCCGACGGATTTGCGCCGTATTCGTAAACGTCGTCCTGCATGCATAAATACAATATACAAATGTCGGTGTAATATCGGTCGACTGTATGCGAATGACCGACTGGCCATCATTTCTGTTCGATAGTAATAACGCCTAAATAATAATTAATAATATTCTAATGCGATAATATTATCGCGATCAAACGTTGTCGAATCGATTACGCTGTAATAATTTAATGGTGAATTAATAAAAATGTTGATTGGTTTTTGTTGTATTAAAAATCTTGCCCGTGGTCAAGGCTTGAGGATATGCGAAAGAGGATTAGCTGGTTAATCTGTACTTTTTACCACCCGAAACACTTAAAAAGCATTCCCTCTATAACATTTTTCCGAAAAATTAACTGTTATAGCTAAAATAATTGGCTATTCATTAGAAACATTATACAATCAATAAGTTACATATATTTATTATATACTTATATTAAAAAAAAAATAAATTTCCAATTATATAATTATCAACTTATAGGGGTAGTATACGGGTGACAATAAGGTTTTATAATAATTTTATTTTATTTTACAATATCTAATAACGCGTATTAAATTTTAACCATACAAGTAATCGTATTGTGAGGTGTAAATGTATAGTATAGGTACGTGAAGCGCTTAAAGTGATTTATGGCTTTAGGCCTTTCGAGAAGTTTCCTGTTCACGGTGTACTATAACACTGGCAGTTGGTCTATAACGTCTTAGACTGTCAATTAAATAAATAAATTTGTATATAATTTAGACAAACTCATGGTTACTAAGAAAGTTTTTACGTTGTTATAGGACTTTTAACCGTCAATGGGCGTGTGATTGTAATATAATAATTATTATAGGACATTACGTCAGCCGGGTCCTATCAATCCATCGGGATAACAATCTAGAACTATTGGCATTAGAAATATTTTTTTGGTGAGTACCGAATGAGTCTCACAAATTACAATATAAGTTGTAAACAGAAAACATAATTGGTATAATATAATAATCGTGTAGAATAATAATGGTGGATTTAAACAACGATCTTGGAGGAACGCCCCTGATAAATCCATCCTTGTCGATATTTAAACGCTTTACGTGTACCCACGTTTAAAATCAATCGCGTGCATTACAATGATATTACACGATTCTTCTTTTGTTTTGACATATAATGTTGCAGAATATTATTTAAACTTGTATCATATAATGTATTTACGATTTTTACAATTATACCCACTTTCCTTCATTTAATATATTATAGTGCACACATTTCTAAAATAATAAATATTTTTATCAAAATGAATAAAAACATTTAGTTTCTTATAAAATATAATTTCAAATTCGTATTGTAATTACTAATTTGTAATTCGCTCTTATTAAACCTATATTATTATTTTCTGTGATCTGTGGATATCTATATCTAGTATCAGATATTTACTGTGGAAAACATCCAAAACAATCGTTGTTTAACGTTAAGAAAATAATTTATTCAAACGATGTTCACTGTATTATATATTTTCGATAATCATAATGAAAGAATTTAGAGTTCAATTAAATCACAAATTTTTGGGTAGGCTGAATTTAGTCTTTGAGGAGCTAAGCCCCTCCAAGTGTCCCCCCTCATCAAATTGCACTTATGGCAATGATAATAATATTGCGATATTTCGTGAGTATCGAACAAAGCAATATGAACTACATTCTCCCCTCTAAAAAAAAAAAAAAAAACGATTATACTACGATTTTCCAAGGATAAGAATTACGTGACGTATAGGTGCGTAATGCGTGTGTATTATTGTAATGATGATTATAATATGCGTACGCGCGCCGTGACTGTATTTGCATTGTAATTAAAAATAAAATAAATCCCTCAATCCGTATTACAAGTATACACATTTACTGTACGAATAAAATACAGATGTTTAGTTACATATAATATACTTATGTTACACGCGTGTGCGTCGCACTAATGAATGATAATTATTGTGCACGCCGGATGATCGGTATACGCTTTGATGTAGTTACACAGAGTGTAAACTCATTTTTAAATGCGACAACGACGATTGAAGAGACGGTAATGTGCTCTCCGGAGAGGGACAAAATGTAAATATATATACAATATATATATATTATATGATCCGCATTCGGTAGTCGAGGAGACGACGACGCGATGTCGACGACGTAGACGAACACGGCGAATAGCAAATAACGGAAAAAAAATAAAATTCTTATTTGTATTATATAAAACAACGGAAATTAGCCATTCGGAAAACGTAGCGTGCGATAGACTATTGTATATATATTATACAAAGAGTATTTTTTTTTCTATTTTTTTTCGCTTTCCCCTCGTCGGCCAAACACGATTGTTAAATCGAATTGGCTTGTTATATATTGACGCGTATAAATAATAATATATGCAGTGTATATTTATATACGTGTTACGTATATTATTATCAGACAGACAGAAAGAGAGAGAGTTTTGAATAATTAATAAAAGTTCTCAAACATAATATTTTTAATGATTTTCCGGCTTACGCAAATACATATATATATATAAATATATATATCAAATCAAATCAAATACATATCATGCGATAAGTTTGTTTTATTATTCGTGAAGCATAATGTACTAAACATTTTGGAGAACATGGACAATTTAGTATATATCTTAATTCTTCTGAAGTTATTTATTTACTCAACGAATCAAATTACAAAAATTGCTCGTTATAAATAATTAAAAAAAAATAACTTTAAATTATTTATAAATGCCGTCTTTATAAATTTATGTTTTAACTTGATTAATTATATCTTCAAATACGTAATTATTCACTTTTCACCGTAATTATTGATGTTAGTGCCAGTAAACTACAGCAGTAGTCGAACTTAGGAGATCAAACGAACATAATTATATTCCGTTTTAGACGAGTTTCTTGGACTTATTCCGTAAAATATTCACAAAAGAAATAATGATAGAATTAAATCAATGTTTTATCCGAAAAGGATTTCTTAATCGACTATCGTTGGATATTAGTTGCGTGGTGTAAAACAAAACGAACGATTTACACAAACTATATTTGTTTTTGCAATTCACCACCACGAAAATCGTGTTACTTTAAGGGAAATAACATTAAATAATTGAGTCTCATACAGAAAACCCAAATTTAGTGTTTTCGTAGTACGTGGAAAATCAGATACGGTACGAGTAAAGTGACCCACATCAAGAACAATTAAAAGGGAATCGAGTCAGCCAAAAATCTAACACACGAAATTGAATAGAAACCCATTAACTAATAGTACAACTTTTCGAGAGCACATTTTATGTGCGTATGATCAGTCGTATAGTGGTAATTGTAGTAGTAGGTGCATATATAAGTTTTGATTTATTATTGATAACAATACGTGTTATTACTTTTATTGAATACTCGATGTGGAAATGGTCGAAAGTACCAAATTCGTAGTCGGGTTGGTCTTGGCAATAAAAAAATGTTGTCGCGTACTGCGATAGTCTTATGGTCGATGTAATATACACAATAATGGAAATAAACAGTGTACCGAAATGCGATGGTTTCCTAGTGAGTACTTACTTATAGACGAATGAATAATATGCGATTGTAAATGAATGAACAAAATAATTAGAAACACCAAACACTGAGAGGATAATAATGTTGTCATAAGGTATGTGTGACGGATCTTTTAAATAAATTATGACTCGTTCACTGCAGTACGCTACACAAATATGCAGCTTGTTGCTTCAAAGAGAAAAGTGTTGGTATAAGACTTGAACCACCCGGTATATTATGCATATACTATACGTACAGTACACCACGTGGTTAATGAAGTTCGAAGTTGAATATTTTCGTTTAGTTCAAATATCGATTGCATAATAATATACGCTTGCAGTGTACAGTGTCGTCAAAGAATCATCAGCCGTGATTTTCCTGTAGGACCTTCATTGTTTTTTTTTAATTATCACACAGATACTCAAAGTAAATTACTTATTAGTATTTTTATCTTGATCAGCCGCAAATACACTAAGATAAGTCACAGGGAAAAAATCTCTAGAGTCTAGAACATTGGTGGATATTTATGAGGTGAGATTTTTAGCTTCCATACAATTATTGCCAAAATTAAAAATATTGTTTGCCTAGTAGTTTTATATTTTTATATAAAATAATTTTTAATATACATTTTTTAAGAAAAACAATTTTTTGTACATTAATTATAATAACTAATAAAGAATATTTATAAAAATAATTATAGGTTCCTCCCTCCAACCATTTTTAATAGATATCTGGTAATGATTTATACTCTAGAAAATATTAAGATTAAATAATAATTATTTATAATTATAGGTATATAACAATAGTACATTTATTATTAAAAAATGTAATTAATTTTAATTTTAAACACATACACTTATGTAGTTATATAATTAAGACTAAACTAGTAATGTATGTAACATTTCAGATGAATTAGCTATACTGTCAATAATTTGCATTTTCTGAATCTCAACATATTTTACAACTGTCCTAAGCAACAATGGGAATAAATATTGTTGACTTATTGTTGATTTGATTGTTGTCTTCGCAAGTTTCAGTTTGGATGTCCTTTCACATGTCACTTAAGGGTAATAGTTGTAAATATTTATAAATGGTAAATAAATGTTGACATGCATTTGAATTAAATGGAAGTTTATGAATAATAATATAATCTCAGTTAATGCATTTAATACATTTAATACAATCAACTAATTTGATTCTTTCTTCATCTTCACTTTCCATGATGTTTTCATCTAATACATTGTGTTTCTGTATGTTGCATATAAGAATTATTTGGGATAATACTAGTAGATAATGTTGATTAAAAGCTTTCAAACTAACAAGCTTTAATGCCTTACAAATTATTCTTCGTTCTACTTCGGTCAATTCACAAATGTTTTCAAAAACACCGTTTCAAAATGCTTGGATAGCCTTAATCATTCTAAACATTTTAGAGTCCAACCAATGAGAATCTTTTAATAATCTTAAATTTGGTTGGAATCATGTATCAAGACCAACAGTTGATCGAGAATAATATTGTACCAACGTTTTATCTGTAAAGTAAAACGGTCAGAGCCTCGACAGCATTCGAGGCTCTGTGGCCCTAGCCTGCAGGCTGACACTGACAGTATAATCAAACCTTTATACTTAACATAACCTTTTTCATGACAATTTTTTTCATGAAACCATGCAGTTTTCATAAAAAGAAAAAAAAAACAATTATGTTTAACGAGAACAATTTTTGTTTGGAGAATTAATTTCTGTTATGATTAGTATACATTATAAATTATCGTAATTCAAAGTACGCATACTCGTGATAAACTTGAGTAAAATCATTTAATAAGCTATGAAACAGGCACACTACGTCAACATCATAATATACCTGCAACAGTGCTAATATACATACTTTTATGAATATTAATTTTTTTTTTTTGATTACTGTACGATATTATTATTATTTTAGGCCATCATTGCATACATTATTAATTGCATACATTTTGTGTGATTAAAGCGGGTTTTTTAAGTGAAAAAAATGTTATACTTCTATATTCAACGCATTTATTTTTCTTCCCCTCCAAAACCGTCCAGCTCTTATGTTATAATATAGAGGTTCGACTGTAAACATTACAATATTGTTATCGTGTACGCAAATTTTTATGGGTTTTATTAAGATATTTAAGCGTTATGTAAAATTATGAAATCATACGGTGATGTCTGCTGCTATATCCGTGTGGTTTTCGAGCCGGGTACCGTGAACTCGTGTGTCGCGATGTTTGAAGAAAATTTAATAATGACAAAAAAAAAAAAAAATGGAAATTCATTGATGGCCAAGACAACTATAGTATGTCGTGAAAATATTGTAAAAATAACATACTATATATTATATTATAGCGATTCCGGTATAAAAGTTCGAAAATCACTTTAGCACTATATTATTATACACTGCATAGGGACGAAAAAATATGTATAATCACTCGAATTCGCGGGTTTTCTTAACTAATACGAGTGGGTCGGCTGGTCTCGAACACTTAGCCAAATTAATGTTTCCGCGCGTGCCGTTCGTTTGGAAAGTGAATACCGCACAGAGCTTACCGTAATTTCGAGATTTAATCTTTTGTGCATTAAAATCGCTAGCACCGCGCACGCGTTCCATACGTTTTCAGTTTGATTAATCAAATTAGTCTCGCGCAACATGTTCATACTATTTTATAAACATAAATAATATACTCGCGTAATAATCACGACGAGGATCGCGTGTCAGGCCGTTTACGGCAGCTTTACGTCGTAAACGAACTGTATTGTTTAAAAGCCATCGATATTTTAGGCACAAATTTTTTGCTCGACAACGTTTAGAATAATAATAATTATATACCCACATATCATGACCTATCTATTAGGGTTGCGCGTTATACCTCCACTGTTATATTTGGTTATTTTGGTTAGGTATGTGCGAGAATGCGAGATCTCACTAGAGGTTTATTTTCGCTTTTAATTTTTTACTTGTATAACGCGTCATCGAATTTATAATTAAGATTTCCTCATTATATTTTTTACCTTTTCTTTCACACTACACATCCTAATCTTTTGATGATTTTTTTTTTCTTCTGCTTAACTTGTTTGTATATTTATAGAACATTGTTTGGCTATAATTGGATTTTTATTTAAACTATATAGTTAATAATAAGAGAAGAAAAAAAAATTTAATCGAATTCTCCTAAACTAAATTATTTTTAAACTTTTTATCGGATATTATTAATATTATTATTATTATTTTAATATGGTTATATATAATATAGATTTTTATTATAGAGTATTCTGAATTAACGTCAACTTGTCGAGGGATACGTCAAATTGCGAATTACCGCGAATGTCATGGAATAAATCGATACAATACGAGTAGTATAATAAGACGCTATAGCTTATAATACACATTTAGTGATTTAAAATCTTATAAACACCGCGTGAACACGAAAATCACAAGGCCGAGTGATAAATGTATTATGTGTAGTTTATTTTCACGGTTTACCTGCGGGACCCGGGACACGATTGTAAACAAAAGTTTTCATGACAAAATTAATCACACACTCATGAAGAGAAAAAAGGATAAAAACGAAAAAAAGCATTAGCAGTATTTTGTCACCAACGAAATGGTTATCGTGATCAGACGAAATCCCTGTCGTAAACCATGGGCCATGATGAGAGAGTATAAATTAATTATCATTACCAAACGAAAAGCATCACAAACCGGGATAATCATTCTTGCGCGGGGTACAGTGTGGTAAAAGTATACATCGTATTAATGTGTGTTGTCCATACGAAGTAGGTATTGCATCTATACGTGATTTGTCGAACACTCGGGAAAGGGACAGTGCTATTATATAAGTATACAATTATATTACAATGGTAATTAATCGCTGAATATTTTTAATTTTGTTTTGTGTTCTAAAAGAAGTATTTTTACGTGTTCTGTACGTCATGTTTCTTTCACATATCGCATCATCGTGATTGTTTCGGGAAAATGGGTAATCACTATCACATACATCGTTGTCATTGATTATTTAACAATAATGATAACGGCCGATAAAATATAAAAACCAGCGTGAGGTGTGACGCAATTAACAATTAAAATATATTTATGTACAACAATAGCGAACGTATGAGTTATGATGATATCTTCCGACGAGTGCTAACAATCATATTACTATCGCCTTGAACATTATTATATACACTAATCAAAATCTACCATATCATTTATAAAAAATAAAAATATTAAGCAATCGTCTTGGCAGAAAATATTTTGATTGAAATAAAAACAGAATAAATTGTCTGATTCAGTTTAAAGATTACATAATATTGTTCCTAAAGTTATCCATTTTTTGTATAATATATTTATATATTTATATATGTTTTTAAGGTTTATATATATATATATATATATATTGTAGTGTTTACCCGCTTTTTTCATATAACAATCAATTGAAAAGTTTCGTGAGGACATATCTAACTATACCTTTTAATAGTAAATCTCATAGATACTCACTTCAAAGAAGTAATATATTAAATATTTTAAAAAACATCTAACAAGTCTTTATACATATATAAAGTACTTAAAATTTGTATAAACAAATACTTACAGTCTTGTTCACAACCATTTTTTTTCTTTTTCTGAGTAATGAATAGATATAAAAGTAGGTGTACCAAATGATTTAATTATACTATATTAATAATTAAACATAAATGTTATCTGCAATACTAGTACCTAAACAACTTTTGAAGCATTTGATATATCAATACAATTTTCATAAGGTAACGGATTTGTTTCGTAAAACATGACATTATTTTTATTTTTTTTTTAATTAATCCTAAAATATTAACTTATAAAATTATAATTTTATTGAATGGTTATTATTTTTATGCTTGACGGATCCGGCGTAGGCTATACGCGTTACAATGAAATTGGGTCTTGTCACTCACACAGTTTATCAGTGCCTTGGGTGTCACAATGTAATATAACGCGCACGCTACATTATGTGCATACGTTCAAGCGTCATTTTGATTTTCAATTTAATTGTAAAAGAAGAAAAACGGACCGAACGAAAAATATATAACCGTATAGCGCAGTAGTATAATATAGTAAACTATATAGTAGTAAAGACAACGACCAATATCGTATATACACACGGACGGCGCGAAGAAGATTGGTGCAGTGGGCGGAGGAATATAGTTGTATAGACTGTATAGTGCACGCGTGGCCGGTATACCTTGGAGACCTACGTGACTTACCTGTTCGAAAAGCACACCCTACTGTTTTGTATTCACAACGAGAAAGATCGAGACAGTTTTTTTTAATGGTACCAAGCTAGTCTGAAAAAAAAAAAATAAATAAATAAAAAAAAAAACGAAAACGAAAACGAAAACAAGGCATTCCGATGTCGTAGTCGTTCGATTGCTTCTCGCCATACATTTATATATACACACGAACACGGTACGTACAGGCCAAGGGAAAAGCTAAAACGCGCGAGCGTGTCTGTGTGTGTGTGTGTGTGTGTGTGTGTGTGTGTGTGTGTGTGTGTGTGTGTGTGTGTGTGTGTGTGTGTGTGTGTGTGTGTGTGTGTGTGTGTGTGTGTTGGACAAGTCATCAAGTCGAATGCGCGAAAAGGAGATCGGAGACATTTTATTTTATACGTCAATGCACGCGCAGGATAACACGAGACGGTGCGTGATAATCTTCGAGTCGAAACGGTTTCACGCTGCAGTGTATAATGGTGGTAGACTATACTGTGGAGGGTTTCGCGCGCGCACAACGGTCTAGAGGGAACGCGACGAGGAGACACGGGAAAGGAAATAGAAAAATAGAATAGATAAAAGAAAACGGGAGGAATAGCTGATGTATAGAGTCTACACGTAATGCATATGGGCAAAATGTATTATTATTATTATTATTATTATTATTATTATTATTATTATTATTATTATTATTATTATTATTATTATTATTATTATTATTATTATTATTATTATTATTATATTGTAAGTAAAAAACAACAAAGGCCACCGGTCCGGATAAGCTGCAGCAGCGTCCGGCTGATACAGCGGTCTTAGGTAAACTTTTCTCAATAGTTTATAACAATAAAATATAATAACGTATGAATCAGGACCATGAGCGTCCCTAGACCTTTTTCTAGGGGGAGGGGAGGGGCAAAATGAATTTAAAAAATAAAATAACAATTTTTTTATACATTTTATTTATAGTACATAATTATGTTTCGTCATTATTACAATTAAGTATTATTATATACATTATTCTTTTTCATTAAATATAAATTTCAACCTCCGTGGACATTCTCAAGCAAATTGTGTCAGTGCATTTTCCATAAATTTTTCTTTATCTGAATTCACTGTTTCTCTATGAACACTTAACATGCATATTCCCCATTCAGACTATCATCACCCATTGTTGATCGTAATTATGTTTTAACACGCCTTAATGTACTAAAAGAACGTTCTGCTGTACAGCTTGTAGCTGTATAGTTTTCATAGATTGAATTACTGTGGAAATAACATTACTCCAGGGGGGAAAGTGCCCCGTCTTGCCCCCCTCTCCCTGGAGACGCCAATGATCAGAAGTCGGCAACTGGCGGACCGCGATCCGGATCCGGACCGTGAAAGGCAAAACTCTGGACCTTGTCAAAATATGTACTTCACTACGTTATTTACTGTAAAAGCATTATTATTAATAGAGAATATTTATTTAATTTAATATATAAAACTTAGATTATAGTTATGTCATAGATCATTGCAAATATTTTATCGCGGTCTGGTAATAATCGGTTTTATTACGAATTACGATGTTATCGGCCGACGGCCGAGTCACGACAATACCAAATATCAATATACCGACAGCGTAGAATTACATTTATCGCTCATCGTTACTATCCATTGAAATAGTTATATTATTTGTCTGTAATCCGTATTTTCTAAATAACAAGTTAGTTAACGATTTTGTATGTGTACATTCGCCTGTGGATACAGACGATACAGCGCGTTTTTCGTTTTACATTATTTTTTCTTATTATTCGTTGATTAAAAGGTTGAGTAAAATTGACATCGAAAATAGGAAGTTTATGAACGAGTGGACAGAACTATATTGTTTTGTATTGCCTGAAAGGGTTGGAGCCAATCCAGTCTGTTTAATTTTTTTACCGAACCTCAATGATTTATTAGTTTAATCTTTAAGACTTCAATAGAAATTGCTTGCCGACCCCTGGTATACATACTTTGTCGATATTAACAACCGTTCGGACCAACGATGAATTAAACTCGTAAAGAATAATGTAGTCTCTGTAGTTATACTGTATAATATATACCGACAGACCGACGCACGTTACGGTAACACCTGTTCGACTGTTGGTCGTGTCAACGCCCGCCCGGTCCCGGTATCATTAATAATGCCATCACTCGGGGTTTTTTTTTATGGTTTTATTTTGGAAAACTTTAATCGAATCGTTCGAACAACTTTTATTAAAATATATACATCATTTTTTTTTTTTTTTTGTAACCTACGTTTTTGGTGGTTTTTTTTCATTATTTTACGATCACTGCACCATGCGGACACGAAATACGCAGTTTTCGGTTGTTGAACGAGGTGCGCGTGTGTTTTAAAATATATTTTCAATACTAACGTAAGTTATGCAAACCAAAATATTATACCTCAACTGTACCGCGTTGTAATATATTCTATCGGATTCGTGTACACGGTTTAAACGCGTGCGTACTATTTGAACAATAATTGTCCGTTGACCTACGCGTGTATACATTTAGTGACTTTTAAATGGTTATTATAGTATAACGTATAGTGATTTAAACTAAACATTTGACTTGAGCATATTGTGATGTACAAAAAAAAAAAAAAATACGCGCGGGAAGTTATACTTCTTTTGAACGGTACACGTGAGTGAGTGAAAAAGAAAGAAAGGCATGGATAGACTGGGGTAATGAGGATAATAAAGAAAGAAAAGAAACAATGTAAATTATATTTTTTATATTTATTTTTAATTTTTTATGCTAATGATTGATTATAATTTTGCTCAATCGGTATAGTAGTTATGATTGGCATATGATGACTGAAATACGAAACGTACATTGGCGATTGAACATTATCCATATATCGCGTAAAAATTGCATCGATTGTTGTGCCTGATTTAGTAGTCGATATTGTTGGATCATTATTCAGTTGCAAACTGAATTTGTCTCGCAATAAAGTTACGAGAGGTGCTGAATCAGAAGATGCAAAATTAACATTGAAATCCTCACTCATGACCATTAAACATGTATCTTCGTCACCACCATAAAGAGCTGCATGGCTATACACTAAAAATGCTTTATGAATAAATTTGATGATATCAGCTATTTTCTGATTTGGGGAGATAAAGATTGCAACCATTATTATATTTTTATTTGATAACAAGCATTCAGCAATGCAATATTCACCGACTGACGTTATTCCTGATTTATTGTATTGTGACTGCCCAACTATCATTTCTATCGATGGAGTGACAATATTCACTAAATCACTGTTATTGTGATAAATTGCGATATTCTTTGTTTAATAACCCAACCAAAAAAAAAAAAAAAACTGTCGCTTAATGACACAACCCATAGCCGTTTACAAAATACAGCTACGACAATCCGCGGCTGCGCACAACGACATGTCCGTGTTCGTGTTCGTATGGCCGCCCGTTCGCTTTTTTTTCCTCACTACACTGCGTAAAAAAGTTTAACTTCAAAAAAAAAAAAAAAAATACGAAGCATTAATAATATATCGCTCGGCTGTGTAATAATAAATTAAGATATAGAAAGAAATTTAATCAACGTAATAGTTCCCGTCCATGCGGTGGTCTTATTCATACGCATTGCTCTCAGGACCCTACGATAAGCTTCAAGTTGTGTAAATGTAATTATATAAATATAGTGTGATGAAATAAATGATTTTGCCATACCATCTAAAGTTCAGCTAAGAGTTATTTCTCAGATTACATATATATATATATATATATGTAGTTACTTATTTACTTTCGTGGTACGGTAACAGATATATGCAGAAACTAACTATCAAACGTATTGATAATATTGTGCAAACGTTGCATAAACCATCGAAGGAACTATATGTAATGTGTGCAAAAATGTGAATGCACGCCACACGTTAATCAAAAACTTAATGTTACCGTTGAAATGAACAAAATTGTTTTGATAAGCCTTGAAGTTTGGCCATATAAATATATATGTATAGGTATACAAATGACGTACACGCTCGTCCGTGAGTAAACACTAATGTGTTCAAATTTCAATTTCAAACAAACATTCGGATTTATATTATTGTTATAACATATTTTACGTAGGTATCAACGACCGTCTATACTTTTATTGTTCTTAGAAATATTTGCATACGATTTGCAGGATATTGTGTATAGTACGTTTAACGAAAAATTGATTTTTTTTCACTATGCCGTTAAACTTTTTCCGTTTCACATATGTTCCTCAACATGGACACCCACGGAATCCGTCTACTTTTACTATAAGATCATGCAAAAAACGGAAAATACGAATGATTAATAATAATACGAATAAATGTATACCTATACGTAATATGG
This sequence comes from Chaitophorus viminalis, assembly GCA_025469195.1. Lineage (NCBI taxonomy): Eukaryota > Metazoa > Arthropoda > Insecta > Hemiptera > Aphididae > Chaitophorus > Chaitophorus viminalis. The sequence continues at coordinate 42,496 of JAIPRK010000147.1, read as the reverse complement.
TTGATTTATTTGTATGAACCAACAAGGGTGAAAAAATATAAAAACGTCCAATAAATTATAGTTTATACTGTTTAATATTACAGTTTTGTATGAATTTGCTGAAATAATAAATGATAATAAAATATTTTTCAAATCACTTTTAGCTTTCTGCATAGCGATTGCAAAACAATAATAAATACTCAAAACAAATAATACTATAATAATTATTATAATCTGATTAGTCGAATTTTCATTAAATTACAGTGACCTATATTGTAAATTCCATCTTAAGATAAATTATAATGTCCAAATAATTAGCTCATCGAATATGAATATGAACATGAGGTAATAAATATTTTACGGTTTAGTAGTACTATGGAATTATATACCGATTGAATTTTAAAAACCTTCGGATATTTTCTGTGAATAATTACATACCATATACAGACTTGCATTTCGCACTGTTGTAATAGTTAAAACAAATCACAAAAAGTATAAAAATAATGTTAATGCAATATAATTGTTCCTTCTAGAAAATTTACGTTGGTATTATTCTATTATTTCTTTTACGGGTATAGACATAAATATATAATAAAATATTATATAATAGTATATACCTATTTATTCCGCGATCTGTATTTTTCAGTCATTCACCAACAGTCTTTACTAAAATCATTATTTTTAAGTCGGATAAATGTAACTTATTAATACTATACAAAAAATAAAAATAAAAAAAATGTTTTCCTATACAACATATTTTCAAAATATATTATGTATTTAATAATTCCGTACTCACATAGAACATAATAATTATAATACAAAACTATATTCTAGGGTACAGATAAATATATGTAATGTTTAATATTATATGTTTGGGGGGATGGTTTTATGTTTACTATAGATACGATGTGCGTTGTGCATATTATTTTTAATACATAACCGATTTCATGTTCAACGTTCACGTTCAAGTGCCATCGATAACTGTAAATATTACCTAAGAAATTGTACGTTTTCATAATAAAATCTGCATCTAAAATGTTCCCATGTAAACGTAAGATTAAAAAGTTTTATTCGTAACAAAGACCAAGGTGAAATGATCAATCAACAAGCTGATGAGCGATGGCCGATGGGACATTAAATACAGTAAAACTATAACGGACCCTCTATTAAACATTTAAACGGAATCCTCATTATAACGGAAAATGTCAATAGCCCCGGTGCAAATAATGCAAATAATGTATGAAATTGACCTCTCTAAGACGGAATACTCTTTACAACGGAAAAATTTTTGGTCCCAAACAATTCCGTTAAAGACAGGCTTTACTGTATGTTATAATATAAGTTCTATGTATAACTTATAATACAAAATGGTCAAACCAGTTCCGAAGATTCGACGGAAAAACGTAAGCGGAGCAAGAAAAATGCATATAAGTAAGTTTATAATGTATATCAACTGTTCCTAGTATTTATAACCATAATATTGTAATGATGTATGCATTGCATTTATAAACTAAAATAAGAAGTTACACATTAAAAAACCATTGTAATAAATATTATTTGAATTAACAATTTGTTAAAGCTTTGTTTTTTAAACGTGACCTGTTGAGTGTTAATGGTTAAAAAAGTTTCTTTTACAACGTGTACAATGTTTTTGAAATAATATATAATTACGTTACGTATTTTATATACTCAGTCGCATTTGTTTGTGCTGTTTACCAACTACCGAGATCTATTAAATATGAACGGTGTACGCTACTACGTAGTGTATCTCAACGTAAATGCACAACAAAAGCGTTAGCTCTGTACTTTTAAAGTGTTAAACGTGACACGTTCACATATTATATAGTATACATATACACCGTTCAACCTACTATGATCGTAATCCTTTTTGTTCTGCTCTTTCTCTTCTTAATCCCTTCTTCGTCATCCTTCGTTCAGCAGTAAATTCAAAACAGAACTGTAGCAACGTGCTCGCGAAAACTATGCCAGTGCAAGTAACAAATGAATATTACGTTTCTCAATACATCGCAGTATTTAAACGAACAAATATAAAAAACAATTGACATTATCTTACGATTTTTTTATCATCAAAACCCTATATGCCTATACATATATCATATCCATATTGAGTTATTGTACGTTTCACGAAATGGACAACGTTTGCATCCGTTTCACGAAATGGAACCGTGATTTCTCTACTTCACGTAATTACACAATATGGATAATATTTCGTGAAATGGATACCTAAATTGTCATCAACGGAACTTTTTCCGTCATTTGGATGTCCAAATAGCGAAAATTAAAAAAGCTTAAAAATCTAAAAGAATGATCTGTTCTATCATAAACGACAGTCACAATATTATATTTAGGTATTATTTGTTTTATAAGCTGTTAATCAGTTTTTGTTATTGTCAAAAAGAAAAGAAAAATAACGATCTATTAACTATTTTATAAATATAAGTATATAATAAGTATGTAATAGTAACTATTATTTATTTAAACACCTTGTGAATTATGGTAACGACAATTAAATTTGAAAGTACCTTTAAAACAAGCACATTTTTTAGTTTTACATTTACCTTTACAATAATAGCTAAAAAAAACTTTGACCTCCAGTTAAAGAAGAGACAATTTCTCTTAATGACATTTCTTTGATCTTATTCACTTGCTTGATGTCAATGAAGTTTAATGTGGCTAGTTGTAAATTTCCTTGTTGTTTCTATCTTTTTGTTTGCTAATCAAGAACTGTTTTCAGTAACATTCAAAACATCAAATTTTTCCAAAAGATAATATTCATGCTTTGTTTTCTTATTTCTAATTGTAAAATATATAGTCTATTATTTTTAAATTTAAATATTATGCAAGAAAAATATTTCCATAATATTTATCATGAAGTACAATTATATATTTCTGTTGAATTAGATTTAATTAATTAAATAACTTACTTACAGAAACAACAAGGAAATTAAGTAAGTAAATATATGTAAAATAAAAATGACATTAACCGTTTAGGAACTGAACATGGCATAATAAAAGGTTGGTATGGTTCTGGAAATATACAACTAGCCACATCAAATTTCATTGACATCAAGCAAGTGAATAAGATCAAAGAAATGTAATTAAGATAAATTGTTTCTTCTTTAACTGGAGGTCAACGTTTTTTACGCTGTTATTGTAAAGGTAAATGTAAAACTAAAAAATGTGCTTGTTTTAAAGGTACTTTCAAATTTAATTTTCGTTGTCATAATTCACAAGCTTGTTTAAATAAATAATAGTTTGTATTAAAACACTTATATTTATAAAATAGTTAATAGATCTTTTTTTTTTCTTTTTGACAATAACAAAAACTGATAAGCTGACAGCTTATAAAACAGATAATACCCAAATATAATATTGTGACTGTCGTTTATGATAGAACAGATCGTTCTTTTAGATTTTCTAAGCTTTTTTAATTTTCTCTATTTGGACATCCAAATGACGGAACAAGTTCCGTTGATGACAATTTAGGTGTCCATTTCACGAAATATTATCCATATTGTGTAATTACGTGAAGTGGAAAAATCACGGTTCCATTTCGTGAAATGGATGCAAACATTGTCCATTTCGTGAAACGTACAATAACGCGATATGGATGCGACATATATAAATATGGTGTACATTTTTTAAATTGGTTTTTGCTCTTGCATAGTTAATAACTGTATATATTTAATCCCCTCTGGATAGTGACATATTTTTTAAGTTCTATCGTTTAAAAATATTTCAAAACATGAAATTAGAAAACACATGTATATATAATATTGAAATTCATCATGTGCAGTTAATTAATGTTAATCGTGTTTTAAATGAAAAGTGTGTGTTAACACACAAAAGTATACCGTTATATTCGAAAATAAAATTCATTTAGCAATATTTGGAACAATTTATTAATTTATATTATTAGTATTTAACTGAATTAACCATTCGACATTTTTTTGGACATTTCGACAACAGATTCGTATTATTAGTATAATATGATTATTTTAGATTCATTTTACTGGAATAATATCTCTATCTGAACATTTATCTAGTATTTTTTAAATCGCGTACCGAATTTCTTAACCTTAACTTTAAAATAACAGTACCTATATGTATATTTTAAAATATTAAACCATCTCAATCAGTAGGTATATAATGTGTCTGAATTAGAATGCTAAAAGAGTTTTTTTACACACATTAATGATGCAACAGTCATATTATATTGTAAATCATTCACAGATATTTGACGTTCATGACATTTTGTCATTTTGATGTCATATTTTGGACAACGTAAATTAATATGTATATGCTTTTATTATATTTACAGGAAAATGATTTTAATTGTTGCTATCCAACACACTTTACCCTTTTCTGGAAATCCTCGCTATTGTGTACGTCACTTTCATGTTTCATATCCAAAATTAAACTATAGATCGTTAGCGCTTGCATAACGTATTACTTAAACACATGAAATGTACTTACACAAAATACAGCTATAATCGTATAGAAACATTTTATACACGTAATTACGTATTACGTATACACGTATTATAATCGCGTTAATTTGAATCTTGAATTCTTTATAGATCATCAAATATTAAAGATTAATGTATTCAATTTTTTTTTGGCTTTTAACATTAACAATGGGTATTACAATTTGAACTAGTAGTATAAATATGTATATTCTAGAATCCTACCTCTATTTCCTCCGACATCACTATTACTTCGCCGTTGCCGATAAGTTAGCTTAGGTTTGTAAGACTTGTATTTGTCTGGAAGGATCATTTAAGAGGATGAGAAGTAAAACTTATCTTACTTATACTCACTATCTAGTGAGTATAAGTATAAGACCGGATTCCCGTGCAATTGCATCTTTTTATGGCGTGTTCTAAATTCAATAGAAACAAGCTATAAATCCAAATCAAGAGGTGTAGATTAATTTGAAGAGTTTTATGTTGCACAAAATTGCACGTTTCGGGTTTTTTTTTATAAAAATGTACTTTGTACAAATATTTTTGTATTTTTGTATTATTTTTATCGGCGCTATAATATGTTGTTATACAAATTACAAATTACAACCAGTAATAACAAGGTGGGGAATATAATTAGAAGCTTTATTGTTTTATTCTGAAAATTTCAGTAAATTTAAAGAATTGGTGTCTAATATAGAAGATGACGCCCAATTTGTCCATAAATTAAAATCCATTTTCAGTACTATACACACTACCTACCATCAATTATATGTGATTTAACATTTATTTGATCACATTTGTCCGAGTTGCCAAATTCAATTACAAAACTGGAAAAACAAAATTCAACTTTAAATGATCAAATAAATGTAGTTTTAACAGTAAGAGATGGACTTAGACAATTGAAAATGAAAAGGGACAAATACTATATGAAAAATTCGAATCAGTATTTGGTAAAAATCTCGAATACAATATTTTAAAACTGTTCAACAATTCAATAAATGGAAATTATGTAGATTTAAAAGAAGATCCTGCTATTATAAGCTGCTACAAATAATGCCCGATAACAAGGTGTCGACGTAGAACGTGTGTTTACGCAGTTAAAACACATATTAAGTGACAGAAGACATAATTTTAAAGAAAAAAAAACTTAGAAATGTACACGGTTATAAATTTTAATCAAATATTGTAAAGGCAGTTATATACATATTGTCAGTTTATTATTATTTTAATCAAATATTGTAAAGTCAGTTATTAGTTATTAGTTATTAGTTATTACTTATTAAAATTAAAATTTGAAATACCTATAATGAATCCGGTCTTTAGTTATTGTAATTGTTATGTCTATGAGTTATAAACAAAAAATGTGTTATGTTATTACGTAAGTAGAACTTACGTGTCAATTGTGTTTATGTATAACGTCCGTGATTAATAACCGTCATTTGTGTATTTATAGAAGCGTTCCCATTCCACAACGAAATAATACTACCATAACAACAGATTTAGGTTATTTACATAAAATTATCAATATTTGTCACTCCTTGAAAAAAAAAAAGTAAAATAAATAACTGAGTTGTAGGTATATAAACTTGGAACTCACACCATATCTTCTATCTCTACAAGAAAGTTCGAGAAAATAGTGAATCTGTTTGATCTTAATATTATATGATATTGATTTACTTTTCAAATGAATGTTCACAGAAAAAAAATTTAATGATAACTCGCTGCCAGCCCAGTAACTGTGTCAAAGTGTGTGGTTAGGTTCTAAGGAAATAAGAACTCAAAAGGTTACAAAGTTTATTTTTCTTGCAATTTCCCGGAAAAGGTGTTACCTAATCTAAAATAAGTCTTCCCACATCTTAACGGACTATATTAAATTTATAATGTATAAACATTAAACAAATGGACACGGGTATTTGAGCAATACATTATGATTATGCGGTTTTTGATTTTTAGCCAATTATATATTATACCTACTTATCGTAATTCTCTATAGGTATATTATTCATTTTTGTTATTTGACCGCAATAATGAACTTATTGAGTATGAATTTGTTCTTATTTTTTCAGAATCACAATAATAAGTTAACTGATTGTTGTTATTTAAAACCGTTTTAAACACAGTACGTAAAAGGTCAATCCAATTAGTAAAGTTAAGGTATATATTTTGACCCACGTGTAACTATTTGTAATTCGGAAATCGATTTTACTTCATTTCCCCGACAAGTATAACGTTCTTGGTTGAGTATAAAAACAAAGTTATTTTCACACGTGTATAATATATGAGAGAAATATTATATTTAGGTAGTTCGTGTTGACAGTATGTTAGCTAAAGGTAAAATATTAATAGCTGTATAATTTTTACATCGTTACTGAGAAAATATTGTTATTTTATCACAAATAATATACAATGTTTACATTACACAATATTTTTTTTTTGAATAAGTTGTTAATACCTATTTAACACAATGTGAATCACCTGTTTACATAATGTGATTTTTATTTTTAAAAATTTATTGCTAAATGACATTTTAATTGTTTTTTATCGTTTTTTTTTTTTTGTAACTTAAACCATTTTCATGTATTTATATTTTTAAAATGATTCTTTTTGCATATGTGTTGCATTTAAAAACTAAATTTACTTAAATATAATTTTATATTGTCTCACAACTCACAAGTCTTACGTTTCTTACGTGAATACTGAACAAATACAATATGCTATACACTATCAAATATAAATTATCACTTTTAGTATTAAAAACATAATTTCATATTTATAAATTGAGTAATAGCATTTATTTAATCTTCAAAACATTTTAAGTGTTTGATAATTTTATATATCGAATTATATTTTCATATATACCTAAATAGTTTTTTTTCCATATTTCTAATATGTAATTTATACTCAATATGTACTGTAAGTTTATGTGGTGTGAAATTCAGTAAATATACATAGTACATATTACATACTATATATCTTGTTTACAAATTAATGATCCAAAATAAATAATAATACACAGTTTTTTTTTTTTTTTTAATAATAATAGAGAAATCATATATTAATGATACTCCAGATTCACCAATAGTAAATGCGTTTATTAGGTAAGTAAAAAAGTTATCTTAATATAGAACATAAGCATTTAAAATTTAAAATAAATATTATAGTACAAATATTATTAAGATAATTAAGTTATAAATTTTATTAAATAAAATTTGTTACTTTTTATGCTACTTTTTGTATTTTATAAACAATAAATTATTGAGTTCTAATATTTCATAATTTATTTAGACGGTAACTAAATGTCTCTAGTAACTAAAGTTATAAAATAATAACATGATCTAAAATCACATGAAATAAATATTTTTATAAATTTGTACTACGTATATATTTGCGCTATGATTAAAAATAATTTCCTGTATAATTACTTATAATAACGGACAATAATTTACAGCGATATTAAGCTTTTCTTAAAGTATCAAAAAAAAAAATATATATATACTCGATTATTATAATACAGTAGAACCTCGATAACTCGAATCGGTAGGGTGCCAAAAAAAAATTCGAGTTATCGAAAATTCGACTTACGGAAAACTTCGATAACTCAAATCAGCAAAAAAATTCGAGTTATCGAAAATAATTTTTCATTTGAAAACATAAATACTTAATTTTATAATTTTGTCTTTATCCTTCAATATAGTCGATAAATACCGTATTCACTCGCGACATATTTTTTGCGTTTCACTTCTTTTTTGACTTCGTTACCTAATAATTTTTATTTTATCACCGACAGTTAGAGACGTTTTTCCATCTTGACTTTACAAAATCACAAGATAAACTGAACATTTGCTGAGACAGCACTATATTAAATATCGACATATACATTTCGTAGTTCAGTCGACGTTTAATTTTACCAATAATAAATACAATAAATGTAGTAGATAGACGTAACTTATTGACGATTTAGATATTATATCGTATTATATTGTTTAATTTATTACTGTACCTTTTAAGTATTAGGTAAATATTGATAGTATTAATCGGTTTTCTTTTACGATTATCGTTATTTATAATAATACAGTTGATTATTTGACCTTCGAGATATCAAGTTATGTACGTGTTATATATTAATACATAATATGTACATTGTACATACGTATAGTACATACATATAATATGTATATTATTATATAAATTCGAATTATAAGTCAAAATTCGATTAAAAATATTTCGACTTATAGAGGTTCGAGTTATCGAGGTTCCACTGTATATATTTTGTATGTGTGTGTTTAAATAAAATATTTCTTGTCAAAGAGGACTTTCAAATTTGGAACAGTTGTATATCAATCATTTTTCGTGTTGTATATACAATAGTTTAATATGTATACATTGGTCCACAATACAGTTGTTGGATTTTATTTTACTTTAAAATTACTTTAAAATAATTTGTATATTGTAAAAAAAAAATTTGAAACTGGGATTGTATAGCAGATGTGAGTAAGTACTCCTTGTAGCATAAGAATAATGTTTCTCATGTTTAAAACCAACCAAAGAACACCATATTGCGGATTTGAAAATAAAAACAATTATTCAATCAACACAACATAGTTAAGCGCAATATTAGTTTATATACGCATATAATATCATGATAAGTAAACATTTGTAACTGGGATTGTATAGCAGATGTGAATAAGTACCCTTTGTAGCATAAGAAATGTTTCTCATATTTCTTAACCAACCAAAGAACATCTTATTGTGGATTTGAAAATAAAAACAATTATTCAATTGACACAACATAGTTAAACACAATATTAGTTTATATACGCATATCATATCATGATAAGTAAATACTCAATATTTTTTTTATTCATTAAAAAAAATAAATAAATAAAAGAACCTTCCAAATACTCGATATTACTCCGATATATTATGTACATTATTGTGATGTACGATAAATTTATTTTGAATAGAAATATTAATATAATGACTTAAAAGAAAAAAATACTATAAAATAAAAATAAAATGAAATGTATGCTCAATGCTAAGAGTATTTGAAGTTATATGTATAAAAGCACACTGAATAATAAAAATGAATTGAAGAATACATATTTAAAAAAAAAACCGGACGGGGACTCGCTCTCTTGTACAGTAGGGGGCGAAGTGCACCTCATTCATAGGATAGGTCATTATGTTGGATTTGTTGAATTTGAATGCAATGCTATCATTGCATATGAAAAACGATTCTGAACGAGGATGATTTTTTAGTCTAGAATAGCCAATAGGCATGCATAATATATTATATATTTAGATTGTAATATTATGTCAATATTTATTCTTTAAACACTTATAAAAATAATTGTGCATATGTATTTCAATGCGTACAATTATTAAGTCTTCTACTATGTTAATGTTAAAGTTTATGTAATATTTTTATTTTAATACATATTTGGCAAAGTTAGAATTAGGGTTAGTTTTTTTAAATTTAATATCTGATAATGTGATTAAACCGATTATGTTCTCTGAATTTAAATTTTGAAAGTCCTATTAGTTTTTTCTGTATAAAAAGTCTATCTGTCTTTTTGTGTCTTTAAATAAAATGAAAGTATGGTCTACGTATTTAAAATACACTTTAATATAATATTATTTGTAAATGTTGTGATCTAATATTTGTTTTATCATAATAAAAATAATTGAAAAAATAGCACTGGATAAGTGACTGCCCATAATGAAACCATGATTTTGTGAATATTTATTGTCACACTCAAATTAATTTTAATTAATTATTACGTTAACGGAATGAATAATGTTATTAATAGTATTATAAATGAAACAATTATATTTAAATATATTTTAAAAATGTATAAAATTCACTTATTGGTACTTTTGTACGTACGGTATTACGATGAAAATGGATAATGCGTAGGTATATTATTTTGTCAGTATTCGACCCGATGCCATGCTTGATGTAATAATGTACACTACGGAGTCTGGTTGAGTGCCTACATACACGTATATACATTATTATCAGTGAATTTAAATTAGTGCACGCGTGATTCAAGTTTGGAATATTATAATTTATTAGGTAAACCTATGCACACGTCGAGGCTGATTATGGATTTATTAACATACCGATGTGTTTGAAGTTTCAGTGTTATCGACTTGTAAGTATCATGATCAATGCAATAACACGCATATGGTCATTGCTAGTGAATTAAAAACAACCGATGTACTATTAACAGCTTAAAAATCTACCTAAGAAAAGATGAACCGGCTAAATCTTTGAAATTGTATTATTAACTAATTATAATAAATAATAATAATTTTGCTTTTTTTTTTCTTTTTTTGTCACGGAAAATATAAACGGTTACGACATAGAATTTTAACATTTTCAAAGTTAAATAATTTTTATTACTCCGTAGGAAACTACTGATAAGTTGATTTCTCTCAAGTACCATATCTGAGTAGGCACCGAATATTTTTGATCTATAAAGTAACTGCATGCAGTTGTTTGCCGATTAATCGCACAATTAATGCAGTTCGATTGGGGAAAAATTGAAACACCATTTGAACACTAAAAATCATCGTAAAAACTGTTTATCGCTGGTACAATCACTAATGCAGGCTTGGCTCAAAAACTAACACGGCCGTGGACTTGTATATAATAATATGGTGGCAAATTCAGAAATACGGTACAGGTACAGAACAGGCAGATACTCGGACACCCGTGTAATTGTTATTTATTCGTAATTTGCCACCGTCCCATACAAACACGTAGACATATGTTGGTGCACGCGGTTGGTTAAGTGCACGTGGAATAGGAACTGTAGTGTTCTATAATAGCTCCGCATAGGTAACAATAATACGGTATACCACTGGTATAGCTATCTCGTGTACGTACAGCATTTTAGTTCCGAAAACTAAATAACATAATAATATACTCATACTTAAACGTGACTGTTGAATTTATTTTTTATCAAACGATTTAGTTCTGCCGTTCCAGTACGCCTAAGGTTATTAAATTACTGTGGTTAGTTTCGTGTTTCAAACACGTTTTATACGGTATTTTATTTTATAAATTTTTAATTCGTATTTATAGCTCTTATCGATTTGCTAATAAATTATATATAACTGTCTATAGGTCTTACATATTATGAACACGCGATCAATACGTTCAATATTTCTAAGCGTATACGTCCATGAAACAATATACGTTTCACGGATCTCTACAAAAATAGTATAAAACAAAGAAAATTCAAGTTATAATTATGTTAACAAACGTTTGTCAAGCTCTTTGTTCAATAATCTTAACAACCCTTTGAATAATAAAATTTGAAAAATAATAGCAAATAACATAATATCAACGACATTATAAGCGTCACTTCACTTAGCTTATTGTTGTAAAAACAAGTTATTTGTTCAAATGTACTGGTGATATTCAATTTGAAAAGAATTATACAGAAAATATATTCAAAAGATTTGTAATTTTATTTTTAATTAATATATAGTTGGCATATAATATTATAATATACACGCACTACGCAGCGTCATACCATTCACACCATAATATATTAAATTAAATTAATTCTAGGTTGATACGTCATTAAAACAAACAAATCAACATGATGACCCTTAGTATTTTAAATTTTTAAACATTGACGATATTAATTGTGACACGGGGAAATACCTCAATTGTGGATGTTTTTAAGACTTTTTTTGTCCCCCATTATTTTATATCTTTTATTCCAAATTAGATAAACAACATTTTACTTTTATCATACTTATGATACACAAAATTTAACATTTTTAAAAATCATCACGGCCATCCATATTACTCATGACATACCTATTTGTAAACTACTGGTCTAAGATATAGAGATATTGTTCTATAAAATCATTGGAATAATATGGAATTTTTATTATTAACTATTAAATATACTTAAGTTAAATTTTTTTACTCAAATATTTCATACCCCCCAGTGTTATACAAACGGTCTCTTATAAAATGCTCTTGAAGCATTGAATAAGTAAAATATAATATAGAATTTCACCAATGTAATAAACAGTTTGTTTTACAAACATCGGAGTGCATTTCAATTATATTGATTCAAAGGGTTAAGCTTCTCAAGCCGTACTTTTTGTGTCGTGTATTATGTGCATATAGAAAACGTTATGCAATAAATAGTGATTTATTTTTAATCCTCTTGGTTTACATAAAAAAATAATGAAGCACAATTGTTATTCAATTTTTTTTTAAACGACTAAAACTATCGATAATTGCTCATAAAAATTGTAACTTAATATAAATTGTTGGATTTAAAACCATTTGGAAATATCTCAGGCACACTTGAATCATGAACTGCATTCAATACACCGTTGAATGTTGTTAGTGCAGTAAAAAAAATGAATGTTTACTTCCTATATTATAACTATCCATATATCTGTTATTTTTTTGTCATAAATATTTATTTATAGAATCTATAAAAACAATGTTCACAATGAGCGTAGATGATGTAACCAATGGCGTATTTTCGAGGGGGGAAGGGGCACGGGTCTCAACCCACTCTCAGAAGAAGAAAAAGGTTCAAAGTCATAAATGACTTACTCTGTAAGTACACAGAACATCAATTTACATTAATATTATATGCTTAGCTATTTTAAGACTACCCCCCCCAAAAAAAAAAAAAAAAAAAAAATTAAAAATACGCTACTGGATGTAACTGATGTTTGCTGTTGAATAGGGTTTGGGCGAAGAACACATTGGTCATTGGCGGTTCTTCAGCGTATTTATTCAGTTCTCAATTTCTCATCGTTCAATTAGTACCTTGAGACCTCACTTGCGTTTTAGTTGCCATCTAGGGTTACCGGGAATAATTAGAAGGAATTAATAGGTTAGTAGTAATGAGAGGATTTTGATGACTTTGCAGACAAAAGCGGAATATTTTATGGGTGGTTTCAACGACTTATTTTTAAACAACTTAGAGGAGTTTGAAATATTCAATTTTTTACATTTTTTTTTTATAATTGTTGATAAAAATATTTGGGTGATACAAAATACTTGAAAATTTAATAGAAGATTTCATAGAAGTGATTATTACTGTCTTTTCAAAATTATTCAAATCTATATACCTACACAGTTGCTTTTTAAAAGTGTTTAAAAAACAAATATTGACATAATATTTAAATTTAAATATAACATAATATATTATATAATATACCTATTCTAGACCAACATATCATATCCGTTCAGAATCGTTATTCGTATACAATAACACCTATCATTGCATTTAAATTTAACAAATCCATTGTAATGACCTATCCTATGAACGAGGTGCACTCAACCTTTTACTGTACAGCAGAATGAGGCCCATCCGGTTTTTTTTTTACTGTAGGTTTTAAAAATAATTTATTTAATATTTTCCCAATAGATTTTATCATATAGACGATTTAAGTCTGATATATGTAACCTATAAACGACATATAATATAATATATAAAAATCTGTGTGTAGTATATAATATAAATATACATATTCGTATATTGAGCACCAAAAACGTTTGTCTACAATGTGAACCAAACGAAAAAATGAATATATATATATATATGAATTCAAAAAGTTCAATAACAGTATTATAGTTATATACCAGTGGTGCTTAACACGCAGCCCACGAAGGTATTCTATATGGCCCGGTTACACATATTTAAAACAAAACAAAATATTCAAAAAAAAAGTAAAGTTTTTTTTAATTTATGAATCTTTTAAATATATATTCCAAAAATACAACAATAATAAAACTAAAGAATTTATAAAAATGTTTTACACTTATTTTTAGTGTGAAATTTGAGTATTTATTTTGTTTACTAATAACAAAAAATTTGGTGGGAATTAAATTATTCCAATCCTTAAAGTTGAATTAAGGTATTCATCCATAAGTCCCAATCTATGAATTAATTTTATTTATTTTATTTGTAAATATTTATTGTTCTATATGTCGAGCCAAAGACAGTTGTTTTCATCATAATATCTCCTAGAACAGGGAAATCTTTGTGTAGAAGCTTTGAATACAATTTTCATGTATAATTTTTTGAAATTTATTATAGCATATTCACGCAACAAAATAATATTATAAGATTGCGGTTGAGAATATTCGTACGTTTATATTTTGTGACCTATCGAAGAAAAAAGTTTGGCACCATTGTTGTAGACTATATTGTAGTACTTAAAACTACTATAGTTTTGGTAAATAAAATAATAATAAAAATAATAATAATAATAGTCACCGGTTGGACAAAATAATAATATATGACTTATAATCATAATAATTCTAAGTAAATATTTATTAAATTATACTTGGTGCACGTACATAACATAAGATAATGTTATATTACATCGTACAAAAAGTATATCTCAAAGTACCAGAGCATTATCGTGGATTGACGTTTTAACGTTGTTTGGATGAAATATATCGACACGGACGACTGCAGTCGGATATAAGAAACCGAAACGAAATTTCATGTTATATTATTGCACCACCGCTACCGTGGCTACAGAGTAGTAGATATAAAACGTAAGTAACAATAATATATTTGAAGGACCCGTACGTGTTATCTCCGTCTTAGAAACGTACAACATAGCAAATCTGCGTCCAGTATAACCAATTTTGAGTTGTTCCTTTATTGGTTTTAATATTAGATATACTTAGATTTTTTTTGTTGTGAATGAGTGGAAGGTTAATTCATGTATTTTTATAATTATTATATTTAATTTGTATGCATTTGATATTAACAATGTTATTGAAAAATGTTGCCACAAATTTCGAGAAAATGTGTAGTTAGTACTACACTCTAGTTAGTAGTTACTCTATACTATGTACTGTGTAGAGTACATCACGGATCATAAATTACAGTCTAAACTGATCTACCTTCAAACCTAAAGATAATAATATTATCTATGCGATGTCATATAGATTTTTCACGATTTTTAAATTGTCAAGCTATTATATTATATACCTATACATAGTTATGATTATGTAATGTATGGCGTAAAACCTGTATGATATCGTCAGATGGGTTGGTAATGTTCTTCCACTTATAAGTCCGACGGTAAGTCATTTTACTTTAATGTTAACGCTTAAAGCGCAGATTTCGTTTCACTGAACGCATATTATTTTGTACGTTCGCAAGACGGAGACAACGCGTGTGTTAATGTGGTGATGGCGTCCTAGGTACGAGACCCGTCCGGCACGCGAGAGAACGTACGCGATTGTTATTATGATCCGGTACGTACCTGCAAGGTGTTCGCACGAGCGTCGAATTAATCACACGGACGTTATTATAAATAATTACGAAAATCCGAGATTTAAAATTAGAGATTAAAATTAGAGATTAAAAAAGACGCAAAAAAAAAAAAAAAAACACGCTCACGTGAAACGTCGTGCAATCGTATAATGATTCGGACGTGTAATCACTCTGTAAACGTGCCGAGTCAACTTTATAGGACAATAGGTTATTCCGTGAGGAATCGGGAGAGAGGAGGGGAGGGAATAAAAAAAAGAAGTTTAGTTTTCACAAACATACGTCCGTGCGTCGTCTGGACCATAATAAGTTTTTTTTTCATCGGCCTCTTGTTTTTATGCATCGCAACTCGTACACACGCGGTAATCGTGGTATACACCAACACCTATACCGGTATGGTTGGAATAAAACCACCTATCGACCCCAAGAAAATTATTGTTCACGCCCCTTACATATTTTCAACTCTCCGTTTAAAAGTTATAGCATTAACAATATACTGATCACTACATTGGTATATTATGCGTTCACAAATGTTTACCGGCGTACCTGCAATTTTGAATTGAACCAAAAAAAAAAAAAAAAAATTTAGAGTATTAATATGATTAAGGATTTTCAATTCGAATTTTTTTAACGTAAATGTCCCCACCCCACTCGGTAGTATAGCCGTATAGCGCCGTGTAGGTGCTTCGCGGAAGCTGTCACTGAGGTCGTGTCAATCGTGGAAATAAGTCTTGCAATCCATTGACTGTGCTAGAGTAAGCTGAACGCAGTGATTTACACACACACACACACACACACACACACACACACACACACACACACACACACACAGAGAGAAGACGCTGCTGGAGGGTAAACCTGAGCTATAAGTATATATATAACTCCGTGATTGTCGGTATATGTACTCTACTACAGGTTGGTCCCACTGGATATTCGAGGCGAGCTGCATTCCAAGTACCCTTTCCGTTATGTCGTGACGTGATCGACTGCAGTGTGAATGTATATACATACACGTGCACACATGTACAATCCTATTAGTATACGGTTTCCTTTATTCCGCCCACCCGTTTGTCGCCAAAATCCCACCACCTCGGGCAGTGGCAACGCGTATACAGGATATGCACACCGACGATAATACTTTACGCACATATTATACGTAGCATCACGTATTTATAATATATATATATATATATATATATATATAGCACAGGCCGTCGAATTGCCCTGCGATCGTAAACACACCACGCATAAGATTTGCGAATTTTATCGGGTATTATTCCCCGGCGAAAACGTGGTGCACGAACGAACAGTAGTAAATCAAATTTTTATTTTTCATTTCGCGTACATCACACACACACACACACATGATACGTATTTAATATTTATCGTACACGTGAGCATGTATATGCAATACATGTGTGCGCATATACATATTTCATATGAATATTTTCCCCGCTAAGGTCTTGCACACACATGGATGCAATCTTGCTAATCGGACGTTAGCGTGACCGACAAAAAGATGCGTCTTTGAATTCACATATTTTCGCCAACTACTTCTTATGCATAAATTAGATGGGCCTAAGATTTGCAATTTCTTTTCGCTTCAGTCACTTCATTTTACACAAAATAACGTTTACCCTTAATGCGTAATCTATATTTAAAAATAATATTGGAGTAGTGCCTTCAGAAAGTTGACTTAAACGTATTACAAATGTAGAAATTATGTATTTTTTACGCATTTATAAATGAATAAATGATAGTAAAAGCCATAGGGCGTGATTCTAACAGGTGTCTCAAAAAGAACGCCGGATTTAAAATATAAATATAGATTAAATTTATTTATTTAAAAATAATAAAAAACACATCATTCTTTTCAGAAGAGGTTGAGGTTTAAACAAGAAAAATTCTTTTTGAAACAGCTTTATTTGTAATTTATATAAGTATAACTATTTTTGGCGACTCCGATAAATAAGATCCTATTACGCATACTTAAAAAGTGTAGTACAAAAAAGTAGTAGCGGGACATGTAAATGACTAATAATCGCAAGAGGGAACCGAACTATTATAGGTATAATTTTGAACATTTTATAATTTCATTTTCATATTGATAAATATATAATATTAGTTTTATATTATGTATTATATGTATTTAGTTATTATAATTGTCGTTAATTATAAAATGAAACACATTTATTTAAAAATGATTTAATAAATGTTCAACTGATTGGTGATTTAAAATGTGAGCAAATATTTTTATCAAACGTTTGAGTGTTTCAATGAACTTTTCGAAGAAATGTTTAAGGGAACACTTTTTGAGCGCAGTGAGAGTATAAGTCCCCTTGCGTTCCCCTCGCCATAAACTCTGCATAGTACACAAGATTTTAGGTCCTGCGCGCAGTTCTGATGTATAGTCTATATATATAATAAATACTCTTATGCTTTCCCCTTCAAGAGATATACACAGATTCGAACCCCCCACATACAACGACGCAACATTGTCTCGGGAGGAATAATTTCTTAATTGATCGATAGCTCACAATCTCAAGACGTATCGCCTATGTATACTGGAATTTCCCGAGTAGATATTATATATTGCTGCAACTCGTTGACGGCATCAACTTTTGTCATCATCTCCGTACGGTTACATTTCCGGTAACGATATAATTATATGCATAGATACTTGAGGCCATACGTATACTTCAGTATTTCTTTAACTTTTTTGTTCACAAAATCCAAAATCCTTGAGATGCAAAAAAAAAAAATAAAAAATGAAGTCTGAAAACCAAGAATGCTCAGAGTATATATGGAAAACTGCAAGTATCACAACTCATAAAAATTATTTATCAATACTGTATCAATATTGTAATGATTTGATTTTTGATAAAAACTATAGCCACTAGTATATTTGGGCGACTAGGTGCTATACACAATAACATTGTGGCACATATTATTATATGTGCTATTGGAGCTTAACATTTTTTTTTACAATCCTTTAGTAGACATATGTATATAATATATAATTTGTCTTGTCATTCAAATTCTCACCCTGCAGTATCCCTATTTAAATAATATTATGTGTTTGAATTCGAAATCACCCGACGTATACCGAATAGGTACACAACTGTAGTTACCCGGCCCAACAACATAGAAATGTTGCCTAATACTCTAATTGATCACACTTGATGATAATTTATTGTTAATAATTACATTATATATATATATATATATATATATATTTCTGCCAATCGTTTACCGAGCTGTGAAAAAAGTTTTCCGGTGATTCCGACGAAAACCAACAAACTATAAGGTACAATAATGCCGGTAGCTCATCAGTAGATATATATATATATATTAATAAATGGAACATTTTTCTTCCTTTTCTACATTCGTTCGAAGTATATTTATTGTTCCCCTCCTCCCTCTATAAAATATTTCTGCAACTCTTCGATCATTATTACTTATTGATTATACGGTGTATTACTCGTATGTCTGCATCGTACGCTCATTTTAACAATATCCATTTGGTCGTAATAGGTGCACGGTTATAATATTATAATACATCACATCATTAAAAAGGATGAAGGTATAGTAATAAGTGGTTGCTTACCCTAAATAAAATCGATTTTATCCCGAAAAAATAACAAAAATGATACGAAATGGAACGGCGCGCTCGTTACAACTATTGAAGAGTATATTATTTCCATATAATATTGTATATTTGTATTATACCATGGGCATAAACGAATCATGGTGATATTATAATACAGAGGTGCGTTGTACATCACGTGTCATCATTATCCGTCCGATTGCGGATTGGTCAGATTGCTCAGATTATGTGGTTTGATACTTGATAAATCATGTGTGGCGAAATTAGAAATGTCATACATAGGCGTTGTCGACAAGTAGTGTTATAAAGTTTCGATGAATAAATATTCCATACAGCTTGAATTCATATGCTCATATTTGTCGCACACGCCGACGATAAACTTGAAATGCCGCTAATTTACTGTCCTACAATGATCGCATCGCACGATCACTACGGAATACTTAACACACAATTACACAAATGAAAATTATAAGCACTTTATTGAACACGTACGGTATTCGATGATAAACGTTTTCACGTTCACCACCTCTTTATTATTCGCTCTTTCGTCTACATGACTATAATGGTAGATCATTCATGCAATATTGTGATTAAACATGTTGTGTTTAAGTGTTATTTTTCCTACTTAAAATAGTACTTACCAATGAAATGGTTTATTCATTGTGTAATAGTTTACTTAGTAAAGTATTCAGAGTGTTCGTAATAATTTTTTATACAGAATTGAAATCGGCCCATTGTATGTAATCGAAAAGTTTTCTTTTTTGGTCTTAAATGTCAACAAATCGGGCCGTTTTTAATCCCCTTAACTAAGATTTTAATGAATTTTATATTTTAAGTATCAAAAAATTATACGTACGTAGATTTAAACTGTCAGCCATAGCACAGTTTCTGATGTTTCCCAACATATTGTTATAACACATTTTATAATAACACTGCATAATTATATGACATTGTATATATATTCAACTATAGGTCGCTTGGGTTCGTGTTAGCACTCAGACCATACTTTCGATACACCACCGGATGGTGACTGAAAACTCCAGGATAACATTGACCTACAATGACCATCGTACGTGGTTCTTGCACATCCGTAATGTACAGGAGACGGACAGAGGTTGGTACATGTGCCAGATTAATACGGAGCCCATGACCAGTCAAAAAGGATATCTGCAAGTGGTCGGTAAGACATAAACATATTGTAAGGATATTTATTTCAACCATAATAATAACAATAATAATATTACATATGGTTTGCAGAGTGTAATGCGCTTGTGTACATATATTTCGTTATTTTATGATGCATACACTATAATAAACAGTGTGTTGGCAATAGTTTTTATTTCATTTTTATTTTCTCGTCCTAGTCGCTCCCAGAGTAATCGACGAAGAATCGAGCATGGACCTAATAGTGAAAGAAGGATCGGACATGCTCTTGCAGTGCAAAGCTGAGGGATATCCTGAACCGTATATAATGTGGCGGAGAGAAGACGGTTTGGACATAAACTACAATGGTAACACAGGTACATAATTCCTACACAAATGCGCGAGAATAAACTATTTTGTTAAAATTATATTTTTAAACGCTAATATAGATCGTATATAGTCCTTATAAGCATTAGTTTTAGTTACGAAGATCATATAACTATTGAATACAACGAAACAACTTTCGTTTTTGTCACTCTATCACCAGTATAAATTAGATGTACGCTTATCATTTACTTTTTAACTGTTTAATTATCTGTAGTGAATCGGCATTACTTTTTAGTAAATAATTACAGTCTAAAAATTATAATAAATTGCACTACCTATTATTTTTGATGATTAGTGTGAGATTCGTTTAAATTTTAGTGTATACGTTTTTATTAATTAGAATCTCGCGTACAAAAAATGTTGTAACGCGAAAGAAGTAAAAAAAAAAACTCCTAATTCGGGTGAGTTACAGGGATGGGTGATATTCCTTAGTAACTTGCAGTCTTTTAAATTTGAAACAAATATACCATAATTGCTTTTAAAAATACGATTTTAAACAAAAGACATCCGGTGAATCAGTTTATATATGCAAATGAATAATAGTATATTATATAATATTAGGTATATAAGTACCTAGTAAATTGTTCGCGATGCTATAAAAACTAAAATAACAAATACTGAGTTCAAATAACATACCTACCCGGGTTAGAACGTTTTGCAATTTTCACACAGTTTTTATTTACTCTTGGGAAAACTATTAAGAAATTCATAAAATGACTTCCCAATAGTACAAACTTGATAAACTTTCCTTTCAGAAAATATATAGGTTTATAATGTTTATATACATTAAAGTATTCTTTCCGACCGAAATTGTATACACAGATATAAAATATAAAACAAAAATAAAAACCGGCACACATCATGATAAAACCAATACATCTAAAATAATAAAGGTTAGAAAATCATAACATGTCGACTTGTAATTTTTCAGGATTTCCTGTATTACGTTTTTTTTTCTTTTAAGACCTAACACCTTAGTACACGTGATTAACGCATCTCTTATTATGTTTATAATACCAGGATAACTGTATTCAGTAAGTTCCTCCGATTTTCAGACAAATATAACTATTATGTATCGTCAAACTGTTTTATGCGATACTTTATATAAATTATAAATATATTTTATAATTTATGTAGTTTTGTTTACAAATGGTTAAAACGTGTACATTAATATTACACTCGTGAAAAATGACATAATATTAAAATAATGTTGATGAAAACTAAAAATTAAAAAGTTCTGTTCAAACGCATAATACTCTTTCCGATCATTTGTCACGCACTGGAAACACTCGCGCACCGGTATACTATACGCTTATTATTTTTAGATTAAATATTCAATAGTATAATATTATGAGACACAATAAAGTGTATTTAATAACACATCGCGATATCACGTCATGACGTTACGTGAATATTACTCTGACAGTCCGCGATCATCGCTCATGGTCGTGCGATGGCATTACGGGATGATTCATCGGTGCTTTTAAAATATCCATACACCCACTAATAACGTTTGGACGTACATGTAAACTTATACGCATGCTTCTTGTTGCCCGGAATTCCGGGATAAATATTGATGCAGCAACAAATAATTATTTTACTGGACACACCGCATTTCGGTATCTCGGTGTACAATATACAATAACTGCGCGATAGATTTTTTGCTCTTACTACTTTTAGCCGACCGAATGCCGATTTTAACCGTCATCGTCATCTATAATATTGATAGGTAATCGATAATAAATGATTTTTTAATTAAAATATATGTATAACATTACAATTATTCTAATTAAATGAAAACGAAATGCTCTTCGTTGGTAAGCGTATCACTTAAGAACGGCTGGACCGATTCGGCAAATTATTTTTTCCACAGGATTTTTGCATGCACTTGACATAGGTACACGCATACATTAGATGCAACAACACTGTACATTTAAATGTTTAATTAATTAATTTGACTATAAATACGTTCAAAACTCTGTATGCAAAAATATGTAAGATATCTGTGAGATAAGTTTTTTTTTTCTACGGTCGGTCAATATTGTTTTTCTCGTCTTTACTTTTTTTAAACGTTTCCAATAGCTTATTTCCACAAAATCACAAAACGATAACAAACATACGTTTACTGAGATTTGAACAGGACAACGTTTGTCTGGTCAGTTAGTAAGAATATAGAATATATAATAAACAATACTAATAATGATAATCAAGAGATTGTTTGTGGAAGTGATAGTCCAATGCTTGGTAATGGTACAGTGTATTGGTCAATACAACTATTAAATTATTAATGATATTATGATAATTTTTTATTGATTATTATTAAAGAGAAGTGTTCGACTAAAGCAAAACGAAATCGATTTATGAACAACAACAACAGTATTAAAAGATATTAACGGGCATTATTATGAATATTATAATAATACAGTGATTTTTAATGTTTACAAACACCACAACAGTTAACGTGGTCGACGGCGAAAGGTTAACCATCAGAAAGATCAGTCGGCTACACATGGGACCTTACTTGTGCGTGGCTTCCAACGGAGTACCACCGACTAGAAGCAAACGTATCAATGTCACCGTTCACTGTGAGTACCATATTGTGACAAACGGTACCAACAATCAATATATTATTGTTTTCATGTAGTACACGCGAGTCGTCGCAATAATCGGTGAACATAGTTAAGGGATTGCAAGCCAATATTTTCTGTCTCTGTTTAACACACCCGCAACAATTATACATTTTCTATCTCCAACGTACCGATCGATCTAACTGATGCGATAAACATTTTGAAAACTTATACTTGAATTCCTTGTAAAATCTTCTTTAGATTGATTTTCTCATTTTTTTTTAAAAAAAAATTCAATACTTTTAACATATCCAAAAATTGGCTTTTGTTGATTTTTGTTTCCAATTTGTTGAATTCTATTTTGTGAAATTTCAGGGGCCAAAATCAAAAAAGTGGAAGAGTCGATAAAAAGAAAATTGAACGACGAATTCAAATCAGTTTTCAAAATCCTTACCGCATTAATTAATTGCTCAATCAGTACGTTGCAAATAGAAAACGTCTAAATCCTGATATGTTAAGCGTGTGATAATAGACCAATACAGAAAACCATGGCTACAAATATCTTAATATTAATTTTTTGTCACGCCTGCACCAAAAGTTTAATTTTCGATGCGAGTAAATGCGATGGAAAGTGGTCATTTTTCGTCCAGCGGTCGATTATTTATTATACTACTAGTTTGCGGCCCACAAAAAATAAATTTCCAAAGAGGATGAATACAATACTATATTATGCACATGTTTAACGATTCTACGCAATATGCCGATTTCTGGTAGACGGTTTCTCCTGTAGGTACTGTTCATGTACCATAATAATACTGGAGTCTGGGTTTGATATGTGCTAGGAAACGGGTTCATATATAAATAGAAATAAATTCGATAAAATGTCCATCATTTAATATGAAAATATTAATAGATGACCACAAACGTACATGATAATATTACGGTCAAGTCGAATAAATCGTTGCGTTACGGCGGTCGTGTTACCGCACTACTATTGATCACACTATTGCCGTAGTAATAATGATCAGAGGCGCGTGACAAAAAATGGCGTGTGTGCCGTGCGGAAAGTCGATGGATGACTAATGAGTCTTGGGCGAAATGCGTAGTCCGCGAGACTGTCATTTTTATCGCCAACTTCCCGCACTTGTCACAAAATACTACTAGTTACTATACTAACTACTATTACCGTGTGATGACGACAACACAGAAGGGAGGGGGGGGGTAAAAATAAGGATTTTCCAGGCAATGCGTGGTAATGGAATTATTAAGGGAATTGTAAGCCATGATTTTCCGTCTCTGTCTATCACACGCGAAACATAGGAATTTAAACGTTTTCTATTTCCAACGCAATTAATGCGATAAGAATTTTGAAAACTGATTTGAATTCGTCGTTACGTCTACTTGAGATCGACTTTCCGACTTTTTTGATTTTGTCCCCCGAAATTTCACAATAGAATTAAACGAATTGGAAACATAGAAATCAACAAAAGTTAATTTTTGGGTATATCAAACAATACGACAAAAATATAACATAAACATATATAAATATATATAAATTTATAAACATATAACAAAAATCAAAAAAAAAAGGGGGAAAGTCGATCTAAAGTGAACTTCACGACAAATTCAAATAAATTTTTAAAATTCTTATCGCATTAATTAATCGATCGGTACGTTGGAAATAGAAAACGTCTAAATTCCTATATTGGGCGTGTGATAGACAGAGACAGAAGATCATGGATTAAAATTCTCTAAACGTACGCGGCTTGCGACTTTCGAGGAGGAAAAAATGCAAAAAACGCAAAGTTATAATTATAATTCACCGCAATATAGTATTATTGCTACGCACGCGTGTACAGCGTACGGAATATCATAAAATTATACTCGCTTACCGTCCGTATACAAGTGTATTATGTTTATATAATAAAGATATATATATATATTGTATAAATGAGTATACCGTCCGTGTTATATTAATGGGATAACGTTGTAGTTCCGCCGATGTTGATGATTCCTAATCAATTAGAAGGAGCTCGAATAGGGGTCTATTCAAAACTAGAGTGTCACACGGAAGCCAATCCTCCTTCAATCAACTACTGGACGAACGAGCGCGGAGATATGATCGTTTCCGGTGCGTATAAAAATTATCATAATAAAGATACGATCAAAAACAATAATAAATCGCTAATGATATCATAATATAATTACGATATGCCAATCCAAACTATCCGCTATTAACCGTGCGATACTTGAAAATTCGCAGGTTTTTTATTTATACATTTCAAATCGTAATTTTTTTCTTTTACCCGCGAAAACATCAACAATCGTATAATATTTATTGTAGAATATAACTTTACAATTATTCGAATGTTATGCGAGTATATTTGGTAAAAATGTCAACCTTAACGGTACACAAATGTTATTTAACATAGTATTGAAAAAAAAAAAAAACTTTATCTAAAGTTGATGTTAACACACTTTCTAAACATCGACTGTCTCGTTAGTATGTGTTTAGTTGGTTTGTACACATTCCCAACATCGTCCTTCAAAAACACTGACCGTACAACATAATATTGCAATAGTGTTCAAAAACGGTTGGTTAAAAAATAAACCGTAAAACTTTTGAAATTGAATTACAACAATTTTTCAACATTAAATATTGTTCTATCCAACTGAAACATGCGCTACAATCGAAAATTACTATATCTATAGCTATCACTGTGGTTGTGTAATACAAATATGCAATACACGAATATTATCTGTTGTAAGATTTTTGAATCGTATGTGCTTATAATAAAATTGCTGATATATTTATACATACAAATATAGAAAAAAGAAAAACATTATGAATGAAAAAAAAAAAAAAAACTGCTTAGTAATACAACGCGTTTGCTCGTATCTATGATGTTCATCGAATAGAAAATTTCAAAATATATAAAAAGAAAACATTAAATTAAAATATGTACTTATTATTTTGAATTTTGATGTGAAACTAATTTTTCTTATCGATATATTATAAAAGTATTAAACTTTTTTCAAACGATTTGCAGTTATAATTTTTATCATTTTAAATCGTCAAATTTCTATTTATTTTTAAATGTATATTACCTCATTGTGAATAATGACATCAATAATATCGTATGATTTTAGACAATATATATGGCCACCGACGAATTGTAAATTTTACCTTTATTAGGTGTATTATGTAAAATAACGTAGGTTTACTTATAATATAATATATTGATTTCCTAAATAAGTTAAATTTAATAATAATAATAAAATATTCAAAATTTCATGTACATGTACGTGCAGCTATTTATCGTTATGTTATTTATTAGATGAAGGATATCATTTTTAGTTACATCTGATGCAATTTTTTAAAGAAATGCATATTCCTTTGTACCTGTTACTCGTATTTAGTAACCGCCGATTATAATGCACCTTCAGTCAATAGAAATACATTGCCAATACATTTTGTTGGCAGACTGTTTAGTGTTAATTGGCTTTAACCATATAACTGTTTTATACCAGTGGTTAAAAATTATCTTAGAAATACTACTGGTCAAATAAGACTAAATAGATTGGCAGTCCTCAATATACACCAGGATATTAATGTTGATCCATCGATGATAATTGATGAAATGGCTAAAACTTCAAAACGAAGACTCAATCTTAATTTATAAGTGTTTTTTTATTCATAATATGACTTTATTGTTTTATTTCTTGTGATTTATTATAATTGAGAAATATATACATTATATTTGTATATAATATATTAACATTACTTATTTAATATATAATATAATTAACCATGAAGGATTTTATCTTATCTATATATTATATAGTACTAATGTAACCCCCCCCCGAATTTTTTTTCTAGTTGCGCCACTGTATACCACCATATATGTAGGCTATAGTAGTCTCTAGCTGATAATATAGTCATCATCTTATCGGTTTTTGCGTATACTTATTTAATAAAACTAAAAGTTAGTTAGTTTCTATATATTGCTAATAAATTACAAATAATAAAATTAATGTGTATAATTTTAGGTCTTCATAATATTTGGATTTCATTTAAACGCAAAAATACACCCCAGCACAAATATCAATTACTTATTCCATTATCTAATTATCATTTATTATTCATAAGTTTTGAGTTTTGTCGTCGCTTGTAAATACCGCGGATTACCTTTCGTAATAAAAAATACTGTCGTTGTTCATTTCTGTACACAGGTTCGAGGTTCGTGGACGAAAAAATCAGAACCGGATACGTGTGCAAAATGATTTTGCACATCTCGAACGTTAGTTCTGAAGATTTCAGTAGTTACAGATGCGTGGCGGTGAACGCTCTCGGCGAAACCGACGGCATCATTAAACTTTATGGTACACACACACACACATCGTATTATTACGTATAGTATAAAAATGATCATACCCAACACTTAAAGTCTTAGTAAAATCTAAAAATCAACGGCCGGAATGGAAAACGTACTTACTAATAACAATTGGAAACGAATAGTGATATTTTTTACGCCTGTGTACAATTTTTTCTGTTACAAACTTTACCCCCATCCTCCACACCATATTTGATTCATATAACTTTTTTTTTTTAGAAATCGTTACCGCAGCCGAATCGTCTAACGAGGTACTAGGTCTCGAAGGCGACAACTACAAATATAGCGTTAACGTCACCGAAATAACAGGTATTTAATTCGAATAATTATTATTTTTAAAACCTATTCATTTTCTCTGAAACATAATGATGTACATATTATATTGTCGTCATAATTTTTTATTGATCAACGGTATTGTTACCACTTATGTATACTTTACAGAGTACTTGGATGGAACGACCAGTGCCGTTTACGACAACGTTACTAACTACATATCGTCTAGTCTTACACTTGCTCATAGTTATATTTTATACTTGATATTATTATTTTTATCATTATCAATTAATGTCAATTGTTTTAATAATGTTTAATACTATTGTGTAGGGATTCGATTATGAACTGTAATATAATTATCACATCATGATTTACCGCTGTATACTTCTACAATTTGTTTTTTTTTCTGTTATTTACGTATATATGCGCATGTATAATGTACAAAATATAATATGTGTGAATCTATTTTATTTTATTTGAAACAATCGGTCGATTCCCGTAGAATCATGTTATCGATTCGAGAGATATATTATTGCGGTTTTAGATCAATCATACCGTGCCATGTACTAAGTTTTTAACGCCGAAGGTGCAAAACGTAGCACATTAATCCTTAAGAATAAGTTATTTCCATAAAAACTAAACTATAATTATAATCATAATATAATATAAATATAATAGTTATACACTTACTAAATTATTTCTTTCCGAAAAGCAGTCATGTTCTTTTAAGAAAAAAAAACAATGCGTGGTTTAACCCATATTTGCCATCGATATGTATTCACTTTTTTGGCGGCTCTAAGTTCTCCTAAAGTTTCACATTCGTCTTTTTATATATTGAAAATTGGACACAGATGGTACATTGGAAAGGTATTTTTTGGAATTCCCTTGAAAATAGTGAAAAACAACCAAAAATCCAGAACCGTATGAGGTGGATTCCCGCTGGACATAGAAAACTAACTTTTGCACTATTTCACAGTTTTAATAATTCTAGAGACTTGACGGGTCATTATAAATGATTTTAAGTGTTAATTCATCTAAAGTTAAAATAAATTTACCAAAAAAGTTGACCATCTTTGAAAACTATGTAAAAATGATTAATGAACCTACCCATACAATATACAATAACAATTTCCTAAGTATAAAAAAAAACGAATTGTTCTATATTTAATAATATTAAAAATTTTGCTAATTTTTATACACTTTTATGAAACGATGAAATGTCTTAAAACCATTCAATGTATTGTTTTTAAAAATGTATTTGAAAAAATAAAATTATAACATGTCAATTCCATAAACGATGTCCATATAGCAAATTAAAAATAGATAACATCATTCTAATGTAAACATTCTAAACCCTATTTTCTTAACGCATATTCTTCACATATAGCATTCTACTTGCAGTATTATTATGGAAATATATTTTAATAACTTTATTACATTTCTGATAGATAATTATGAAACGGAATTAAATTGTAAATTTGATAACTATAGGTTTATTGGGACATGTAATACAGAAAATACATAATATGGTTCACTGTAATAACTAGATAATAATAATAATAATAATAATAATATAGCCTATTAGTAGTTTAGTATACAGAGACCCCGATATTGTTTTATTATTGTAATGTCCATCAAAAGCAATTACAAATTAATATTATACAAAATAAGTGTTATATACTAACGTCAAATATAGCAAATATAATTAACTTAATAACAATTACATTAACCCATGTTCAATTTAATATTTACTACTAAATTAACAGCTATAAGCACACGTTTTGAATAAACAAAATTTACATTTACATTTTATTATTGAAATACCGTCGAAAGCAGGAAACACATAGAAATATACCAGTGAAACAATTACCCTTCAAAAAAATCATCTTTAGACTTTAGAAAAAGGTACCTATTTTTTTTACCATGAGATGTGCTGTATTCTTTTTTTTTTTTTTTTAAAAAAAAATAGTCGAATTAGTTTTTTTTCTAATATACATTTGTGTGCTTAAGCATGTTAGAACTATATGGCCTCAGGGTTCAGATTTTTTATGCTCCTACCATCCATTATACAATTCCGGATAATTTTGATATCTACGGACTTACATAAATAAAAATAAAAATCTATAAAATTGAAAAAAATAAATGTAGTAATTTTAATATCACATCAAATAATAAGTATAAGCGTACGATTAATTATTAATAAATATATATATGTATAATGGTATAGTTAATAATAGTAATAATAATTTCTATTGATCATTTTGGTTAACACATTATTTATGTCAGTTTTAAATTTTAATAATAATAAAAGGACAAAGATCTTATACTGCACGTATAGCATAAGTACCTACTAAGGTAAATATTATAATTAACCGTCACGACCATTCATGCAAACGCACTGTTGCTGGCGGGCTTACCTGATGTCCGGCACTGGTCCCTATTTCCGGCGATGAGGATTGGAATAAAACTCACCAGAAACTTAATGAATAGCCGGAACTCGCCAGTGAAATGGCCCGGATGTTTTGGTAATAATGTTTTTTATTACATTCACAAAGATCAGACCATAGTAGACTCAAAATAACTATAAAAATCATAATAATCTGAATAATAAAAATCTGTGCCAGCCGATTACGCTTACGATGATAATTTTATTCTTAGACAATTAATAGCGACCGAAACAATACGAAAGCAACACGAAACTAGCAAGTGAAGGAATAAAAATATAATAAAAAAAATAATACATTGTGATTCATTGGACTCTAATTCAGTTGGTCCGTCACCGCAGTTTTCTAATCATTAGAGACCAACGAAAAAACTGGTAAAGGAACCAGATTGAGGTACATGTGCAATTGATATAATAATTAACATTTTTATGCAGTCATTTTATAAGATTAAGTCTAAAGATGTTTAAGACAAAAACAATTTTGATATTGGTTAAGTTTTCAATGAAGGCAATAGTTTTAATTTATTTATTTTTGATTTTTTTTTTTTTTTTGTTTATGATTTTGAAATAGCCATATTATACTATTTCTTATTTTTACCACTTTGGCTCTTTCGGAAGTGAATCTGAGAAAATCTATTTATTATGGATTATACATAAAATAAAACTTTATTGACCAAATATTACATTCAAAATTTCAGTAGTTCCGTTTAGGGGCTTTCATTTTTTATTTTCACCTTTTTCATTATTTTGAACTCCTTCGGAGTTTGAATTTTGGGAAAATCCTTTCTTAGTGAAACATCATAATACAAAATAATGACTAAATTTCATATAGAATATCAACAGTGGTTCCGGATAGGGTTATTTTTCTACTTTACCGTTTTTATACCGTATGATTTTTTTGCATTTTTAAACATTCTTTCTTAGAACTTGTATTTTTAAATTAATTTTTATGTGTCTTTCTAAACGAAAAAATCAATCAAAAAGATTGTTCCGTTATAATACACAAAGCTATAACTTTTGTCAATTTGGTGCAATGAGAGATGTTTTTTTGAATTCTTCTGTAGGTATATTTCGTATTATTGAGAAAAACATTGTAAAAATTGTAAAAATAGAGTTTCGAATAAAATGTCACTTTCGACATAGGTCTTCCTTAGTTTATATAAATATATTATTTTTGTATTAAATTGAATTTCACTATTGTATGCAATTAATCTTGACTATTGATTCTTAAAATTACCAATTATTTAGTAACTTATTGTTGGTGCGACATCTATCGGACAGTTTCATAGCGTATAGGTCGTACATGTCACAGTACATCGTGTAAAAGTACACTAGAGATCGCTGTTCATACCGTTTTTCTTTAAATAGATAAACAATGTTGAGCAGTTGTTAGATTGCGCTGTATATTTGTTGAAATGATATTTCGGAAAATTCGGGAGTCCATAATGCTGTCTTTGGTATCGGAAAAAAAATGGTTCCAACTACTTTTAATGGCTCGTGCAGTTGAAGTCAATCTAAAAAAATATTCATAGATTATCCAAAATTTTAAGGGATTTAAACAAAACGTTTATTATTTTTTTGTTCTTTTTTATACGAATCATTATAATATTTTTCGTTCTCGTGATCATCGTGGTACGTTCCAACTGAATTCGGCACAGCGACTACTTTAAATACGCCGTTCATTTTTCACGACCGACGTGTGATGGTTTTGATGTTAGTGGTACTGAAAACTTCAATTAATATTTTGAAAAAATGATTTTAGTCGTACAAAATTGAATATTTAATGTTAGGATATTGAAATTACATGGAGCAACCGAATTGTAATTAATCAATATGAATGAGAAGATTAATCGATCGTTATACCTAATATACACGTCATACCCGAAAATCCAAGGACATTGCCTCAATATCCTGCATTGACATTGATTATTATACGATTTGAAATGTTGATATTTTGGATTTTGTACTCGCAGTCGTTTCAAATCTAACATTAATCGTAATAATCGAAAGAAAATAAAAACAGGTCAACAGGTACAATTACAGCTATTTTTAACACGTGTATCTAAATCTTGTTTTGAGTTGAGTACTCTGAATTGTGCCTGAGTGACACTAAATCGCCCAATTTTTAACTTTTGTTTCTTTAAGGCAATAAGGCAAGGGTCGCCAAAATTTATAAACAAGTGAGCTACAGTCGAAATTTTAAGTTCCTAATGATCAACATCCAAGATAATTTAGGTCTTTAGAAAGAGATATGGTGAAAAAAGGTCTTAGTGCC
Organism: Chaitophorus viminalis; assembly: GCA_025469195.1. Classification (NCBI taxonomy): domain Eukaryota; kingdom Metazoa; phylum Arthropoda; class Insecta; order Hemiptera; family Aphididae; genus Chaitophorus; species Chaitophorus viminalis. The sequence continues at coordinate 9,656 of JAIPRK010000147.1, read as the reverse complement.
AAAGAATAATTTATTGTTTCTTTATAATAATTATAATAATAAATTCAATAATGTTAGAATCAATTTTTATAACGAGATCGACCTATATATGCCTAGAAATCTAATCTACTGGTTGGCGGCCCTTCTTCAAAGGAATGGGAGGCGGTGAATTGTTACGATTTTTTCGTGAAGCATATCAATAGCCTTATGACTTTTTTTCACAAAATTGTTGCTAATAACTTCTTGGAATTTATGGTTTTACTCATTTTACAAGTTTTGAAAGAGAAGGAGAGGGAATGGAAGGAGATGTATTTTAATGTTACGGTTTTATTAGCGTTGCATTTAAATAATTTAACGGTTTTTTTTTTTCAAAGAGTTGCTCCAAAAGAGCGATCTCGAGCTATTATTTAAAATTTTATGGTTAAATGCAAATCTTGTTGACTGTTGTTCAAGAAACCACAGTTTTATTGGTCAGCTCAGAAACTTTACTCTAATCTGATTTTATGTTTGAGACGTACTTTTAATATCTGTTGTTTGCGAGAAATATACATAGTTCATGCACAGATTATAATATAGGACTTTCTGTTAAAAAGATTATGACAATGTTATTGAAGTTGCAATTTTGAATGGATAATTTAAAGGGAAGGTGTAATGTTGCCACAAATTGCACTGATCCTAACAGTTATGTCATTTTAATTCAAACGTTTGCAGTTCCCGGTACGTCTCACTTTGTAATGTCCATCAATATGGCACAGGGACAATCGCTGCTAATCAAATCGGTTTTTCCCAAATTATGGCATGACTAAGGGAAATATTTTTATTTATTATTTTTTTATAATATAAATATATACAACTTTACACTAACTTATTCTTAAATTTAATATTGGAATTATTAATTTTTATTCATCTTATAGATTTTTTTTTATTTTGCATTACTTATATAACTATACATCCTGACATTCACAGCAAGTTAATTTTATTAATTTCATCTTTGATTATTACATCAGTAGGTACCCATTATAAACGTATTACTGATTTGTTTTATACTGTGCTTGGTATACTTGCATTTGATCATTGAGTTCCGTATCGAATAGTAACGTGGAATTACATTTTGAATGGCCAGTGCATAACAAACCTGAGTGGAGAGTCAATAAAGTTCTCACGTGTTCGGCGGTACAATAACAAATAAATCAATTCAAATCCCGATAAAAGTTTTCTATTGATTAATATTATATTTGTAACTATCATGCGAAATCCCTATTTATATGTATAACCGCATGTATTATAAGTTTAGTAAATTATGCATTGTATAGTTTTTCTAACTAAAAATTGTCTTCGAAAATAGTCATTTGAGTAAGATAGCATATTACGTTATGCAAAAAGACTATCCTACAGGATTATCTGTTGCTGTAATCAAATATGTTTAAAAAAAAACAATGTCAAATATGATTGACTTCCGATGACAATTACTTTTATACATTGACGTATTATCAATTGATAACGTAATTACAACGAAATTTATAAATAATTTTTTATTACATTTTCAAACAGTAAAGAAATATAAGGCTTGTACATTTGAAACCATTTAACCGTATACGTATAAAATATGATTTTCTAGTTATTGTACTTCAAGTTTTGGAATTAAAACTATAATGCTCTCAAATTTAAAATTTGAAAGATGATGAAAATACCAGTCGTATCCATATGGCGTTATAATATATATATATTATATCGAGTTTATATTCATTTCTCCACTTCACGTCACTTTCACGATATGGATAACGTTTCACGAAACGGATACCTAAACTATAGACGACAGAACTTGTTTCAACACTTGGATATCCAATTAGCGAAACAATAAAGTTTACTTTTATCAACAAATCTCTCGTTTATAACCTCTTTATTTTATATAACTTTTAATTTAAAAAAAATTCTATAATCACACGCCTAATAATTTCATATATCTTCTTCATTAATTATCTAATACCTATTTGAACGAGATCGATCAGCTGTTTGAAGTCAATTTTTATATTGAAAAACCATAAACTAAAATAATGCATTGCTTGATGAACTTTAAATACAATAATATTATTATTAGAGATTTTTGATAATGATGAATATAAAATTATGGAATAGAAGGATTTTACCGGAATTGAAATTGATTTATCTTATAGTTATGAACTATTTACAAGTTCAAAATGTACCTAAACCACTTCAAAAATACATTTATAAAATATTGTATTTTTATTTTTTAGTTATTGATCGTGCATCCAAGTGTATTATCTATAAATTATAATGTAACCAATGAGTGCTCTTGCATCAATTTCAGTACATGGATCCGCCATTTTTAGGTAGAAAATGACTTTTTAAAGAGTAAATATTTTATACCATTATAATAATATTAGTCGAAAAATAAAGTCAAATACATGGAAGTTTAATTTGGAAGTTAAGAAACAGTTTTTATTTATAATATGATCTATTTTGTTTTTGAGAAACAACAGAATGAAAATGAAAGCGTATTAACACTATATTTCAAATTATAATATTAAGTGATCTCAACAAATGTTATTCGCAACTTAATTTGATTTTTTTTATATATATATGAAATAATTATGTTCTTTTTAATATTATAAATATTTATAATACTTATATCTTATCCACGAATTTGATTCCCTCCCATAGTTACTTTTACTAAATAAAAATTCTACAAAAAACTCACATGGAGAGTTAATGGTCTCAGTTGTCAAGCCTTCCCTAAAATATAAACCCAAAAAAAAAATATTTATATAGATAACATTTTCAGTTTGCGCTCAATTAAAGTCCTTAAACCAAAGTCCCGTTATTTATATACATTTATTTCTGAAAATGCGGCCTTAACATAGAAACTAAAAATTAGTTGATACTTTAAATTTTCTCTTTTTTTTTTTTTTTTACAAGGAGTCGTAATAATTTAACTGTCAGTGTTGCCACACGAATACATAATATGAGCTGAATATAAAATAATACATATTTCTAGTGACATTTTTTAATTTTTTTTTTTTTTTATTTATGAGGCTTCAAATACAAATGTGTATTAGTCAGCAGTAATTTACGTGTCTAGTGGTTACATTAAGTTACAATGAGATTTTTTTTCGGACTCTCAACAGTAATTAAACTAGCTAGGTAGGTACTGTTGAATAAATTGCTCATATAAACTAAAAAAAAAAGAAATATTATTATACATCGATCCATAAAAATGTTATCCGATTCATATTATAATTGTATTATTTTCAGTAAAATTTAAAAAAATAAATCACTTTACGTTTTAATTTTAATACTCGTTTATCATTTGGTTCCTTCAAACTCTAAACATCCGGGTTTTGTACATAATATATTATTTTTACATTTCCGAACTCACGTTATCATCCGTGCGATATAAGACGCGTATATTATTATTATTATTATTATAATGTATATTGTTTTTGGTTTTTTTTCCTTCGAGAAGCGTTCCGGAATTTTATCGATTCCGGCGTCGATGGCTATAGTAAAATATACTATAATACTTCGTTCGGAAAATATTATTATAATAATATCCTATTTTACAGAGGGGAAATACATAAATTATAATAGATGTATAATACAAAAAAACTATTTCACATAAGCATAGAGCTTACACACGTTTGGTATTTGCGCTCTCCTGACTCCTTGGCCAGCCAGTATTAGCGAGTGTTTTAACCACGTACGCCTCATTATGGTTATTGTCATTGTTACTGGAAAAGTCACGTGGAAAGTGAACGAAGATAATATTATTATGCTGGTTATAAACGAACTAAACGGCGCCGCCATTTTATTTTGCTCTCGTATACACATAATCGTAATATTTGTGTTTTTTTAGGCGGACAATTGTGGTGAATGCGAGTAAAACCCATTTTCATCTGATTGGCTTTGGTTTGTAGACGACCATCGTTGCGTCGCAGTTTGATTTGAAGTTTATATTTAGGTATTCCTCAAATTCACTATGATATGTATAATTTATCATGTATAATAAATAAAACATAAGGCGTGGGGTAAATATTAATTTACTGTACCACAAAAAAAGGAAAAAGAAAAAAACTTCCGGCGAAAAAAAGTTATTGTATTAAATAAATAATAACGACGAGGTAAATATATAAAAAATATACCGAGGATACCTAAGTAATTATATCTCGCAGGAAATGTTATTTCTAAATTGTAGTTTCGAGCGTTATAATATAACATGTACCTTTCTACCCGGGTATAATATATTTTCACATGTTACGACAGTTTTGAGAACACCAGAGAAATTATTTGTTATTATAGTTAATAACTCAATGTTTTCATACAATTAAAATAAAACTAAAATAAGTGGTTTGAGAAACGTTTGAAAAAAAAAAAAAAACAACATTGCATATATTGATGTAATAATATATTATATATGTAACTATCGCATTGCTCACTCGCTCCAATACATTTATGGAAACTATCCCATAGTAATTAATTTTCCAACCTTAGGCATTCGTTCGGAAATGTAAGTAATAATTGAATGTTTTATCAATTTAATATATTTTTCAAAAAATTGTAAACGTTAAAAAGGCATAGCATTGAATTGATATATATTTATATTTATACGCTTAAAATGCAAAAATAATAATAAATATCCTCATCAATATTTGTTTCTTTGTTAAAAACTCAACTAAACTTTTATGAACCTTTTCCCATCAACATATTTATAACACGTAATTGATAAGCGGAAAAATTGAAAATATTTTGATAGTTAAGGTTATTCAAATTAGAAAAATTAAATTTAATAGGAATAATTAAAATTACGATGAAAATAAATAAAATAAATATTTAAGTGATTTTGATAAAAGCGTACATTTTATCGGCGCATCCGAGTTGGGTCCCGTATACTAGGGGCTAATCGCAGGTAGTATACTTGTTGGGTCCCGGATTTTAAAAGGTGCTATACTAGTTGGGTCCTGGATTTTAAAAGGTACTATACTAGTTGGGTCCCGAAATATTATAGGTATTCCATTAGTTCCTGAATATTTTTTGGTAAGTACTACACTATACTAACATTTTCATTCTCATTTTAACAGACTGTCTATGATCTATTTAGACCACAGGTATGGTTAAAAATGTTATTACAGTTTTTTTTTTTTTTTAAATATTAAAAATGCTAAAGTATAAGTAATTGATAGCTAGTAAAAATATTATACAATAATATTAATACAATTTTATTAAATTGAAAAGTAAATGAAAAGTACTTATACGTATATAATATGACTATTGGGATATTCGTAATAAAAAAAGACGTAATTGGTTTTCGATCATTCGTGTAATAATTTCAGTGTTATTCAATATTTTTACCAACACAAAAGTGATTTATTTTTTTATAAAATTCTAATAACTTATATTTTTAAAACATTTTTAACCATACCTGTGGTCTAAATAGATCATAGGCAGTCCTAGGTCTATTAAAACGAGAAGGAAAATGTTAGTATAGTGTAGTACTTACCAAAAAATATTCAAGAACTAGTGTTTAGCTAAAATAATTTAGGACCCAACTAGTGTAGTAATTATAAATTTGGGACCCGACTCGGATGCAGCCCATTTTATAATCAATGTAAGAAGAGTGATAAACGAATAATAAATAAATAACAGACTTGAAATGTTGTGCAAACACTGAGATTGGTCGTAAACAGAGTCCGTTGATATATGATCAAGTATAATTTTCCCACTGATAAACTTTTGATTTATTGGTTGGTTAGACTAATTTAGAGGAGGCCAATATACTATTATGGAAGCCAGACAAGAACTTGGGTTTGTTATTTTTGGTATGTTTATTGATTGTCATCCCTTAGAAAGGGATGGTCGGAAAGGGTTGGAAGTAACCGTTCGAAGCTGGACGGATGATCTTCCAAACACTTCATGTACTTATGGCAGAAATATTATTTTCCTTTTATTTAACACGTTTCTCGTAGACGGTGGTGTTGTAACAGGAATATTTGGTGTTCGTTAAAAGGCTTAAAAATTATTGGGACATCAAGTCAGTCGTTTTAAATAGCTTAATCTTGACGTACCCTCTTAGTGGAGTTGAAATGTTGGAGATATTATAACATTATTGTTGAAACGATCGAGGTCAACGTACAGTAATACAGTAGGGATGATCTAACTTTGACAAATCTTTTGGTTTATCTGCGAGTAGAGTGTAATGCTAACGATTCCATATATACCGCTGCCTAGTGTCGGTATATATTATATAGAAAAGGTGGGACTCACTTCACGCGCGAGAAGTAATTTGTAATAATTATATTGGCGAGACATATAGGCCGGGTGTTTTAAAGTATTAAAAAGTTGATGGCACCAATAGCACGGGAATCAACAAACATGAGGTTACCTTGGATTTAAAAACTATTTATACCCTCGAGCTTAATAATTAGCGTTTTATATAAAACTGTAAAATAATAAGTTATATTCATTTTATTGCCATTGGCGGAATTCAAAATGTTATCCACCTCACAGAGCAGTAATTTTTTCATTTTTGGAAAAAATCGAAGTGTTATAAAATTATAACAGAACCGTTCTATACGTTTGTCGTTTCTTCAGTGAACTACATTATTTTCTACCCATCTGGTGAATTAAGAGTTTAGACCTTCGTCTGGATGTCTGGATGAATTAGACATAAATGATAGATTTCCTTTGGAATCCCCATTTGACATGCACGACGTATCTATTCCAAGATCATTTTTAACCTATTCATGTATTGACGCAAACCATGACAATGTTTAAACGATCTGGATTACTTAACACATAAGTAATTAACAAAGACTACGTTTATGCGTTCGAATACACCGATGAAATGAACTAAGAATGTGTTGTAATCAAACATATTATAAGTTCCTAAATTATTATACTATTCTACATTTTTCTGAACTAAAATCCTAGTAACGAATAAATAATAACTCAGAAATGTAAAAATAAAAATAAATGTTTTCTGACGGGTAAAAGTTCGGCTGGAATTGATTTTCATAATTTTTTGACATAAAGCAATCAGCTATTATGAGTATTCACATATTATAGCAAATGCTTTGTATAGAATTGTGAGAAATATTTAAGTTAAAAACGGCTCCATAAACAGCAATATTTCTCTACGACTCTATTTCACTGATATCCTCATTGCTTATTTAAGGAGCATACGATGATATGGATGTACATATAAAATGATATATATGTATATAAATCAGAAAAATAAAATCTTGCAATATGATTATCGTATAAGTATTTTTTCTGAACATTTTTGCGTTTTCAGAAACATTAGGTCTATTACGATTTTAACAAACTCTAAGTACTATTTTAGTATTAATTTCTATATTATATCAGATTTCCGATCGATTGAACATAATACAGGAAATAAAATGAAGATAATTTACTCTCTTGAATAGGGGGTATGAAAAAGTAAAATAATAAAAATTAAATTTTACATCACCGTAAAAAGAAACTACGTAATTAATAACGTTCTGAACGTTAATCGACGTGATTCTACTATACACTCACCTGGATTAATTGCTCTTAATCGATGGTATGAATGTATACTGTTTTAATTGTAAATTAATTTAAACGGTACAACGTGATAATTGTGTTGTTTTATAGATTGATGTATTGATTATATGAAGTAATGGATTCATTTTATGCATAAAAACTTTAATAAACCCGAAAGATAAGTATTTATGCGAAAGCAATACGAGCTGATAAACAGAAACAGTACAAAATGTTTAATTGCTACTATTATTATTATTCTTATGTTTATTATACCTGAGTTTTCTCAAACTTCATGAAATCATTCCAATGTTAATTTCACGCGAGAATAATTCTGTGCAAGTGTTTTTGTAGAATTGTAATTAAATCAAGTACCTATATGGTCGGATATATAATATTAAATTAAAAAAAAAATTCCGTTTAGTTACATATTTTTTTTTATCAGGATACTCTTCAACTCTTGTCTTAAAACAAATATTCAACTAATATTATATAATATCATTATTTTACTTAAATAATTTTCTGGAATATAAAATAAATTATAGTTAAATAAATAAATTATAAAATAATAAAATATTGGCTGATTCTTATGCCGGATTAATACGATGCTTAGTACTTTTCACTCGCTTTAATACCACACGTGTAAACATGTATGAATAGTGCTTAGTACAGTAGTCGCCGCTTATTGGACTCACTTTGGGACCCGACAATTTGAGTCAATTAACCGAATGAGTCAATAAGGCGAATGACTCAAAAAAATTTAAAAAATTAAAAATTAAAAATGTGTATTGAAGTTCAAGGTATAAAAAATGTAAAAATTTAGCTATACGTAATTAAAAATAAAATAAAATTAATAAAATACATACATAATTAATAAAATAAATTAATTTTTTGATAAAATTACGTCTAATGTTGATTGGATTTTCGCTTTTTCGGCCAACTTCATAATCATATCTTTATAAAATTTATGTTTCTTGAATACCTCAAAATCGCCTCTTTGCTGAATCCCTCTACGTAAAATTTGAAGCGCTTCTAGCATTTCTTTAGTCGATGGTGGTGTCTCATCAGGTTCCTCTTCGTCGCTATCACCAACCACATTCTCTTTAAACCGTTTTGACTGTATTTCCCCACATATATCTTTCTCGGTAACGAGTTCGGTAGTTTGGAATTCGTCAATATTTATCCATTTATTATAAAGTTCAGTTGATAGGTCAGTGGGTCTTTCGACAGCAGCTTCAACTTCTTTTGGACAGAGATTGAAACCACCCTGTCGGAAATAATTACGTATTGTGATTTTACTGACGATATTCCACGCTTCGTAGGCTAAATGCAAACCTTCAAGTACAGTTATCTTTTTGGCGATTTCATGAGCACGTAAGGTACATAATTCTTGTTCTAAGTTAGCATCAATCACACTGAGCACATTCTTTCTCATGCCTGTTCTGTAATAAGCTTTGAAAGTGCGTATAATCCCTTGATCACAGGGTTGTATGATTGATGTATTGTTAGAGGGTAAAAATACGAGATTAATATGTTTGAATTTCACTGTAACCTCATGAGCCGTGCAATTATCGACTAGCAATAAAACGTCATGACGAAGTTCATTGTCCCACTTGGTCAGCCATTCGGTGAAAATTTCTTTTGTCATCCATGCATTACTGTTTGCAGTATAGTCTACCGGTAGATTCTTAACACCCTTGAAACACCGGGGATTTTTACTTTTACCAATCGCGAGCAGTTTCTTTTTTCACCATCCATACTTGCACAACATAATATGGTTAGACGTTCTTTACTTGTTTTAGTTCCTTTAGTTTTTTCATTTTTGAACGCGTAAGTGTGCTCAGGTAATGCCCTGAAATAAAGTCCAGTTTCATCCGCATTGAACACACTAGACGGAGGATATTTGGCGATAAGAGATGGCCATTCTGAATTAATCCACGACCGTGCAGCTACTTGGTCTGCTTCTCCCTGTTCTCCATGTGGCTTAACGAATGAAATGTTTTCGCGTTTTTTTCATCGGTGAAACCAACCTTCTGTTGCTACAAAATCATCTTTACCCATTTTTTTCGCGAGATCTTCGGCTTTTTGACGCAACAGTGGTCCTGTAACTCGGGCATCTTTTTCTCTGACTTTTGTGAACC
>JAIPRK010000146.1:172455-351904 GCA_025469195.1 Chaitophorus viminalis | reverse complement strand
TTAAACAATTTAATATGCCTTAACAATGTGGTTTTTGATACATTATAAACACTTACAGCTTTTGATACTGTTAGACTTTTTCCTTGAACTTCATTCACAGCACACTCCAAATCAGTTTGATTGAGTATTTTTCTTTTAATACCTCGTTTGCTTCTAGGCATTTTAAATGTAGGTAGGTACTAATCTACAAGCAATTATATAATAATTCGTAATGAAATATACATTTATGAACAATTAATGGTTGGTCCAAGATACATTGGAGATCTATTTTAAATGATTGTTCTTTTGTGCATTTTGTACATTTATATTGTAACAAAGGACCACACCATTCAATTAAATATAATATTTAACATAGGTTAACACTTACCTTATAAATTTGATTTGCAAATATAGAACAAAATAAATTATGTTTTGAAATTCAAAAATCGTTTTTTTTTTGTGATAAGAAAATGGTTTGCTGCTTATCAAAAAAATACGCGCATTTTTCTTATCAATATCTATATTATTTACTGTAGTAGGACTAATAACGTAAATGTCATCCATGAGTTTTTGTTTTCCCCCAATATTTTATAAAATATTTACATTAGTCCAAGGTACAACACTCTCCCCTAATATTGAAATAGTCAATTAAACGCTAAATCTGAAATGTCAAGTTATTATTGTCAAATAATGCAGAATGCAATCATTGTGCTATTAGAATTTGAAAATAAAAACGTTAAATAAACAACACGATTTATGACATACATAAATTATTTCTTTAATCGTGATCTATGTACATGACTATCAATAAAATATAACGATCGATGAAATTGTATTGAAAATTTTTTTATCTGGCTTTGAAAACACTGTATTTTATTTTGTGTTATTATTTCCTATATCGTCTGGCTGCGGATAAAAAACGTTTTATCCATGCGTCTGGCACACAGACTTCTATATAATATTATATATAATATTATATAGAAGTCTGTGGTTTGGCATAGTCGCAAGATAATAAATGAATTAATTAATATCATTTAATCTTTTTTCTATGATAGACATTCTTATCATGACATATTGTATTAAATTTTCAAGATTTTTTGAATGGCCAAATTTTTTTATTTATATTTAAATAAACCATATTTAAATTTAACCATGTATAGAAAACGCTCATATATAAATTTGGTGAAAATTTCAAGTATTGGCCGTTTGTTGAAGCTAGTTTTCAAAAATACATTTCGTAATAATTTATTAGCCAAATATGATGTCTTAACAATCAAAAGTAAAACTATTTATATTATAAAGCTCATTGGCCATTGTAATAGTTCTTTCCTAGTTCCTACACGTAGGTATAAGTTAAGGCGATACACATAGTAATGATAATAAGCTTACTAATTTATTTCATCATTTATAAAATAATGTTTTTGAATGAAAGCGTGTTTTCAACAATACCAATATGTGATTAAATCTCAATGAAGCAAGTAAATAGAGACTTTGACACGGAGTACGGAAGTTTACGGAACAGAAACGTGAAATTGTGAAATATTAATATAAAAGTACTGAACTTGTACATATTGTATTGAATATTAAATTTCTAGAACAATATAACTACAACCAGCAGTGGCGAATCTAACGTTCTAACTACAAAATTGCGAACTTTAACTTTCTAAAATTATTAGTACCCTAAATTAAATAGTTAAATATTTTATTTCAAAACCAAATTAACGATTTCGGTCTCCGGCAGGGTGCCTTCCCCTCTCATGGTTTTCTAGTAGTTGGCAATATAAATCGGAATTAGTTACGAATTGGTGTAAATGTGTAATCATGCACATAAGCCTATAAACCATAATAGATAATTCATCAAACTATCAAGTATTTAATAGATGGTGAACCCGGAATCATATTAAACTATTAATATCAAATGTGCTGTAAGTGTCTGCATGTACATATTATTATGTGAATAATAATGAGTGTTTTAACTACGAAAAGACACTTTTTTTCTATAAAATGTCAAAACCCAAAGTAATATGACATGACAATGTCCCAATGCATTGTTGCGGGCAAAATTAAATCGGAATGCATAATTATTCAATTTTTCATTTTTTACGAGAAATAAAAAATAAAATATATTGGTATTACATGATAATCGTTGGTACCATAAACACAGTACACACGAATAAGCATTTATATAATTGATGAGACGGTTATAAATACGATTAAAATGTTTTTGAAACTACGAAATATTCAATATAAAATCAAAATGACCGCGTACATATTTTAAATATAATATTATATATTATGGACTTATATGGCTGTATGTAAACACTTTTTGACACGGAATGAATACTTTGAATATTAAATGAGTCGTCCGGCTGCTGTCGCGTCGTAAAATCACTACTATACAGTAGGTATATAAAAATAAGTATAATATATTGAATAAGTATAAGGTCGGCGGTGGAGTAGTAAGATTCTAGGGTTTTCGGAAACGTTGACAAAATTTGCATAAAACGTTAACAGTTACGAAAGTCGTGAATATTTACGAGTATGATGACGACAAACAGTCGGCGTGATAATGAACGAAATGGCCTATGTTTATTGTAATGGAAAGCATTTTCCAATATTAAACGATTGCGTGAATTGCATTATGTATTGATACTGACTAAGAATCTAAAAAGAATTTGAAAATTATAAAAATAATTGTATTTATTCAATATGCTTCGATTGAGTTCAACGTTTTTATATAATAACGCGTGATAGACAATCTCGTTAGATTAGCAAATAAAAAAATTCTATTATTACTATGATAATTTGAAATTTGCATATTTACATAGGATTACAAATTTACAGCAATGTTTCAAAAAGTGTCAAGCCGAATTATTTCCACTACCGTGTACGTTCAATCCAGTAATTGCAGACTATACACGATACACCATCCGAAGTTTTATTTAAGACAAACGATCGTCTTTGTAGAAAGGGATGAACTGGGGTTAGTTTCCCCATTAATGGTCTTTTTTTTATACACTCATTTTATTAGTTACTGACACGGCATGGTTCTACGCAGAGGCATATTTTGGAACTTTTTTTTTTGGGTGTGCCGAAAGTAATTTTTGTAGGGGTATTTTCATGCACACCCCTTCTTATCTAGACAGTATAATGAGAGACGGAATGATTAAATAAAATTTTTAGGAATTTTTCAAAATCATATTGAAATATAGAGAGAATTTCATCAATAATTAAAACAAATTAGGTTAGCAGTTAGCTTATGTATTTATATTTGTTAAGTATTATGTATAATATAGCCATATATAGGCATATCTGATATTCTGATATAATAGGTATTATATATATATTATATATGCGCAACTAAGATCATCATTAATCACTATTTATAATTATGTAAACGTAAAACGTTCAATCAATTATTAGGTGTCTTATTAATTAATAATTGGTAATTTTTAAAATAACAATTACAATTATTTGACACTATATTATGTATATCTAGTAAAACTGCAGTGTTTACTCGTATATAATAATTTTATTTGTGGCCGGCTTGTTTGTTGAATGCAACTATTGAATAGTCTTTATTTGAAAGGTTTCAGTGATTAATTTCATTGTAGTTTGATGTACTTTACTTAGAATTGTCGACTAATAAAAAATAATTTTATAGCTCCACATTATTTTTTGAATTGGATCCAATTTTCTCCGAGTGAAACTATAGAGTTTTTTTTTCACCACACGAAAACAACAAAATTAGGTCTACATTTTGTAAGATGATCTGCCGGAAAGAATTGTATATCATTATATTAATCTCTCATCATAATGTCTTGTAATATGTATATTGCGTGTGTCAAATAACCCATAGTAGCTATGTATAGGTATAACAAAACAGTCGTTATTTAATCATAAATTGGTTAATTCGGCGCATTAATTGGACAGTCATTGTTGAATTGACTCCCTAGATAGTTGTCTATAGGAATCGAGGGTGCTATTTAGAGAAGAGAGTAAAGGGGGGGGATTAAAATATGTGCACTCGTATGTCCTGAATATATAATCGTTATAGTACTGATCGTTTTCCTGGGTCCTCTATATCATTCATTTAAAATGTTTAGTTTTTGAAATGTCGTTATACGCCAACATTTTCAGAATATATATTTACTTATTTTAGTTGGAAAGCCGTATGACATTATTAGACCATATATTATAATATGAAAACAATTAAGCATTTGTTTTTTTTATCTTAATCGTAATAGTTGATGACGTTAGCTTGGATTTTTGTTTCAATAACAGTATAAAAACAGTAGCGATGACCCAATATTTAACATTCGAGGCTGACTAGTAGCTAAAATATATTTATTTTAAATCTCAGGGGAGATAACTTCCTACCCAAAAACTTTCATAGGAAATGCAACTGATCCTCTTTATAGTGCTTTATATCAGGACTCAGGGGTTCAGGCACTTACCCTCACGGAAAAGTAGAATAGTGCTACGACACCGCCGTTACCGAGACACTTAATTTGTTTTAATAAATTTCACAAACGTTCCTCGAGAGCCAATATAAGATGTTTATATACGTCATAGCCTTGTCTTCGGTCGCCCCCACATAAAAACACTTTAGAACTACATTATCCAAGCGTATACACAACAATGCAGCACATACGAAGTAAATAAAGTGACGTGAATGGTATTGTACAAATGCGATTAACTTATAAACCATCGACCAAAAGTCCAAAATGAAAATTGTACCAATAGATATATATTATGTCGGTTACGTGTCAGTTATATTCTTGTTCTCGTTGTAATGAGCTAACAAGCAAAACTTAAATTTAAGTTCCTTCTCGCAGGCGTATATATAGGAACTAGGTACTTACATATACTACCTCCATGTAATTGATTTTTTAGAAATCATAATATAATATGTGGAGAAAACTATTATTATATACTCTGAACACGCCGCGCTATTATTAACCGGTACACACTATAGAATGTATAATGTATATATTACATTTTGATTGCGCACAAGCTGACCATAAAACACTAAATGTACAACATAACAGCAGCAAATTTCCGATTAAAATCTTTCTAAAAACAAGTAGAGTATTTGAAAGGGGAAGCAGACCAAAAAAGAATTAAACGGTGGAGACAAAACGTAAGGGAAGGTAACCAGAAAGACACGATAGCAATAAAACCAAAAGAAGAATATTACAAAGAGGAATTAATCGAATCAAAGCGGAATGCGGACAAACGATAAAGAATTTGTTTTCAACGAGGATTGTCAAAGGATGACAAGTGTGAACATGGAAGAGTACAAGACGATAAACATGTACACGAATGTCTGAATTTTGAAGGGACATGACGTATGTAGCAAAGAAGATGTGGAAAATATTAATGACAACGATATATACAATTGGCAGCTTACTGAACGGATAAAAATAACTGTAAAAATAACCGGACGCGAAAAGAAGAAGAATACACCTATTTTGATTTCACGGATAGGTAAAACCGTGCGTTTCCAACACTGACGGATGTCCAGCGTGATATTATAAATGTATT
The DNA here is from genome assembly GCA_025469195.1 of Chaitophorus viminalis. Lineage (NCBI taxonomy): Eukaryota > Metazoa > Arthropoda > Insecta > Hemiptera > Aphididae > Chaitophorus > Chaitophorus viminalis. The sequence continues at coordinate 346,378 of JAIPRK010000146.1, read as the reverse complement.
GTGCTGTACATAAATCTTTTCGTTCACAATGCTAGTATATTATACATATATAATAGTACTATATAATGTGCATAATATATATATATATATATAGATGATCGTGACGGCGAAAGACCCAAAACGGTGTACAGCGATACGCAGGGATGCGCAGTCGATAAAAGTTTGGGCAAAGGTCCGCGAGGTCGCACTCGCATCGTTGCGGGAGGGTGAACACCCCCAAGAGGAAAAGTTACACGCACGCACTATACTATATACGCAGGGGTTAGAATATTCCATTCACATCGGGGTATCATCAGTCGTCATGTAGCGTTCGCGTGCGCTGTCGATTAGTCTACGGGTTCCTATACGTCCCATTTTTATATTATAATATGTTACAATGCGTTTAAAACGGCTTATAAAATAATAATACACGTGCTATAGTGCATAATGTGTGCAATATTATGCATATTTTCCCGGTTTTTTTTTTCTCTCAGCTTCTCTCGGAAATTTGCACCGGAAACAAACGCTATATTATACTGCAGTGATGGTTACGTTGAAACGGCAAGACTATAATATTGTATTGTATACACACGTATACCGGTGCAATTTAGATTTAAATCACAATCAAAACCCCGCAATATAATAGGTCATTAAGTTTATTGTTTATAATATGTAAATCTAATACATATATATATATATATATATATATATATATATTATATCGCAATGACAATACCTACTATATACGTTTTTAAATAGTATACATTTATTTGTTCTTAACGACAAGTTTAATTCATATAACGCTGCATTTTTGGTCCAGTGCGCCTGCAGTATGCACCTATACTATAATATATTGTACATATTATCATAACGATTTTTTGTCGAACCGAACCGAACAACCGATTTCAAACTACATTTGGTAAGTTATTTTAAATCGTTTCACTTTTAAAACTGTAGAATATTCTGTTGTTGTCGTACTCATTGATGTGTATGTTAATATTCGATATTAAACAACAAAAATCCAGCAGTGATACGATTCGTAAATATTTTGAATTTTTTCAGGTTCAATGTTAATCGTGTGTATTTACGATAAATACATGATTCATCTGTCTAGAAAGAAAAATGGTTGATCCAGGGAATAATTTATTTCAAAATACGTTTTACATTACATTATTCTATTTAACTACTGGTAAGTGAAAATTTTTTATACGAAATTATATTTTCCTCTTGTAGCGCAGTATTAGACATAAGACAAAGGGTCACATTTTATTGCTTTTTTTTATGTACTTTTGTAACATATGAATCACGAAACTTACATTTTACGAGATTTCGGTTTGTATTTTGAAACATCATTCTTTGCGTTCTCTGATGATTTATCATTCTATATCTATAATATCCGTAAATCTCCATAACCGCACATCATTAATATAAAACGCAATTACACGTTATAAAATTTGTATCCGAGTTTATAACATTATTTTAATGGATTTTATCAACGATAAATGCGCGCTTTTAAAAATATAAGTGATCATTAGTAGTAATATTATATTTATATACTTTTTACCGTTTTACGTTCGTGCATTTGAAAATGAATAATAAAAACGGTTGCATTATGTAAACAAAACGAACAGGCGCACTCTTGAGACAATATTATGTAGAGTAGAGTCTGTGCGTATATGTATTCAATATGCATATAAGCAAACATACTTCATACACGCATTCGTATGTTTATATATTATGATGTCTGGGACAACCATTCATCTTAATCCAAGTTTATACTATTCAAGATTGTAGGGAAACACGCAGGTACAATCAATATTTACCCTAGGTTCACGTTAAACTGACCTTAGTATAGCTTTGTAGAAAAAAAATAATAACTAAAAAACATTTCACACGCAACATTACTTTTTTCGTGTCGCTATGTAGACATGTACTCGTAAAGTAGTTATATAATTATATTTTATAGTGTACATAATGCATACAGTGTAACTCTAAAGAAGAGGTATTTTACATTACTTCGATTAATCGAATGTCAATAAATACTTATAGTAGTCATTATTATTATTTTTTATAATGTTCATCTGAATTACGCGTATACGGTATACTATAATAACTAAGTTAATATAATCAATGTAGAACATTTTTCAACTGTTATAATTGTGATCATGTATTGTATTCAATTTTATTTTTATTTATTATACCATTTAAAATCATAATTGAACTTTTAAATAATTGTTTTTTATCCGTAATATATATATATCTAGCTACGTAATATAAAACTAAACACATATAAAACTTGATCAATTAAAATGAAAGTAACAATATACTTATAGACTGAACTAAATAATATATAATACACCCTATAAAACACTATAATTAATGTCCGTAGAACCGTAAACCTAGCTATTTCGACTTGTATTAATTATTCCACGTTCAAGTATGTACAAATTTAAATGATGTTGTGTATTTGTATCGTATATATATATAATACATTTATTTATTTGAATTTTAAGAAAATTATACACGTACTACGTACTACTTTTATAATTATTATAGTTGCCTAGTACCTACTAAGTAAAAATAAACCGTGAATATAAAATATTTAACTCAATAATAATGTTTCACTCTCAACTTTGACATTTAATTTTTAACACATCAAATACACCAGACGGTAACAAACATACCAAATTAAAATTATAATTTTAACCCAAAATATATTCTTGAATATTATTAGTATAGTGTTTATATTAATTTTAATTATTTATACTTATATTTATAGTTTATGCACTCCTATAGGTAGCTAAAATTAAATAATTAAATCAATAATATGATTGCTATATTTTGTAAAAAATGTATTATTGTAATATCGTATTTTCTTAAAAATCTTTTTAACATTATCTTAAATTATAATAAAACGTTGTTTTAAATTATCTGGAGAATAATTAAAAAAAACACTGTATAACTGGTGAACAATATGTAGGTATTTCAAATGTATGATTTATAATAATATAATATATAAGTGTCGCGGTCATTTAAATCCCCCCCCCATAATAAAATTGAATGTACCCCACTGTCAAGAATTAATAATTCACTTATAACCTTCAACAAACTGATATGATATAATATTATAACAGAATTTTAGATATATTATAGTGGTGTTGATTTGAATTTTCAAAATATGTCCATAATGCTTTCGTTGATTTTGAAGTTATCTATTTAGATGTTTGAAGAGTGGAAATCTAATAATTTGTTTAATATTATAATAATAATTTACAGAAATATTAAAAATTGTAATTCAAAGTTAATCATATTGTAGTATAATACATTTGATTTGGAATAAAAATAAACTACAAATGTTTTATTCAAATTTTTTTTTCTTTGAACCTAAAGTTGAAAACGTGGTTTATACTACCAGTATTTTGTAATAAATTTAAACTATTGTTATAATTTATCATCTCGTTTATGTATTATAATTTATTATACTACTATAGTACTATACATTATCTTGTTCGAGTATCTTCGTAACGATGCGAACGAACCGAAACGAGAACCCTGCACTCTGCTGCAGTGTTCGTAGTTCGTTTCGTATTTTAACAATTAAATTAATATCGATTATTATGCAGAGTATAATATGAAGTAAATATACTATAGATGCGTATCCAGATTGCAATTTAGGAAGCGTCACTAATTTTCTGCTACTTTTTCCCAGAAGATAATTTATTTCAGATGAAATTTTTTAATTAATACAAGTAAAATATCGATTGTAAAGCAACTATATAAATGAGAAAAAATTAGAAATTTATCGATTTCAAGAATAGTTGTTGATATTATTTGAGACTACTGCCTAATGATTAATAAATGACTCGCATTAAATAAACCTGTATCGAAGTGCGTTACTCTTAATCAAGTATCGAAGAATAACGTTACGTTAAAATAACATACTCTTTCAAAGTGTTATATTTATTTTAACAACATAACTTATAAATCTCAAAATTTAATTTCTATTTTCCTTTTAACATTTATTTTAATTAGTTTATTTATTTTATTAATTTATTGATTTTATAGAGTACAATACTAATGCAACCTAAGCTTGTCAGTATATTATGTTATTATGTTAACAAAAAACGTTTGTTATAAGTCTAAGCATTAGGTTAAAAAAATAATGTGTGTAATTCTGAGGATTACTCAATAAATCTTTCTAGCCATGCATGTATCTACCACACGAAGTTCTATTTATATATATCATCTAAAACACTACTAAGAAAACAAATATATAAATATTAAAATATATTATACTATTAAAACATTACGAACACGAAACAATGAACAATACTGTTTTAGATAAAAATGATGGATATTTGAATAGAATTCGATGGTGTTTTTAATTAATCTTACTTTCCCCTTTTAAAGGTTGTAATTTAATACTATTTATGTCCCGCGACCTGCAGATATCAATCATTATTAGACTTTCTTATGATACAAATTTAAGTCAATATATAATATTTTATTATGTAATAAGAATTGTTAAGGTTTCTAAAACAAAATCGATAATGAGGCTTACGTCAAGACACAGATATCTAAATAATATGCGAATATGCCTATAACATACACTTAAAAATGCGTATTGTTTGCTTACATTTTAAGAACTTGAAACTGTTATGATCCATGCGTTTTGTTGGTCAATATCAAGTAAAATATGTGTATGATAAATGGATTCGGGCGATTCAGCAGACCTAAAAATTAAACTTTACAGGTTAAAATAAATCATTTTATTTAAGTTAACTGTGTTTTTGATCATTTTTATAAAATAAACTATAATAAAATAAATTTCAAAATGTTTTATGAGAATATATTTGTTACAAATAAAAACGGTGACTTATCGTATATTTTTTACTAGTGCGCTCTATGATGTATTGTAATACCTAAGTATTATATAACATAGAATAATAAAGTAATTTGATCTTATATATCGTTGGGTATTGAAAAATTTTGATGAAAAGTTCATGCATTCTCCTCCCACTTCCTATCACTATGTATATATCATTCAGTATAATAGACCGGAAAGAGTATAGAAATATATTTACCTCTCTCAGCTCCCATCATGTTATAAATTTAAAAAAGGGATGATATTTCCAAGAGCATACAAAATAATATCGCGAACAAAGTGCGTGCGTATACCTATACTCTTGTATTTTATTTTATCCAATAAATGTTCCGACATTTTTCTACTGACCAGAATGTGCTTCGGGATTTTCGTTTAACTATATAGAACCAAAATACGTTTAAAAGTTTTAAAAGTTCTAAAGAGGTGTTACCATTGGGTTTCTTCCTTAACACGATATTCATGTTACTTTAATCTGTTTTTTAAATCTAATTTGCTTATTGTAATTATTGTGTACAGATTGTAAATTGTCTCTTTTTAAAAAAAAAGATTTAAAACGATGTAAGTAAGTATAAAGTAGGTATATGTTTATACAAATTGAAGTAAACAAATAACTTGCATGCTGTACAATTATATTAGATACATAAAATCTTGAATAAATGCGTTTTAAAGTTTTTAAACGTAAATGCATTTTAAAATCGTCCCGAAAAGATAAATTATACGCTTTCGGAGATCGAACCACTTCGAGTGTATCTACATAATATTATTATATAATATTATTGTATAATTTATGATTGAATTGTAGTTTTTAATTGTACGTATAGGTACGTCGAAACATACATCTCTCTGTCTCTCTTACATAATTAGTTTAGGAACAATTTACAGATTAAAAATATTAACGTTTCATCGAAGATGAGAAATAATTATACAATATGGTAATTTATGCGTTTTTAATTACATTCCAGCAGGCGTAGTTGCTGAAGATTGGTTAAATGTGACGTCTAATTATACGGCATTGATGAGCGATCTCAGAATAGATTTACTGGAGTCAGGTGTCGCTGTGCAGCTTTATGAAGCACAAAACGACAATTACACATTGATGGGCACAATATCTGTCGATGAAAATTGGCCAAACGTTACGCTACACTGCGGCATTATTACCAAAGGTGGACACTATGTACTTCAATTGGTTTCCAATGACACTGCCGAAGACGACGAGATAATTCAAGTATTTATACGACGAAATTTATATTTCTACATTGTACGCGCGCAGTGATACAGAGTGGGCCGTCCCGTGATTTCCCGTTTTTCTGCTTTGAAAATTATACAGTATTGAGAGACGAGAATGATTATATGACGACCCATCCTGTACGATTATGCAACTCGTATATATGTGCACAGATCAGCGTTTTCCAACTTATTTTTCATTCACGTACCTATTCCCAAAGTATTAACCCCTATTGACCTATTGACCAGAGTTTTGTGTACCACGCCACCATTTTAATATACGATGATGATTTATCGTTTTGCTTGTTATACTATAATATTGCGCAGTGTAAGGACTAAGACACTGGTTTTTATTCGTGAACTATTGTTTAATGATTATTATACAATGATTATTAACTTGATTGTACAAGTTAATGATGGGAACGGGTTTTTATTTGTGTGAGATATAAGCTTTTAATTTTCAATAACATAATATTATATAGAGTATATTTCCGAAACGAAACGCTTTTAAATTTTAAACGTATGAAATTTCATCATTTTTCCATCGTTACCTATTTTTTCTCTCGCATACTGCGGTTTGTATGAAACGCTCCTATAGATGATGCACGATGATATAATAATAATATATACTATGTAGAGGTGAGCGTACACCACAGTAGCGGCGCAACTTTATTTGGTTGAAGAAACCGTGCGAATAAATATATAATATACGCGTATTTGATTGCGAACCGCGGGTTCTCATCGACGGCTATACACGATTCCGCATATACCTTTATTCCAAATTTCGATTCCAACGAACGGATATAAATGAAAAAAAAAAAAACTAAAGCACACCGATGCGTGCGTGTATAATCAATAAATTATTATTGTTTTATATATCATATTATACATGTACGTATATGTGATGGATATAGGACGGACAAACGGTCGAGCTGGACGTTCAATGGCCCGCGGCCAGTTTATCGTTCGAACCGAAACGCATAACCACGTACCCAGATCCCCGGCAACAAGTCGTGATCGTAATGAAATTCGAAGGGCCTCAATGCGAGCCCGCGGTCGGGTCCTCGGTGCCAATGTTGTGGCTGGACCTGATGTACTGCGGGCTGTCTGCCGGTGCGTGCAAGAATGTCTCCAGAGAGTCGTCCCGCAGTTCCATGGAGCATTTGGTATGTAATATGTATAATATGTATAGTGTACTCTGGGTATATTCTAGCGATTGGCTGGAGTTTAAATAATGCGAAGGCGCACACGCAAGTGATGCACCTACCCCACAGCATCGTGAACCTATATAATATTAGTAGTGTACGTGTATACGCGTGCGAAAGGAGTTATTTTTGTTAATTTACCGCCTATATATTATTGTTTACAATACATGTAGCTGTGTGCGTATAGCAACTGATTTGGTGCACACGAAACACCCTGTCAAAGCTATACAGGTAGTTTCAGGAGCGGCTCCAGAGATTTGGTTGGGAAGGGCCTGAGTCATAAATTTCAGATAACTTTACAACAAAAAACAACAATTTTTATAATACAAATTTAAACTGTTGATTTTTAGTTTTTGCGAACACGTATCAATCATATAATCTATTTGACTAAACAGATCCATTTCATTATAAATATTTATTGGATGAAATGCCGATATATCCTATCTTCCGACATTCTCGTGTGAAGCCAGGGTTTAAATCTACGACCCCTAGGCCTTCCTTGGAGCCAACCCTGAGTAGTTGGGTGACTTTTCTTCACTTAAAACGCTTTCTATAGCACACCTAAATAGTATTTACGGCAGGAATTGACATGTCCGCTGAAGATATCAAAATAATAAACAAACGAAGTCCAATAGTTAAAATGTATTTACATTTTTAATAGTTATTATACAAAAATGTTTTGAAAAAACCACGAGTTATTGGGAAGACAATCGTAGTTTGATAATTTTTTATTATTCATCTAAAAAATGCAATTAATATATTAAGACATGTTCATGGTCCATTTATTCTTCCTTCCCCGGTCCACCATTTGCGGACCGTTGTTCTACGGGATCGCTGTATTAATGTATCTGAGGCAATTCGAGTAACCCTTTTTTTACTTTAAAAATGTAAGGGTGGTGATTCGAGTGCGCCTTTATAATATTAATATACGTGTCTATACAGATCGTCCACTCCGAACAAATCCGCGGTTACCCGAGGTTTCGGAAAATATTTTTGAAATGCGATATTTTCGGCATCGCTGGATTCTACACGGCCGTGTTGAGGCCGCCCGAACGTCAAGCTGCCTTCACTCACGTCATGGACGGACAATTGGAGGTATGCGTGTTTAATGAACATGATAATAGTGTAGGAAGCATCACGTGTTATTCATATGCGATTATTATAGCGCTTTGAACGGGTTTCGCGTTGGATTTTTAATAAATCATTATTATACAGGTTGTTCCGAGCAATAAGTTCACATTGAACGTTCACGGGAAATCAATTTTTCCTTGTGATAACTACGGCGGTGGAGTTCCTGTTATGTTTCAGTACCCATTGTGTATTTTGCCGACTTCTGATAAGGTAAAAATAAAATTAATTTCTGTTATATAACTTATATTATGTTAAGTGCACGTATTACACTTCGATCAAGTTTAAAAAGTAGTTTATTATAGATGGTAATCAAAAGTTGTTTTTGCTGCATTGCAGTGTGTATGCTTACTAATGATATAATATAAATTATAATATAATATTATTATACAGCACAACTACTACAACTTTTAAATCTTTTGATAATCATCCAATTTTATATGTGTTTCCTGTTCACTACATAATATTTAGCTATAGTGCTATACTACTATAAGTACTTTCATTCTTTAATTTTTTTAACAATATTATGATAATGTTAATCTAATATTTAATTTTGCATAAAAATATTATTGCATACCTTCAAGGCCTCAACGGTATTTAAGATATTCCAAACATGAATAATAAGATATACAATAATCATCACTACTCAATATCGCTTAATATTTCCATCTGAGATAAAAATTTGAATTTTATAGTCAATACCACACTTATATAATATTATAATTTTATATTACTGCCTCGAATGAAAAGGCTAACCTTTTTGCTCGACAAAAGCTGATTTGGTTATCCTTATTTATATTCAACATTTTCTAATAATATTTTTAATTCATATAACTTTTAAATCAATTTTATTGACTTTCTACTAGTAACATCATAAAGTTTTATCTGCATGTTAATAATAAACAAATTAAATAATTTTTATTTTTTCAATTAATCAATTAATATTTATTTTGCTTTCGTTATAGGAAACACATTATTGTAATATATGAAATAAATAATAAGCCCAGTTAAATATTATTGAAAAAATGTTCGTATTTTTAGATCAGACTGTTTGGTCGTCAACGGGAGGATGTGTCTACGCTGATACCACCAACCAAATTACATTATGTGTCCGAGCATCGAATAGTTAAAGGGCGCAATAGTGTGTACTTCGACTGTGATTTGTTTTCGGAAAAATATATAGAATATTGTTTCGTTTACGTGAATCAAGCTATTAACGGAGCTTATACAAATATAAAGACTAACTGTGTGCCGACATTACCGATAACTGGTGGGTACCTACCATTATGCATTATACGCAAATCGCAGATAGTTATTATTACCTACATTTATATGGAAAATATTTAAAATAATAAATCATCTGTTTTTTTTCTGCAGAAGACGATTCCGGACAGTGGAGTAAATGGAGTGAATGGTCACCGTGTTCAACTACGTGTTATGGAGGAACTAAGAATAGATATAGGACTTGCGATTCACCTCCACCAAAATACGGAGCCAAATTCTGTCAGGTATTTACACGGCGTTTTATTATACTGCAGATAATTGCTTATATTAAATATTTCTAATCCCTATATAGTCTATTGTATATATTAGTAATTGTAATAACTATACGTAATAATAATAGTTATTACTAATTATAATCTTTCAATAATTGAAATAATATGGTCTTAACAAATAACAATTGAATCAATTATATTTGAACGCAGAATTTATCGTTAAGCATGTAATAATAATTTTGCAATACATTTTCCTGCGTCCAATTACAAAAAACCAAACAATACAATTCAACTCATTCGTGTTATAATATACAAAATATAGGTCAATTTAAATTATAACTGACAAATACTTCGAACTCTTATTATACAATACTAGTATTAAATATCTATGACTTTTCTAGGGTCCTTCGTTACAAACCGAATCATGTGGTGAAAAGCAAATGTCCGGGAATGAATGTGGTAAAATTGAACAACAAATTCAAAAATATAACAACACCTCGAGTAGCGGATTTTTACCCGCGTCGGCTAGTGATGAGTTAGGTGCTGAATGTCGATGTGGATGTGTTGTTCACATGTCGAAAGCGACTCGAACGTTATCGGCTACAACGAAAGGATGTCCTGGAAGATCTTTTTGGTTAATAAAGGTAAGCAGTTGAATTATTGATCTGAAGAACATGATTCATGTGGATATTTTTATTTCATGTTCATAAACCCCAGAAAAATAAATAAAAAATACGTTATTGGGCTCTCCAACTGATTACTAGAGCTATATAAAAATAAAAAGTTTGTTATTTAATAGAATACAAAATTTAACGTATTATTATTATTTTGGTAAAATGTTAAATAGAGACAATGGTAAAATACTATAAAGTTTTATCTAGGTACTCGTTGTCTTATCGGGCGTACACGAATTGCCTCCCAATTTCAAAAATATCATTCACTCGAATTGGTTCTTATTTTAGGTATTAAAAAATAAAATAAAAAAAAATAATGATCTTTTGCATAGGAATCGATTTATATTTCTATTTTTTTTTTAAATTAAAGAAAATTATACATACACTACGGTTATAAATTAGGTAATAAGTCAAAATAATAATATTTAAAAATCAATAAAAAAAAATTATTTTTGTAAAATGGCGTTATGTTTTATAGTCAACAATTTAAATCAGTCTTGTATATTTCCGAGGTTTAAATTTATTTGCCAATATTTCTAAATATTGAAGTTTTATGATTTCATTTTTATTTAATTTTTCAATTAAATTATTAATAAAATATATTTTATTTTTAGTTGTTGCCCTAATTTTTTTGGTTATTATTTTGGAAGATCTAATTAATATTACCGTATCTAATTGCATTGATTTTAGTAAGTGCATTAACAAATAACAAGATTATTGCATTCGAAAAATTAATCTGGGAAATACTGTATGTCCAAAAAATTATATTTTTAAATATTACGGAAATCGATATAATAATCGATAGTACACCGTCAACAGCGTCAACTATTGATAAATGAATTAATAACCCATGTATGCTATGGGAGGCAGTTCGAGTAGGTGGTTTGGTTATACTCGATTGCTTCCAGAAACAGCCGGAGGCAATTCGAGTACAAAAAGGTCACCTACCTAACTTTGGGAGACAATTTTAGTCACCGTCTTATCAGTCACTGTAAGCTGGTGTATTATTTTTCAAATATTTAAAATGTATCTTGTGTATTAGCCCATTTTTAATATGTAATAAGGCTTATAACTAATAACTATTAACCCATTCTTCTATCTTTGCTCTTTGTACACATTTATAGGCTGAAGAAAAGAATACTGTTCAATTTGATTTCATCCGATTGTTTTTATCATGCTCAGACCAATGGATTAAACTTCGCGATGGCGATTCAACGGCTTCTAACCTTTTGGCACATTTAGAAGGCACTCCAGATTCTACAAATCCTATCATGTCAACGGGGCCGTATCTACTGATAGAGTTTTATTCAAGTACGGCAGAGTTGTCGAGTGGTGATTGTTTCGGTGGATTTTTTGCTCAAATAAGCCGCATTAGTGAGTATAATTGGATCGACAGTCATTTAACATACCTATAGTGTTCTCCAAAATGTAATTCCGATAATACAATAGTAGAAATATTTCGTTTTTTTTTTTTTTTTGCAGGCGCCAATAACTGGTCTTTGCCAAATTCAAGTCACGTCGAGTTCAAAGACAACTTTATTTACTTAATGTCTTACATCGATTCATTTTTGGCTACGGTTTCGGCTATATTATTATTTTTGCTTGTCACTTGTATGTGTTTTACCGTGCAATTCGCTGAACGTAAACACAAGTACCACAAAGCCATTACAACAATGGACAAACATTCTAATAGTAATATGATAACATTGAAATTTTATAAACATTTATGTACAGTACACGTGCATCTACATACATATTTTAAACAAACTTTTATTTTCTAGTGGGCTCAACGTGTAGTATATTAAACGAAAATGATTACATGGCATCAACTACGACATTGCAGTCTCACATACCACAGATTATAGAAACTTTGGATTTGGATGAAACTGAAGACACTGTAGAAGGAGAAAAAATTTCTTTGAATAGGTAAATCATAATTTTACATTTTTCATACGCATAATATAAAAATATAATGTAATAGTGATGTTCCACAAAGATTTACTAATGTTTCCCATATTAGTAATATGAGCACTATTTGAGTTCTATTAAATAATTCACATACCTAAAAACTAAATGTATGCATTTTTTAAAATACATTTAAATGTTCAAGTTAAAAATTTAAAAAAATAACTTTTTATTTTGTTATTTTTGTAAGATTTGTACCTGACATTTGTTTAAATATATTTTCAAGTTTTAAAAAATGCCATATAAATTTTTAAGGAAACTTTTATACTTATTTAAGAAAATATACAAATGTAGATTTCAGGCTTCAGCAAGATATGCGTTACAATAGTTAACCATCGAATTGTATATATAATTTTACTGTTTTCATTAGCATGATGGAGATATTTGTAATATTAGTAAATATTTTTGCGGAACATATCACATAATATAATATTTTTAGTTTGTATTATTACAACATATTTTCGTATAAATCATTAATTTTGCTTAGAAGTGAAAAAGAATCAATAGTACCGGAAAATGGAGTTACGTGTTCGTCCACAGCAATCGATCAGTGTACGCCCTCTAATTCTCAAACATCATTGTCGTCTCGAAAAGTTGTTCGTATACATTTATTTTTCTATAACCTCGCTATTATGCGTCCATCAGTTGACCAGCCATTATATATATATATATATATAAATATAATATTTAATAATATCATCTACGTGCGAATGCAATATGTAATATGATAATATGATAAAAATCATTTTTTCCGTTTTTACCTAGATAACACAGTCGACGTCCACTCTGAACGAAAGACGTCGAAGCCGCAGACAAAACCCGTTGACCAGCAGCACAGATTCGAGCATTCACGGTCACGACGTGTCCGACTTAGAAATGGACTACTACGATTACAACGTTCAAAACACCAACAGCGTGCCCGGGTCGTACATAGGCATGGATCCGGCGTATTGCCTGTGGATCCCCCCGTTGTCCGACCGGAGCCCCGGGGGCCACGAGAGCATGGAAATGTCTATTTTGGACATAAAGAACGACAAGTGCCGTAAGAATTGCGAGATCGTCAGCAACGGGTGCTGCAACAACAACAGGTTGTCCGCCGACAGCGAATCCACGTTGGTGAGCAGCGAAGATTGCATTTCGTTGAAGACGCTAAAGTCGTCGCCAAAGGCGTACTTCAAAAACGATAGAAAAAAGGCTGAGTACTTAAACGATTCGAGCATTAAGTTTGTCGACGAAGACGACGTGGTTGATTTAAAAGACGTTTCTGTTTACGCGGACAACAAATCGGCTTATATAAATAATTAATATACAATTTGTTTGCCCATAGAGATGTTGACTACTACACTGTACTGTTATTGTTTTCGGATAATGTAATGATGCTTACCTATTGTCTATTTGTATTATATTATTTCATTACGATCGTTTCGTCTTGAAAAGAACTATTTGTTTTTATGTAGTGCCTAGTAATATTTTTGTACAGTCAAAGACAAAATATATACAGCAATAAATATTTATTACACCGTTGTCTTAGTTTTTTTTTTTGTCCCGCGGCCAGTCTGGATTGATTTATTTTACATAATAAAACTGTAAGACCACTAATTATTAGTAATTGATAGTTGGTAAATGCACAAGTACAAACCGCGATGTAAATGCGAATGCTATATAACTACTATACTAGGGATAAGATTTTTATGTATAATCATCTTATTTTTCTGGTGCTCCAAAACGTAGGTCTGTAAATAAAAAATGTATTGACTGTGATACTGGTTATATTAATTTATTTATACACATTTTGATGTACTATAGACGTTTTTATTAACTTTTCTCTATTGGTCAGCATTTTTGGGATCATCAAGTTTGTTGAGTTCCTTAGTCAGATCCTCCTATACTGATTCTATATAGATAGAAATTATTCACCAGTCATAGCAGTATTATAGTGAAAAAATCTTTTGGAAAAATTCATCCAAATAAATTTATCTAAGGACGGAAAATGAGTTAAAATAAAACATATACATTTTAGGCGCATTGTTGGGTTGACGACTTACAATTACGATTATTTGCTTTTGCCATAATAAAATAAACTAATAATAATTATATTATGCGTTTTCTTCCGCCAAAAGTATTTACTAATATTTTCATATATCTGCAGCGTACTTATGAAAATAGTAAAATTATGTATAGAATCCGATGGTTTATGATTAACTATTGTAACATATAATTGACCTTGAATATATATGAATACGAAGTATTTGAAAAAGCCCGGCAAATAGTTTAATAACCATTATCATGAAAAATCCATTAGGATCGTTGCGGTCACCCGTCAGTTTTCGTGTTGCCAACTATAGTACATTTTCGTGGAACACCACTATTATATGATATTTATATATTATGTGTGTGGAAAATGTATAATTATGATTTCAGTCAAAGAAATTTTTTCTCCTTCTACACAATCTTCAGTTTCGTCCACATCCAAAGTTTCTATTATCCGCTAGCTGTAATAGGACTAATATTCCATCTATGGCGTTTAAAATATATTTTGTCAATCATCGATGAACGAATGAGCGTCACCGTATCACTAATGATGACAATTTTTTATTAAAATTAAAACATATTACACTAGGTTCTCATAGAACGTTGATTCATTCTTATTGATTCTTCTTAAGTCCGAAGTCATTTTGTAATAATGAACGACTTGAAGAACATTATGAGTTTTTATCCTCCTGCAGGTAGTTATAACAACAACTTAACATTATATGCATTACAATGTAAAACGTAGTGTACAACAAATAGAATTGACGTTTATTGTACACTAACATAAATTTTAGATTTAACCATTAAATTATAAGAAGGAAGGCCCGCAATTGCGTGAGACATAAGACACTAAATTGGTTCATTCCGTAGATAGAGGTAGTTTGCGCGTTAAGTGAGAAATATATATATGGAAGGGAATAGTATAGGATACGTAATTTTTAGTGAAACCGTAATGTTTACCGAAGCGAGGAAGGAGGAAGAGTCAACTTTATTTTCCAACAATTTCTTCAGATGTTAATACTCATGTGGAACGCCAACGCTCCGCTAGGTTGAGTACGTTATAAATCAGTGTATAGCTATGGACATCGCAAGGTACATTTAATAAATGACTTGTAAAACTTAATAACCTGCGTTGCACCCTTTCAGTCTGCCTGGAATTATCAGCGGTACGAGGATCTCAGTAGACAGCATCATAGGCTAGGATCGGACGTACTAGAGCACGGAAAAGTTACTTAACCGATTAACGTTAATAGTCAGTTAACGCAATAATAAACCAATAAATATCTCGTTCCAAGGGCGGATCCAACATGTATTTACGGTTGGGGCACTTTATAGGAAAAATTGTATAATATAGATATAGTCCCCCACCAAAAAAAAAAAAAAAAAAGTAAAATAGTCGTATGGTCACATTCGTAGTGTTTACAAATATTTTATTTTAAGACATTTCGATACTAAAATTTTTATTTTTTTTTCCAATGGGGGTGGCACTTGCCACCAGTACCCCCCTTCCTTGATCCACCCTTGTCTCGTTCCCCACCAATCTCAAAGAGAAAATCAATCCACCATATAAGTTAAGAGTAGGTTTTCAAAACCGATATGTGTTGCTCTTAGTTTTTCACGCGTTCAACATACAGGTTACCTAGTAAAAATTAATAATTTTTTGCCCATCGATACGATAAATGTGTTGAAGTGATAAGGATTTTTAAAACAGAATCAATATCGGCAAAAAGTTTAATGTTGAGATCTAATGACGCCAATTTTTTAATTATTATGTATTTTAAAATATTCAAAAATATTCGAAGTTTTGAATAGTGTTTAGATGAATTATATGAAAGTCCAGGTTGCTGAGAATATTAATCTTTATGGTATACATGATATATAATAATTTGTTTACTACATGATTATGACAACACATGCAGTTTCAATCTTTCAAATTATCCTCACCAAAATGTGTTATTTTATAATAAAAACTACGATAATTTATTACTAGTGTAAATAATGTAATTAATTTTTATATAATGTATTTTTTCTAGTTTCTTACCTATATTAGTATATTGTATATTATGATTATTTCAGATGGTATACGAAAAGTGTGTATCAATTGTTGGAATAATAATTATAATGTCTTTTTCCCGGAAGGGCCGGAAGTCATTTCAGAAAATAAAAGTGTAAAATTGAGAAATTGGTACGTAGCGGCAAATAGACATCAAAAAAGTATTACAATTATCGGTAAGAAGAACACACCTACGAAAAACCTATATACAATATACCGAAATTTTTTAAATTGTTAAAAAATTATCAAATGCCAAATTATCGATCGACTTCTTATAATTTAAATCCATTTTCTCACTCTTATGGAACGTAATAATATAATATGTATACAGTTTAAAAGTCCTCAAACATTGCCACGACGTGTATTCAAAATGCTAACATATAGTGGTGTGTTAAGATTTCATTCTGGGGAATGGGAGGGGGAGGCAGATATACATATTTAATTTTTGAGTAAACGTAAAAGTAGAGGGCAATGCTATTCCACACACAAATTTACGCTCTACGATTGTTTTAGATTCTGAACATAGTAATGAATGTATTGATTTTACAAAGCTGTATTTTTATTTTTGTGTGTGTGTGTGTTTAACGACACCTTTTGAAGCAGTAAAAATGCTTCAATTTCCTTTAAAGCAACTTTTCTAAAAAGAAAGTGAATCCAACTGGTACTTTGGCATATCAATACCTAGTTCAAAATTTTCAATAGTTTTCAGAAGCGTCGGACAAAACTATAAAAAAAATGACCGAAAAAAGGGCATAAACAAGGTCCACTTCACCCCTTACTTTACAGCCGAGCGAGTCCCCGTCCGGTTCTTTTTTTTAAATTGTTGATAAAAAAAATTTCGCTGGGACAAAATACTTGAAAATTTTATGGAAGATTCCACATAGGTTGTTCTTACTCACTTTAAAATTATTAAAATATATTAGCAAAATCATTTTTTATAAGCATATGAAGTGCAAATATTGAAAAAAACACACACATCATTGTAAAATCAGTATATTCATCACTCCGTTCAGAATCTAAAAGGCTCTGGGGGTATCGTTCCCCATCATCCCCCATAACTACGCCATCACTAACATATATTATATGGTAATATATTAAAGTATATAATGTAAATACTAAATGTACGATGTCAACCGTTAAGTCTCGGATATTGCTTTAGAACACAGTTATTCTTAGCGTTTTAAATAAATCTATCAATGATGATTTATGGACCCTAACAGAAAGTATATTATGTGGGTAGATTTTTCATTAAAATATTATAAAATAATATGCTGTAACACGTTTACGGTGTACATCGTTTCAGGTGTATTGATGAGTCAGTGTTAAGGGTTTAACCCCCCCCGTAAGAAAACACCACTATTATATCTATCTCTATTATGAAAAATTACTTATAGTAACTATACCAAAATGTATGTATTTTCTACACGGACAGACGACAATATATTATTACCTATAATAGTTATAAACCCATAACTATACCTAATAACAGCAATTCATATAATAGCATTGATTATAAATATTGAAATAGGCTTCTAAAATTCTCGCAAGGCTAAATTTTCATCGACATATTTAAATCCCAGCAGAATCTGTAATCGATCAATTAACAAATTTATCAAGAAGACTTAATATCAAGTTGTAAGCTATGAAATATCAATTTTTTAAAATGTATATTTTAACGTCACTATTTCAATTGGCAACTTCTAAATAATTATATCACTGTTTACATAATCCGCGATACCAACGAAAAAGAATAAAATCGATGAAGCGTTCGTTGGCCAGTATTCGAATACTATATATGAACAATACACATAGTACCTTTGTATGTATAAGTCGAATTCGAGGGATTGTGGTGAAGTGCAAACCCTCTGCATTTGAGGGTCATGAGTTACATCGAATGCGTATAATAATTCGGGGGTGTGTCGCAAGCGATATAACAATGGGCAATGGGAAATGGTATGAATCTGTACGGGAGGGATGATGATGACACACGGCCGTGCTGTGGCCCGATGGACTAAAATGGGCCAGTTTCCATTAGGGGACTGTACATGTTATTTTTCTTCGGCAGTTCTATACTTACCTATTTTTATCGTTATATCAACGAAAAAGAAATGATAATTTTACAATATTCTGAGCTATAATATATATAGTGCTTGAAAATCTCTTATATTTTTTCAGTTTATTGCAATATATATATATATATACCAATGGATATTAATCGTGTTATAATTATGGTTCAAAAGTACTTTTGTGGTTTCTCGGTTTCAAACAATCCAATAGGATAGACACTACCTAGTTAGTTTTTGTTTAGTTAGGCACGAAATCAGTTACCGTTAAAATATTTAGTGTTAGAATTTTGTAAGTCTAAAAAAAAACATTAAACTATTAAAAAACAACACCAAAATTATTCCTACAAAATTCACTTAAATAATTTTTGAAAAATTTAAAAAAAAAAAACAAATATTCTTATTCGTTTCTTTAATTTGTGTCTTATTATTTAATAGTATTTAAATAAATACATACATTGTGATGTGATTACTCAATAGTATGAGAAAAATATAAGAGATTTAAGTTATTTTATAATTCTAGATTATACAAAAAAATTGAAAAATATTTCGATAGCCAACAGCTTTTGAATTACGTTATGTATTAAATAAAACCGATTAAGCTACGATAATGGGACACATTATATATTATAAAAATAAATATCGACCTTTCAAGTACAATCTTCAATATTTGAAACATTTTATTTTAAATATTTTAATTAAGTATTTTAAATATTCAAATAATACTTACTACTAAAACACATTTTTTAAAAATGTTATTAAAAATAAAAATAAATAAAGTCAAAAGTGAAACAGCTAAAAAATAATATATATCAAATGCATTGTTTTATATAATTTGAAATTTAAATGGTTCTTATGTATTACTTTTTATGGCATAGTTTGATTATACATTAGGATTATTTGAAACCAGGTCATACAGTCGTTGTCAGTAAATTTTTCGGTCTTGACAAAACCTCAAAACGTAATAGGACATCTGTTTAATAAGTAGATACTCATAATCAGGACGTCTGGTGGTTATTATTACCTATACTAGTATTCAAAAATAAAACTATTACAATATTAACTATAAAATATATAGTTATAATTATAATTATGGATAATATGTTTAATAACAATTTCACTATCTTATTTTTCAATATATTTTTAGGTATGCATGATGAAAAAATACATTATGCAGGGGTGGTTGTCAATCGAATTTCGAAGGACCGGATCACAACCAAAAGTGGCGAATACCATTTAATTGGCCCCCCTGTACAAGATGATATTATAAACAGATTTATAATATTTTGGTATATTACGGGAGGGTTCCCAAAACATTATTTAAAACTATTAACCTAAAATAAAACTTGTTCTAACGCTTTATTTTGACTGTTCTTAAATTTTATTTTCATTACTAACTACTTATTCAATAATAAATAATTATAGAAACAATCAAATCGAGTATAATTAGTTTAAGTAGTAATGTCATCATAATATTAAGTAAAAGTAATTAAATAAAGAATAATAAAAAATTGAGTCGTCGCGGGACGCCTGACAGATGTGAAACATCGGGACTTTAGTGTATAGAAAATATGCATGAAAGGAAGGTTTATTAAAGAAAATATGTATGGCATAATATTTTAATATTTTATAATAATATGATAATAATGATAATATTATAATTTTAGTGTTATTTAAAATGTCTTTATAAAATGAGTATTGCGGGTAACGAATAGGTAAAAATGATCACTTCTATATCAAACAAATTTTGCAATTATTATTTGTCGTTGGTAATTAATAACCCATGGCACTAAACACAGTATATTGTATAATTTAGATTTTAGGGCAAAAATGAAGACAAAACATTTGAAAAAATCTTTGTCAACCCGAATGCCTATTGGTTCTAATAATTTGTTAATAAAAGTTAGAACAATTATGGAACATAAGACAATTTAAAGAGATTCATTTTGAAATTAAATAAAAAACAATAAAATGCACAACGAAATACCCATGAAATCGTTATTTTAAATAAAAAGGGTCAGCTCTCAGCTAGTGTTATGAGTTGTACATAAATTTTGTGTGGTGTAGAGTGATATCAGATAATCTAATCTTATAACTTGTTATGAAAATCATCTCCGTTCAGAATCGTTTGTCGTATGCAATGATACCTAGCATTGCATTCAAATGTAACACATACATTATATTGACCTACCGGCTACCATATGAACGAGGTCCACTCCACTCTCTACTGTATAGCAGTGATTTCCCGTTAAATTATTTTTTTTTCAATTGCGATAAAAAAAAACTTACAATGAACCTTGTAATAAATTGTCAAGAGTTTTTTTGAAATCCAAAATTTTTTTATATATATTTCAAAAAAAAAAAAAAAAACTTAGAAAAATCAAAAATTTAAATTGTCTATTAATCAGTCAAAAAAAGTTAGAACACTTTGAAGACATAACCACGTATAGAAAACGCTATTATAAATATTTGGTAAAAATTTCAAGTATTTGTGGTTTTTAGTTTTTGAGTTAGAGCAAAATCAAAAAATAGAGACGATTTGTTAGTCTAGAATATTATATATATATATATCATATTATATTTAAATTGTAATATTATGTCAATATTCGTAGTTCAAATGCTTATAAAAAAAAATGGAGCCTATAGTATTTAATTATTTTGAAACGGCAGTAAGAAAAACTTCTGTGGAATCTACTATTTATTAATTTTTAACTTTTTAAGTATTTTGTTCCAGTTAATAATTTTTTTTACGACCGTTCATAGTCCAGGATAGATTCGACTGATGGTAGACTAGAGCTAAAATTGAAGGTTCACATTTATTGTAATTTTGTTAAAGCTGTTTTTTAACAGTAAATGAAAAAAAAAACTGAATAATTTAATCTGATATAACCAAATTATAAGTTCAACTTGTTACTAAACATTTTTAAAAAATAAATTAATCATATACATATATTACCTATTCACTTGGTATTTGGTAATATGGAATTCTAGACTGGATGACAAATAGGTAATTTTATCTAGTTTCTATACCCATACATCTATGTACATTTCGGTGGCCCTAAAGTATTATTGATAACCCATACTTTTTACAAATCCGAAGAAGGCTATTTCTTTGCATTGTTTTCTTTATATCCTTATAATACCTATTTTCGTAGCTATATTTAATGGTATTTACATTTTTTGTAGAATAAATAATATATTTTTTATTACCATTCGTAGCCACTGTCCTCTAGCTATAGTTGATAAAACAACAAAAATGTCCTGTCACCACAATACCTAAGGACATACCTACCATAAAAAATGTATTTGAATATGAATTTAGAATTCACATTTAACGAAATCACCAGGGGGTGATATC
This sequence comes from Chaitophorus viminalis, assembly GCA_025469195.1. Lineage (NCBI taxonomy): Eukaryota > Metazoa > Arthropoda > Insecta > Hemiptera > Aphididae > Chaitophorus > Chaitophorus viminalis. The sequence continues at coordinate 324,317 of JAIPRK010000146.1, read as the reverse complement.
ACCCCAAATGAGAAGCACTGCACTATAATGTGGCCTACATGTTGAAATATGCAATGAATTTGACTCTGTAGATATTTTAAGTAGGACATGACTGCCCCAACCTAATCTGTATTTACTAAACGCAATCATGTATATATGTCAGTTCACCTGCCTGTTAATGACCTTTAGGATGTCGGTCATGTATATGCTTGTCCATCCCATTCTCAAAGCTTCGTCGTCAAACACCTTTTCCCAGTCTTCTACTCATTGGACTTCAAAACATGCTCTTTTGAAAAACCAAGACTCTTCTGTAGTTTATGATGGTCATCCGCCTACTGCTTGCTCAGTCAAAATTTATGGTCAAAAAATAATTGATAGTCAAACACAAATAATTTTTTTATCCGCCTGTATCTATATATGGCTGCGGCTAAAAACAGTTTTTCGTCAGCATGCGTCCCAAATCAGAACTAATTGTAATCTCACACACTTGCAACATATTAGGTGTATCACATTACCTACTTTAAGAATAATGTATGAGGTTTATTGCAGCTAATGTAATTAATATTTTAAATTCTACTTTTTTTTAAAGAGGGTATCAAAAAAAAAAAAAAAATTTCTTTACGAATTTACATTTTAAATTTTAATTAAAAAAACCTATAAATTATTAGGTATGTTAATTTTCCATTATTCTAATAGCAACGTAAATTAGGTAGCTACATTCTGGGTAATATATATAACTATTTAATTAAGATTTTAATCAAAACCTGCGAGGTCCGGGGAACCCCAGTACAATTTTTTTTGCATATTAAAACATATTTATATCAACTAAGAATGTAATTATTACAATTGTATTTATGTTTTATCAACATCCAATTTTTTTCTAAATTTCACTGGTTTGAAACTAATAATAAATAATAATAAAACAACTTTCTATGAAACAACTCGACTACGATTATTCTATGTCTAATGTTTCCCATCTAATTATTATTCGTCTATACACGTCATGGTTGAAATTTGTGATATATAATTTATTTTGCAGATACCCAAGCAGTAGATTAGATAGTTTACTCTGGTTTCAATTCTCACAACAATTTGCTGTTAGCGTCCTATGAGTGTAGTAATTATAATATACAGCCATATATGTTTTATAATGAATATTTTATTGTTTTGTATTTTGTACAACGTATAGGTCAAATCACTGTATATCAAATAATTTATATTTTATACAGGTACAGACCTATGTATTCGTTCAGGATTGAAATTACTATATTACATATCTATCTATAGGTTGGCCAGTTTGCACATCAAAAAATGTGAGATTGCATAAAAAGTGTATTTGAATATGAATTTTGAATTCACATTTAACGAAATCACCAGGGGGTGATATCATCCCAAATGAGAAGCACTGCACTATAATGTGGCCTACATGTTGAAATATGAAATGAATTTGGTGCTGTCGATATTTTAAGTAGGACATGACTGCCCCAACCTAATCTATAGAATATAAAAATATGTATATAGAATATAAAATATACAACTATGTATTTCAATTTATAGGTATTATTTATTAAATGCAATTATGTATATATGTCAGTTCACTTGCCTGTTAATGACCTTTAGGATGTTGGTTCCGGTTGGCAAAGATGATAAATGCCATTTTGAGGGTATATTTTTTGTTTGCAAAGAGACTAAACCTGCTTTCTGAATGTATTTTTTATTCATAAGTCCGTTATAAATAAAGAAAATACTTCATTATGATTATGATAGAAATAAATTAAAATGAGCATGCATAGAGTTAACGGAGCGAAAACCATAGATGCAACATGCTTGTATATGTGTTGTACATACTAACTCATTTTAATGTTTTACATTAACAATAAAAAATGGTTTAAATATTTATATTATAGGATTATTAATAACAATAATATACAGATTTATATAAAAAAAAAAAAAATAATAATAATAGCAATAATTCATAAGCATTTTCATCTTCTATAAATTTAAATTCTGTTTTATGTTATTAATATAAGAATACTGCTGCATATCTTTCATTGCTTGTTGAGTGCTATAAAATATTTGGCAGTTTAAAGTATTGCATTTTAATTCAAAGTTCCTTCCACAACAAGATCGACAGATCTAAAAGTAAAAATAATATTATTTGAATAGTTATTTTTAATGTCAGATATATTAATTTTTACCATTTCAAGATCATTTTGTTTCTTAGTCCATTTTGATAATAAATGGTTAAGTTGTACAATTAAATATTGAGGATTTTTTTGACATTGTTCACAAAAACCATGTTGTGATAATTTATTGCATAAAATACAATTTTGCGAGAAAAAATATTGAGATAGTGTTTGCTTCCGATTAGTTACTGTAGAAGTTATATCTGGAAATTGATAACCATACTTACGGGGTAACACTGAATACCTGAAATATAGCAAATTGATATGAAATAACATTTAATGGTCAAAGGAAGGATATTTATTATTTCAAAATTATTACCATCTGTTTATATCAACATTAAGCAAAGAAAAACATCTCTGAAGAGGTGGTATAATTGCTCTAGTGATATAATACTCAGCATTTATTCGAGCAGAATTGTCTGAAATAAAATGTCTAGGCGATCGTACAAGTTTTATAAGTGGTAAACCTTTCGGTCCGGCTACAATAAGGTACGGTACTCGTTCTTTATTACGTGGTTCAGCACGTCTATCAACAGCACTCCACTGCCTTAAACAGATCAATATTTTTGATTAAATATTATGAACTTCAACAATAATGAATTAAATAAATACAAAATATTTTATAGGCTTACTTAGCTAGTTCTAAAGCCGGTACACATGCTCCCGGTCTATATCCATTTCGGCCCCTATATTCTTTGGCAAAAAGGAAATCTTGTATATTTACATTACCCTTGAAAATTTTTTTGAACTGTTTATCAATATAAGTTTTTACGGCAGCGACATCTTTAGTTTCAAATAAAATACATAAACTTTTTTCTAAAATCTAGAAAAATAAAGTTTTATAAACAAAATATTGTTTGCAGTTGAGTTGGATTGAAGTTAATGATATAATTGACTTTATTTTATTTATACTTAAAATACATTATAAACAAAAACCTTTGAAACTGCAGGGCAACCATCACGACGTACTGTTTCAATACCTTTAGCTTCATACTTGGGTTTTTTTTGTTCAACATTTTCATACATATATCCACAGTATCTTTTTTTGGTCTAAATGATAAAAAATTAAAATAAATATTTATGAAACTGTTTATCTAGTTGATCTGAAAATTATTATGAATACTAACTTGCAAAATACAAGGAAGATAGACTTTTTCAAATTTAAGTTTTACTGGTATAGGGTTTTCCTTAGTAATAATATCAGCCATTTCATTTCCAATTTTAAATGCATCTTCTTTAGAACGACCTTTTAATAACACAAATATGGAATCAGTATCACCATAAATAACTCTAGCATTCCATTTTGTCGTAGATTGAATTAAAGTTATTGCTCTTTCTAAAGTTTCACGTCCTTTACTAACAACACTATCACCAACCTACATGTTAAGATCAATAGGTTATTAACAAAACAATTAAAAATATTTTTATAAGTACCTCAATACATGGCATTCTTCCAGAAAAGTTAGCCGAAGTGTATCCATATGTTACATTGGCAATTAATTTTAGACCAAGTTGTTGAGCATTTAGAATTTTGTAAAGATGTTTATTGTTCTTTTGCTCTTTCATCAAATTTTTTATCTAAACAATCAATTAATTATTCAGGCCTATAGCTATATATATATATATATGATACATAATATATAAATTATCTTTATTTACCATGATTCGGGTGTCCAATATTTCTTGTAACATGGATGGTAGTATTCCTTTGCAAATTTTCTTCTTAACGAATGCTACTCCAGAAGGAGAAATTGATATATCATTAATTAATTGTAGTAAGGTTTGAAAAGGTACATTCAACTCAGTACATCCAAATTTAAATACTTCCGATCTATTAATATGGAATAGGTAAATGTTTAATGTAAAATTTTTGTTACATTTGCTATAATTTTTAGTATAGGGCAGGAAAAGCAAATAATAAAATTGATATTTTCTCCAATGATCGGAAAAAAATTGAATTATAGATATTATGTTTTTTGTGGTCCATTTTAACGGTACACTATTTTTAAAGAGTAGAAAATAACAAGTAATAAAAAAATAATTAACACACAATGCTTGGTGACATGGAAAAGACAAGAGAAACAAAATATTGTTTTCAGCTCAAAATGTATACATTTATGTTAATAATTTTTATTAAGTAAGAAGTAATACTGTTGTTGAAGATAAAAGTGAAAGAAACCGGGATATTCTAAACCGAATAAAAAGAAAGAAAATAATTATTAAGTAAGTATACTATTTAAGTTTAAAAATGTCTGTTACAGAGAGTTTCAAGAATCAGAATATACCTTACAAAATTAATAAAAAATGTGTTAATATATACTACATCTATATTAAATGTTAAGCTTACTTTCCAAGGAGATCAATATTGCCTAAACATGTTGAAAAGCAGTAGTTGTATGCTATTATAATTGATGGATATAAGCTTTGAAAATCTAACACTATGACGGGATCTGTATAAAATCTTAAAAAACACAATTATTACATAAACAAACATAAAACTAGAAATCAATAATAAATACTTTGATTCTGGTTCCATTATCAATGGCAAACTTTGAGGTGCATTCATACTAGCTCTTTGTTTTATACTAGGTGAAACAGCAACATAGTTTTTATTTTTTGCTAAACGCAGCATCATTGATTCTACCCTAAACTGAATAATAATTTAGTTACTTTTTAGTACCTAATATTGATACATTATAAATATAATAATGTATAATATCATTTGATTTTCACTCACTAAGTATTAATAAAAATGTTTAAAAAAATAAACATGAGGGACAACATTGGTGAAATGTGTAACAATATCTAATATACAGACTTTCATTCATAAAAGGTTAATATATAAACAATAATATTAGTTACATACTTGTGAACCTCTTGATAATACTTCATAAAATTGTATACCAAATAATTTTGATAGTTCACTTGTACGACCTATTACATCTAGTTGTTGCAAAATATTTATGGTAATTTCAACTCTGAACAAATAATAATCCACAGTTAACCATCTGTGAACAAAATTCAAAAAATAACTCACTTCTTATTGATTTTTTAAATGTAATATTACAAAAAAAAAAAAAATTCTAAATATCAATTGATTTTATTAAAAAATGTACACGTACAATTATTCAGCAAGTCTGTTTGGGAAATAAATTAAGGCTTAAGCAGCTTTAAGTTTACTTATATAATTATACATTTATATGTCTTAGACATAATTACAGAATCATATAGATATAAAGTGAATGAAATTTTTATTTACTCTCATTATAAGTTTCATAACTATATAATTATTTATTTATGCATAATAATGTATTTTATATACAGAACAGAATACTTCAATTTATTTAACACTTACTGAAACACTTCAAAAGAGCATATTAATTATATTATAGTTGTTTGAATTATGGAAATCATACCGGTATAAAGATGTATTATGATCCCACCAAAATGACAGAGTTTGATATGAATAACTGGGTACTCTTTGATGAAGTATATGATAAACCATGTTTTCAAATGTATAACTTTGAACTGTTAACTAAAAAAAAAAAAAGTTGTTACCAAATAAGATTCAATAACATAAATAAAATATTAAATACCTCATGTCGTAATAATCTCCAAACATCTAAAATAATTCGTCCTTTGATTTTCATTTCAGAATTAGAAATTTCTTCATTATACTCATAAGTTTGTTCATTTTCTGATATTATTCTTGATAGTTCTTTTATCATGTTACGTCCAAAATAACGACATCTATCTCGTAAATAGCCCCAAGAATGCATTTCTATCTAACAAAAAGCAATCTAATAAATCTTCGGATTGTATTAGGTTATAATATAATTAAAATGTCAGTATATTTGCTATTTATGTATTTGGTATTTTTGATTTAATAATTATATATATATATCTTAATGCAAAACCATTCAAGTAATAAAAAGTTCATAACAGCTATACAAATTTTAAAGGATATCAAAACCTTGTATTAATTACAACTTAAAAACATTTAAATAACAAGATAAGTCTTCATTAATTATGAAAAGTTTTTATCTTTGAATAACTTTTTAAATCATTAATTGTTTCTCTTTCAGACACATAGCAACAAAATAATTAACACTAAGAATAATTTTAATGTATTATTTATGAAATATTTAATAAACAAAAATAATAAATATTACTGACATCTTATAAGTAAAATTTACTTCATAGCCACAAATGATTTCAGGATCCCAACTATTTACTAGCTGAACAAATGTATTTACTAAGTCAATTTCACTATCACAAAAGGTTATCTTCGATTTGAAATGTGAAAATCCAGTCAAGTAATTGTTCATTGGACTCACCAATATACACCCTGACACATTTTTATTTACATAATTAACATTAAGAATACATACATTAATAAAAAATAATGCATTATCAACCAGTTTCTGATGAATTTTCTTTTGACATTTTATAAATATGATAAAAAATGCCTTGTATACTATCATATTCAGGATCTGGATTCATCGAGCTTCTAGTCTGTGTATGCATTTCCATAGTTAAGATAGTTAGATTGTCATTCTAAAAATTAAATAAATATTAAAACTTAGGATACAAAAATAATTCAATATAAAATACATTTTTTGCATTTTCTGAATCAATACAAAAGTTATGAGAATTTTGACTAATAGGAATTCCTTCTAAAATATTACTATCTGAACTGTTTGAAGTTTTAAATGAGTTGAAAAATTCAGTTCTTGAATCATTACTTGTTTCTGCCTGAAATATTAAATATTTAGACAGAATAGTAAATAATCTTAAAACACTCAAGACGGTAAATTTTATTTTCTTACATGTAATGAATCCAAAAAAAGGGTGCTAAGTTTTCTTTTAGCTTTCAAACATTTCATTTTTTCTTTTCTCATAGGTGTGTATGGTAATGAAGTACATAATTTACTCTGACTAGAATTTGGTGTGCTCTGATTGATTTTCTTAAATAATATTGATTTTGAAAATGATTCTGGAGTTATAAGACCTTTACGCTTAGTACTTTCCAGAGTTAATTTTTTATGTTTATATTTTGAATTACGTGTTTCTAACCATTTAAAAGCCTTTAAGTATGATGGTGATTGATTTAATGGTTCTAAAATTATTGAGCTTTCAGAAGCAAAAAAATTAAAATCACTGCCAACTGGGAAACTTAATGATAATAGATTTCTTCTAATATTTTCTAGAACATTATTATTTTTAAGTTGCAATTGTCTATTATGATGAAAGTTTTTGAACTTATCAATGAAATTTAAAGCATCATTATATGTAGGAGGTTTTAACTGCAATGTCCACAATGTATTGAAAATATTAGGTTCATTATAACTTTTGGCAGAAGATTTATAATTTAATGTGTTATTGTCAAAAATATCTACAGAATTATTTGAACTACAAAACATTTCAGAAGTTTGATTACTGTTTGATTCTTCATCAATATAATTTACTATAAATGTGCTGGAAAAAAAAAATTATAATATAAACACAAAACAACTACAGTAAAATCAATAAAATCATAATAGAAATCAAAAATTTACTGTTCATTATTAGATGAATGTAAACTGCAATTATCAACATCAATGTTTGATTTAGAAATATCTTCTTTAACCGAGGAATCTTCAGTCCAACCTTGAACTGAATTACAAGTATTTTCCATATTTTGAGATAATCTATAATATTTAATTTTAATATAATGAAACATATTTTAATTGGTAATAATAACTAAATTATATTATAAATTAAAAATACTTTTCATTTAATTGCATTAAAGATACAGATAATTCTTCACTATCAGAAACATTTTCATCTTCAATTGAAATATCATTACATAGAATGCTATCTTCATTTTGAGTTGTAATGGTTTCCTTCATTAATAAATTCATTAAGTCCATGCTTTGACTATCCCCTAGATTAAACAAACAGAATGATAAATCAATTTATTTAAATAATGGAATGACAACAAAATTGTAACTTGTTAATTCATTTTAATTTTGAAATATTGATAAATGATAATATACATTTATTAATGTATAATTGATATGAAAACATCAATTTGATATTCAGTTTAGGTGTATAAATTATGGCACTCATCGCCGATACACTTGCATATAGTTATAATATAAGTATATAATAAAGAAATATTTAAGTATAAATCAGTAAAGTAGTAATGATAGTAAATAAAATTATAACTTACAATTTAAAGCTTGAGACTGGAAAGTTTGTGATAAGTTATTTACTAGATCCTCATTCACAGATAATTCTAGTTCTATTGGTATTTTATTAGTTACACTTTTCTTCTAAAAAAATTAAATGAAATTCCAAATCAAAAAAAAATATTAACAGGAGTATTCAATTTAATCAAAATTATGTTTGTCTACTCTAATAGTAATGTGAAAACTACTTTCAATCTATTAAAACTAAATCAACTAATAAATAATAAAAATAATAAAATAATTAAAAATTTCAGTATTTAACAAAAAAATATTATTATTATTTTTTTATTAATAAAACACATACGAGTAATTACTTTTAATTCTTTCATTTTTTTTTTAAATTCAATACCAAATGTGATTTCTGTATTTGATTGCAAAAGAGTTTTTCTTTCTCCACTAAATATTTCAATCCCTTTTCTTGTAGAGTTTAAATCCGAAGATAGTTTATTTATTTGCTCTCGGATATTTACCAAACCAGAATTTTCTAATTCCCCTAAATAACAATAAAAATATAAATACAAACATGAATTTAATAACATTTGGCTGATATAAATATATAAATTATATCTGAGCATAAATAAATATAACTACCATTAATTAATGTAGGATTTAAGATGTGGATAGCTTGTACATCCATTTCTTTAGAACATCGAGTAGTTTTTGGAAGTCTGTAAATAATATAAAACACAATATTAATACCTATTCAAGTTTCAAACAAATATATATTAAATATATAATAAATACAGTAAATGCTATTTATATTGTTCTTTGTCTATTCCAACATAGTTTCAATTTTATCATTTTAGATATTATATGGCTTTTTACTTTAAATTAATGATTGGTCCAAAACAGATCAACTTTAATATTCTTAATATAATTAAAATAATATCAATCATATAGAACAATTTAAACTATGGCATATTAAACACAATTTAAGTTCAATGAGCATATTTTAAACTTTAGTGTGATGACTATAAGTGTTGACTATTACATAAATTATTTATATGCTTACATTCTTAATTATTTAACTTAACCTACCCTTGTTCATGAGAAGTTCGATACTTAACAGCAGACAGTTTAATAAAATTCATTCCATGAAGATTATAATCAATCATGAACTGTAAATGAAATGGAATATGAGCTTCATGGGGCTGAAAAATTGTATTACAAACTGCTCCATTCTGTAAAAATTAATTTTTATAGTACATAATCAATAATCAGAAAGTAATAAAACAGCTATTTTATACCTTTGTAGAATTAGTTTATATACTATATATATATACTATATATAGTAAAATTTATTTTTAAAATAAAACAAGTGTAATATTTACTTGTAATAAATCAACTGCAACTTTAGCTGAATATGGATTGTAAAATAGAATTTTTAAAAAATTTTCATTGTTGCTATGATAGCCATAAAATGATCTAAAAACATTTATTATCAAAATTTAAGGGCCAGAGGTTAAGTATTGGTATATTGAATTTACTTTCCAGACACTATAGTAATGTTGTGAATATGTTTAGATTTTGTATTTGTAGATCCAATAGAAAGGCATAAAGCTTTATCAAGGCTACTTCCAAAATTGTATAGGATTTCTTGATTTTTGGTCTTATAAGTTTCTTGCAATGGAATAAATAAATACGGGTAAACACCATGTATATGCAAACAGGTTTTCTCACCTGAAAATTATACAATAATTAACTACCTACTACAACCATTTTGATTTTTTTTTTTTTTTTTATGGTAATTGTTTTGGGTTAAATCACGGGAACAAATAAGTATTTGTATTTTTTAGATCAACTACCATCTGGTGTAGATCCAAACACCCTCAGAATAGGAACCTTGACAACCTGCGTTCCCCAGAATTCCGAGTACAAGGAATCGAGTCCATCGACAGGGCTACTCGAGTAATGATCGATGGTGACCAAGCTCACGTTTTCCACAACGTTCGGGTTGTCCATAATTTTTTATCGTTAAATCTGAAACACGAATTGGCCGCAAGGACGGGAGTCGGGCTCGGTTTAAGTTCGGTCATGTCATATTTTCTAGAAGTAAACGAAACATTTAACATGCACACAAACGGTGTATAACAATAGGTATTTTATTATATAATATAATACAATAATATTATATCATTGTGGTTGTGAAATTTCGAATGCAGCAACGGACCGGAGGGAGACGGATGTTTATTGTTTATATCCCTTGCTATCAGGCCGATACGATAAGCTGATCCAGTGACCACGCATATGCCGTTGTAGTGGTGCGTATTGCCACGGAACAATGAAATGATTATACCATGGTATAGAAAAGAATACTACTCTACGCGGCGCTCGTCCCAGAATCAAGATGATCTTGACAAGATGGAAGTTCAACTGGCAACTTCTCTCGTGCTTTCAGTCTTCGAAACTGGGCGTAGTAGGTGCACAGAGTCACAGAATATAATATGAACTAGTGTATAGGTACGAGGAACAATTTCACTTTGGTTACCAGTTGCTTTACCACACATTTTCTTTTACCGGAGACTCAAGACGTATTTTAACGACGCGGAACAGAAACGAAAAAAAAAAATAAAAAACTGCGCTAATCATCATCTAAGTTATTATCATTTGAAAATTATGTGATTTCGATGACAATTATTGACAATACCTATTTAGAAACGGATAAATATATTTTGTACATTTTTCAAGTTTAATTGTCCGTGGTTTAATAGCGCTTTCATATTGATGTAATGCGAATGAAGTTCGGCTTCGAAGTTTCGGACTTACCACTTTCAATGCATTATTTGCGCATTTTATTTGGATAAGATGTTGAAAAAATGGAAAAATGAATAATTTTCTTTCTCAGTTTGGTCAACAAAGGGTTGCATTATGCCATTATATACAGAGTTCCTTGAGTTCATTCACTTAAAAACATTACCACGGTAAAATTTAAATTTAAATTTTAAAAGGGAAGAAAAAAATTGTATATTTGTTTTGTACACAATTTTTGATTTTTTATTTAAATAAAAAACTGAATTTTGATGTTTATATTAATTTATTTTAATTTCAATTTAAATTAATTCGGCCTAATTACCGGTAGGTACCCTTTTGGTATTAAATAATATAACCCTATCTGGCTATCTATATTAAAAACTAAATCAAATTTTATGGGGGCCGGCGGATAACTTAATTTTTTTTATAATAAAATAATTATAAATTTTGAATATTCACTTAATATTCATCTTTTAGTAGTATTACATTTTAATTGTTTAAATACAGCAATAATAAATTTACATAATGTAAATATAAATTAATAATGACAAATCAATTTAAAAGAAATTGTAATCAATTTTAATATAAATTAGGTGCCTTTTTGGTATTAAGAAGTTACAGTAATTTAATACAAGTAAAAAACGGATTTTAGTAACATTGATACGGAATAATACATTTAAAACATAGTTCACTCATAAATGTTATAATATTATTATACATCGATTTCCTAAACTCACTGTGGATATAGCATTACTCTATTTCTTTTGATTTTAAAAATCATCACGCCTTGTAAGTATCTGATATATTTTAAAATTGTATTATTTTATCTGATTCTTGTACATTATTATCCTCACACGGCGAGAATATTATATTATAATTTATAATTATTGACTTATTGTTAATGAACAGGTAGGTAAGTAATACAAAGTATTGCTTGCAATTACACACATACCTATGCGGCTATGCGTGTGTCGCGTACCTTCAAAATTCGTTGTGAGTTTTGTGATAAAAATAAATCAATAAATTGCAATCATGATAGTATGTTTTCCGATAATTAAATAAGACATTCAAAAAAATCAACATACAAGCCAACTCATGACTTTTGATTTTAAAATTGTAAATTTTTCTTAGAAATTGAATTATAGTTAAAATGAAAAATTATTCTATCAGGTATCATCGAAGTCTGATGATAGTCATGTTTTTCTGTCCAGAGTAAATGGTCCTTAATTTTTTATGCAATTAGGTTATTGAGGTCCTGGCTACGGTAGCCACATGGAACTATTTCGTCGTCCTGATAAACGAGATCACGACCGAGGCCGTCGCCATTGTCAGTTTATCAGTTTGATTTGAATTTTATTTTCTTACAATTAGTGATCTAGCGATGTAAAAAAATTCTTAGTCATACGTGCGCTTTATAGTAAATTAAGTATCTAAATTAATTTGTTCACGATTATTATTAAGGAGAGGCAACTCCCAGTTGATAGATTTATGTCATGAAAGACCAGTGTTATGAGATACAATCGTCAATTTATATTAGTGGTGGGCATATCCGGATTTAAAAAATCCGGATTATTCGGATTTATCAAATCCGAATTTGACAGGTAATCCGGAGTATCCGGATTATTCAATTCAATTTTGCTGTTCGATGTCTCATTTTTAAATTCTAATTATATTTAAATTCATTAACATACATTTTTGAACGGGTATATTATATTTTTGATGCATTCAACTACCAGTGTTGTTTTGTGTTTAGCAATAAAAAAAATTAATTAATCTGAATAATCCGGATATGAATTTAATTCAAATCCGGATTTGAATATTCGGATATTCGGAAAATTCAGATATTCGGATTTGATGCCCATCCCTAATTTATATATATATATATATATTTTTTTTTTTAAATGACAATTTGTAGAAAATATCAACAACTTTAAATACCTATTAAAAAATTTAAGATGCAAAAACATTCATAGACCGTTAAATAGTTTAAAACATATAAGTACCTTAATTATTCTTCAGTGTGAGCTCAATGTTATACCTTTGAAATTTCAGCGTCACTTCGTAGAATCGAAAATATTCTCTTTACAGCTTTTTTGACACAAAGATATGGCAATTATAGATTCTCAATAGATGAAGATATATAAATGTTAAAATGTATTTTATTTTTTGTTTAACTGAGCTTATTTTCCAACTTAGTCCCCAAAATTTAGATTCAGGTATTGATCAGGCGCGCACCCAGGATTTTTGTTTGGGGGGGGGGGGCTTAAACATTTTCCTATTTTCTTTACACACCAGTAAATAATTACCATAAATTATTAATGGTAATTTTTTTACTATTATAACTATATATGTTAATCAATCATCATTGTAGTACTATATTTGTGAAAATATGCTATAATAATGTATAATTTAGTGAAAAAAATATTTTTTTTGGGGGGGGGGGGCTTCAGCTCCAAAGCCTCCCCTGGGTGCGCCACTGGTATTGATAGATATTCTTATAGTGTATACCACATTACCACGATTTAAGATATACACACTTTGTTTACCAATATTGGTACTCATTGAGTTTGTTTTTTAAATTATGATTTAAGTGGTTATGATCCTTCAAAGTCCAGAAATATCCAGAAATCCTTTATACTATAAGTATTTATTTGTGGTTTCTGTGATGTTACCAGTGTGTTTGGTTGATATTAGTACATCACTAATTCTTCTACTATAAATCAATATTATTTCTAAGTCAACGAGTCAAAGTCAAACCAAATACAAAACAATATGATACATATAGTATATTATAATACCATCATAATATAACAGGCATTGAGTACCATAGTTGAAACCTGCTTAGAATCAATTTATTTTGGCTTGATTGGACATTAAATGATACCAAAAGGGCGATCATGATGAGAAAATTATGAGGAATAATAAAAAAAAAAAAAACAACCTAAGTTTGTATAATAATCAGTCCAAAAATATGATTAAGTACGTGGTAAAATCTGTATCAATTTAGACATCATCTCATAAAAGTTTTATTAGTCAAATATAAGCTTATTTATTTTAATAATTAATATAAATAACATGAACCTTAATCTAAAACTTAAGGAACAAAAATAACGTAACCCTGATATTTCACAACAAAAATAAAGAGTTCCTTCGCCATTAAGTTCTATGATATTTGTTAATTTGTCATTAAAACATGTTTATTATTGAGGAATGTGTCATAAGCTATTTTTTTAAACCAAAGAAAAGCCTTGTGTCTGGTGAATGGCTTGAGCTAGCTTATATTTCAGTTTTCCTTTTGATTTATACCTAGGTAAATCTAGAAGATTGAAACATGTGTGTGCCACTGGTAAGAAATTATCATCTTCGGTGGGTTGTATAAAAATCTAAGAAAAAAAAAAAAACAATTTAATTATTACTATAAATTATCAACCAATGAATAATAATAAAACTGACTTTGATGGCTTTCATTCCCATAACAGGTACACGGTCACTACCGGTAAGAAAAAGCAAAAATTTCTTTTTGTAATCAATATCAAACTCATGAAACACTTCCCAAAACAGTTTTACAGTCTCATCATCTGGCGAATAACTGTTTCTGTATTGAGCATTTTTTTCTAATTCAAGCCAGTCATAGTCTTGATTGCCAACAACAACAGCCATTAGTTCTTGCGAATGGAATAACCTAAGTACTCGTCCACCACATACTTGTAAAAATGCTTCTTTAAATACATTGAATTGTTTTTCAACTCCAACGTTTAGAACCATGTCCACGTACAGATCAACATACTCACGTCTAAAAATATGTACCAACAAAACTAATATCCTATTCAATAAATATAAACACTTATCATTTACTTACTTATTTTTTTGAGTAACTAGTATATTTGCCCCATCAGGTTTCAATGGAATTGTTTGAATTTCTCCATAAACATCTCTAGTTATTTCAAATGTGAGATTAAATACATCACTGAGATCAGGTTTATCATATGCTAACAATTCTTCAAAACTCCTTTAAATATAATTTAAATGTCCAATAAATATTATTCAACTTTTTTTTTTTTACTTACTTAACTACAATAGGATTTAGATCTTTAAGATCTTGAAGAGTTACAGGTTCATTAAGTAATTTTTTGTACAATGCCAAAGGAAAAGGTAAGTCTATGATAATAAAGTTATAAATGGCTAAACCACACATCAAACCTAGAAAAAAAAGAAAATTAACAAAATGTAAATTATATTTTAAATGTAAAATATATATATAAAAAAAGTTATACATACCAACAAGGTAATACATTCTGAGGTCTTCAAAGGAATAATCATTAAACCATATCATGTTTGTCTCATCACAATTAATAAACATTCCAAATTTAGGATCTAAAATCTCTTTAATCAAAAGCATGAAAAATTCTTTTTTCACTCCACCAGCATCTTCAGCTTCTTCATCAATAAATCTCACCTAATAACACACAATTACAGATATCCATAATATTTTATCTGAATTTGTTTTATTGGATTCTTACTTTCAATGGTTTCTTGTAATCATTTCCTGTATATTGAGATAATTCACGTATAGTATCATCTACTAAATTACGTCGAGAAACTGCAAGTTCAATAAATTGGTTTACAAGATTATGTTGATTACCATCGAAAAACATTTGAGTGAAAGCTCTTGTTGCTGCAACCGCCATGGCTTGTTGCATCTGAAATTTAATGATTACAAAATTAATGTTATCAAATAGAATTTTCGTATTTATCTATATACTATACCTGTAATTTTTGATCGACTTGTAAAAGTATAGTTTTAGCTTCAGCATCAAATAGAAAAGCATAATTACAAAAACAAAAATCTTGATCCTAAAAATATGTAATTTAAACAGCTTTAAGTTGACAGATTTAACTCTAATAAACAGCAATAAATACTTACATTAGATCCAGCAGCAATATCTGAATCCACATGTGCCCATTTCATATATTCATAACGTATATTAATTTTTTCAGCTAATTGTGGTATATAAAATGTAGTGTAGGGTACTTTAAGTTGGCCTTTTTTTACTTGATTACCATTTAAGTTAGAATTTAATCTATTCAGTTTAGCTAACATTGAAGCAGCTACTATTAATCCTTTATTCAAGTATGGTGTTACAGGCTGAAAATGTGTTAAATATAAAATAAAATATTTACTCAATACAATAACTAGATATTATTTAAATAATTTACAACTCTTGTAATAAATATTAAAATAATTATTATATAAAAATTAAAAATACTTCATTTATATATATATATTTTTTTTATAGCAACTATTAGTAAGACCATACATAAAACATGAAAATACAGCCTAAAATGGAATAATTTATTTAGTAAAAATCAAATTTTAAATAATAATTTTCAATAATTGAGTAGCAAATTTTATTCCTTGAAAATATTTACAGTACATTTATTTATTTAATAAATAGAGCCGATGACTAATTAATTATGCTTTTCTTTTGTCATATGAAGCACGTTCCTAATAATTATAATAAATAAACTTGTCAACCCCTAATTATTTCATAAAATTATTCATTGTACAAGATATGTATGGGTTTTAGACCCATAAGATGCTGTATACTCTATTCAAAATGAGAGCGAACCCGGCGGTCAAGTTGTGGGCATGGGCGTGGCTTTGTTCTGTAGACTGGCTTGTTGCAACACCGTTGACGAGAGCGCCACATTATTCTAATATCGATTGCTGATGTGTACAAATAATTTAGATTGTATTATTGTTGCAGCAGTTGAACGACGACTGTACACACATTCACTTAGTACGTCAAACGCATAGGTGATGGGAGCTTTGGTCACATGATTGATGGCTTTACAGTGCCTGGTAGTCGCAAAAAAAAACCGGTCGCCACCGAGGTTCGATCTCATTTTGAACAGAGTATAGAGTGCTGGTCTCTTAAAAAGCGAGTTTTACTGTGAACATTTGATGTATAATATATGTTACCAGAAACCTGTATGTGTACTGTAGTCTCACAAATATTTTTTGTAGTATATACAATTTTAATTTTATACCTCATAACAAGATTAATATTAGTACTAAATTTATGATTTTGATTCATATTTCATATCTATTAAATTTTTAGGATTATAATCTACAAGCATATGTCATTTGACTCATTATTTATAAAATGTTTTTCTACCATCACGATCCAAGTAGTCTATTTTAGTCTATTTGTTGAAGTGGTGATCAAACTTAACAATACAATTTACCGTCATAATAGCGCTAATAGTTAATTGCTGCGCCGCCGCTATTTCGGACCGCAACATGTGGTCATAATAGAATGAGAATCAAAGTCTACAAGGTGGGGTGAGGATCGGGGATAGCTGCAGAAAGCCGCTAGTTTTCGTGAAGCGGACTATACTATATTTTATTCAAAATGAATCAAATAAATAGCCAAACAGAACTTAAAATATAATTATTATCATTAATATATAAATATAAGATATTTAAAATGTATTTTTAATACAATTTATTTTAATATGTAACACAACCCTCAATGAAAGGCTAAAATAATATGGCTTGCATAAGTAAAAAGGTTGCAAACTTCTAAAATATTATTATTTAAATTTTAAGAAAATATGACTGAAACGTTTACTTACAGTATTAATAGTTAAAGTGTTCAGTTGATCAATAAATAAATTCTTATACACCGTTATTAAACTCTCAAAGTATATAACGGGCATAGAAGAAATCCATATATCTATAAAAAAAAAAAAAACCAGTTATAATTTAAAAATAAATAAACATATAGAAAAAATAAATATTTTGGAACAAACAAATTAAAAATGTATGAGACAATATTAATACTAATATAAAATTAATAATTTTAAATTAAAAAACAATGTACCAACCATTACTCTACAAAAAAAAAGTGATTCTAAGTGAAGTAAGTTAGATTAGTTATAAATTATTTATAAGGGATTGACGAATGATATAGTAGTAGATATAAACAAATTTTTTAAAGAGAAAGTAGGTTTAATTTTTAATTGCAAAATTCAAGTATCTATGCACAGTGTCAATAAACATCAAAAATAGTGTTAAAATATTTAAAAAATGATAAAATGTTAATAAAATTTTAATATATGCATAGTATAATAGAATAGAAACATAACAAAATACTAGATGATGCCAGGTTCAAAATTCAATCTCGGTTTGAAGTAAAAAATTTTCTAATATTTTACTGTTATCTGAAAAATTCAAAAAAAGAAACCCTCTAAAAGTTCCAATAATAAAACATTTAAAACCAATACATTTATCATTTTACTCAGAATTTAAAAATATGAATGGAAACAAATTTTACTTTTATGCAGTTGGTTATTGATTTTTCATATCATATGATAGATTTTACATTAATTTGATTTTTCTCTAGGGAATATATTTCAGAAATGTACTTGTTACTAATCAATGATAAATGATCATATATAAATTTTCAAAATTAGTTGCTATAAAAATCATTAGAGCCTTGCAAACAAAAAAGGTATAAAATGTCTACCATTTTATACTTTTATGTGATTTTTATATTCTATTCAAATTAAGAATATAATAATGAAACAAGCTTTTTAATTAGCAGACATTTGAGTCACTTATTTGTTCACCTTCCAGTAGTAAGCCTCGGTGTACAATCTTGATGTCGTCAGGGTTTCTTAACTTAAATGAGTGTAGAGTACATAATATATGTATGGAGGTAGGGCTAATGAGAATTTTAATCTACCCAAGGAGAACTTGAAACATCCCCTTGGTATATGAGACAAAAATTTACAATTTTATTTTTATTGTAAAATACATTTTTCTACTCCTACAGTGAAATTTTAAAAGTGTAAATTATTTTATGTTTGTTCTTACCAGTAGTCATATTCTCCAAATTATTCAGATACAATAAACTTTCAGCATAAGGCACTTGAAGTATGGTAGAATTTGTAATATTTTTAAATTCGTGATACATTGGCAAAGTAAGATAAAATCTCAATGACTCTACATCAGGGACAGGTGCAGACAAAGAATCAACTGCACTAGCCAATGATGTAAGTATCTGTAAATAAAATGTTATTAATTTATTGGGATACTTAGTGATAATAATGATACTTACTAAATCATTCAAAGAGGTGTTGCGTACATGACCAATTGCATCAAAACACTGAGCAGCAAGACTGAAATTTACCCCATGATTATTTTCTGAACAAGTGTAATGACTATCATTCAACATTAAAAATGAGCCATTTAGACATGACAAACTGCTCATTACTATTTCAACAAATCTTAATAAAATATAACATATAAATTATTTGAATTGAAATACTTAAAAATTCAATAGTTTTTTTTATCACTCACGACATTCGTTCTTGATCAACAGGATTATCTGGTAAGATGGTTGATAAATGTATCACATCAGAAAGTTTCACTGTCCAAATTTGTGAGCTTTCATGTAAATTACGATAATCATCTGGAGGTATTTCATGCTAATTCATATATATTTTTTTAAGAATTATATTATTAATGTATTCTTATTTATCAATAAATTAGTTTAAAACTAAATACCATTTGGTGAGTAACCTTGACAAAACATTGGTCACCTCCAGCATAAATACTTTTAACAATATATTGTTTATTAGTTTTTATCACAGATGCTCCAGATGGAGATAACCAAGGTCCTAATACTAATTGTGGTGTATTAGAATTAATTGATGCTTTTGTACCCAATTGACCAACACCACCAAGTCCAAAAGAGTAAACGCGACCTTTTGAAGGTACTAAAGTTAAAGTGTGTCTCCTAAAAATGATGGAATATATTTAATTAGATAGTAAATAATAAAATTTAATCAAAATGTATTACCGTCCACAAGTGATTTGGGTCACAGTACTGCCCATGAGTTCCAATACTTTTCTTGGAACAATTTCATTCGAAAAAGAACCATGTCCTAATTGACCATACATACCAGCACCACATGTAAATACACCACCATCCTACAAACATTAATTATGTATTATATAATTAATATTTATTTATTTTTATATAGAATAGTAGATTAAAATATAATACATAAGTTAAGAACACTGAGAAATCTTCTCCTGCACTAATATATTTTACTCTAGCAGTTCTTAGAGTATTCAATTGTGTAGGTATTGATACATTAGTTTTATGGTTTAGTCCCAATTGTCCAAAATCATTCTTTCCCCAACCAAAAACAGCACCTATTTGTAATATATAAAAATATAGAATTATAAAAATTAAATTTCAAGTACCAATTTTACCTGATTTTGATACAATAAAACTATGATATCCGCCACAAGCAATAAATGAAATTGGCAAGCCAATAAGTGATTTGACCAATGTTGGTTTGGAAACATTAACAGGGCCTTGATTATTGCCTAACTGTCCAAATTCGTTAGATCCCCAAGTATATAATTCACCATCTGAATACATACAGCATTTATATACAATTCTTATATAATAATCAATTCCTTGTAGTTCCAATATATATAACTTACTACAAAGTATTAAATTTACTTACGATTTGTTAGAGCCATACAGTGTTTATATCCACAACTTATTTGAATTAAAAACATGCTGGCTAATGATTTAACAATTTTTGGTGTATATTGAATCCCTTCATCAGTTTCAAGTCCTATATTCCATAATAAAATTAGATTGACTTTTTATTTACTACTAATAAGGGTACATTTAAATACGTATATATTTTACCTAGTTGACAGTTTGAGTCAGAACCCCATGTAAATAACTGACCACATTCATTTAATGCCATAGAATGAGCTTCACCACATGCAACATGAGTCATTATTAATGAGTTAACATTTGTAATTTGGTCTGAAACAACCCCAGAAAAAAATAAAAATAATACATGGATAACTCTGTATAAAATACCGTAGAATAATAATTGTTTGTTTGATAACATTTTATAAAACTATTTACGTAGTTTAGTTCGAGGTCCGCTATGTCCCAGCTGGCCAAAATCATTACTACCACATGCATATAATTTTCCATCATCAGTAACAGCTAAAGTATGATTTTTTCCACAGGCCACTAAATATACAATTATAATAAAACATTTGGTCTGTGACTGTTGTTATTTAAACAATAATACATACCTGATTTAATGCCATTAATGCTTTCAAAATTGGTGATCTCTTCTGGACTGAAGATATGGTTTTCTTCAATACCACCCAGACCGAGTTCCCCGTTGACTGTGTTACCCCAACAAAACATGGTTAAGCTTCTGTATAAATGTTCATCACTGCTTTGAATAGTTTCAACTTCCTAAGATGGAGAGTTCAAAAAACAAGTCATAAGACCATCGGATGAAAAACAGCAATTGTAATTCAATCCCACATAAACACAACATTCATATCACACGGATAGTTTTCTAAACATAAATGAATTCCTTACCATTTCAATGATTTTATCATAACTCGGTTAGCTAAAATAATATTTATTTATTTATTATAATATTATAATAACGTTACGTGTAATTGAAGGCATTGAAATAAACTAATAATCATGTACTATAAACACTTTTCCCGCCCAAGAAGAATGAAAATTACTCACCGGAAGAATTATTTTTGCGTATGAAAATAACAGAAAATCACGACTACCTTTGTACCAAATCGTAGGCCATTTACGTCTGGTTTTGGAGGATAATTATCAGCGGTCAGCAAAATTAATTTTATTTTGACATAATAAGATAACAAATGAACGGGAAAAATAATACACAAGCATTGCAAGCAATCACGAGAGAATATGATTGTCACTAATGTGTGATACCGAACCCCAGTCCCAAAGAGAATAATAACACGTTGGCGCGGATTCGTAGCCAACGTCTTTGACGTTACGATGCCACGGTAGCGTAGAATGTTCAATTTTCACTTATACATCGTCGGGTGCGCTGCAAATTTTTTTCCAAATTTTTCATGGATAGCAAAAAACTGTGTATTAATTGCTTTTATGTTCAGTGATACCAAGTTTTTTTTTTTTTATTAGACGTTATTCAGAAAGTTCTGAGGTTATGCATCGTAGCCGACGGACATGTTTAACAGTCTATGATTCTATGGTACCTATCACGGTTAAAGATAATATTAGCTCACGATCAAATTAAAAAAAAAATATATATATATATATATGTTTAGTTTATTACGGATTTGCCAAATAAAGACGAAATTACTTAAACTAGCGATTTATCCTTATAACGATTTTAGATACCTATTTGTTATTATTCAAAAAATATAAGTCGTCAAAACCAGGGCCGGATTTAGAATTTGTAGGCCCCTAAGCTCAATTGTGGTTTGGCCCTACCAGAAAGTTTTTAAAAAATAGAAAGGGCATACACACAAATAGATAAACTAAGCCATCTTTAAAACATTTTCAAATAATTTTCTATCCAAAATCAAGGGTATTGCAACTTTCTAACTTCTAGTTATTTGATCGAAAATAATAACATTTAAAATATAGTATATTAAAGTGTGGATTCAATTACCACAGAGTAGTTAAAAAGGTATTCAACGCTATTAATTAATATTACTACAGTCTACACACTATATAGTATATTTTATTACACAACACCAATTTTAGAAAACTGAAAAAGAATGAAAAATATTTAGACGGTTTTTTTTTCTAGTTGTATGATGGTGTGGTGAGGGCCCTGTTGTGGTGCGGGCCCATAGGCTACAGCCTATATAGCCTATGCTTAAATCCGGCCCTGGTCAAAACTTGAAACTTTTACCAGTTTTTTAGATTGGCATTTTTTTTTCAAAATATTTTACTAATTTTTAAGCTATTTATAGGCATTTAAAATATCTGATTTTTTTTTAATTGTTGATAAAAAAAAAAAATTTGCTGGGATAAAATACTTGAAAATTTCATGAAAGATTCCCACATAGATTGTTCTTGTTGTCATTCGGAAAATATTTAAATACTTGGGCAAAATTAATAATCATAAGCGTTTGAAGTACAAATATTGATAATATATATTAAAATTTAAATATACAAAATATAACATAATATATTATATTCTCAACTAAAAAATAATCTTCGTTCAGAATCGTTTTTCGTGTACAATGATACCTATCATTGCATTCAAATCCATCTCATCCATTATAATGATCTAATCTATAACCGAGTTTCACTTCACCCCTACTTTGGAGCAAAGTGAGTTCCCGTTTTTTTTTTTACATATTTTATAAAAAATTTTCATACACAGTAATGTAACTGTGTAAGACACTATAAGTTTAGTTGGGTTATTATGCAGTTTTATGTTATTATTTTCAAACATAATTGTAGCCTCCCCCCTCCAACATTTTCAATGGATATTTACCAATGGCTTTCGCTATTGGTTGGATTGGTTCGTAGCATGGTGTAAATATAGAATGTATAATATCTACATCGTAATTCGTATAGTCTTCGTGCTGTCGTACTGCGGTTCGATCGCCATACCATCAGGGACGCATTGACGTTGGTATAAAATAACAGTACAATTTTTTTCGCTCCTAACTCCTAAGCGTACATCATTGTTCTGTTGGTACTTTTTTTACGCCCAATAAATAGCAGTTAAAAAAAAAATAAAACATAAAATTTGGAGAGTACAAGCTCGCCATTTTTGTCGCGGGATACACCGTGCAGTTACAATTAAAACAATTCTTTTCGGTCAAAACAATACGTTTTCCAGGTCAGCTCGCCATGTATCATATTATTGTAGCATGATTAATTCGCGAAAAAAACAACGTCTTACAATATGCGTGGTGCGGTATCTCGTCAATTTGGATTTCATACGAATTTTACGTATAGGTACATCTAATTTTCTAAAATGTATACAGTGTTTCACGAAGATATTATAACTATTGGTCTGTCTATTGCGATATCTATATGAATATAATCTAATTCTGTTTGCTTTAAAATTTTATATCATTATATTTATACACAGGTACCGATTTATATTTTATTATATAAAAGCCAAATACCGCCGACTCACTGATGACATCACTATGTCTAAAAAACGACTGATCGTATGAACTTATAATTTATTTGACATGGTGGTTCTACTAATACTCTATTATAAGAAAGGATTTTCCAAAATTCAATCCCTAAAGGGACAAAAATGGTGAAAACGGAAACGGGTAAATAAGAAAAAAATCTAAAACTATATTAACTATTTTTGGTGAATAGTTTGGTTTTACTATACAGGGATCTCATAAAAAAGGATTTTCAAATATTCAATATGTAATGTAAAATGTATAAAAATATATCACATCAATCAAAGTAATCAAATACCACACACTCTTTTAATTGCTAGATCTCAAAAACTACCGATCGTATGAATTTGCAATTCGACATAGTGGTTTCACCAATATCCTAAATTCTTCCAAGTACATACTCTTCTTTTAATACAAGCTATTTTTTATAACTAATTAATACTTACGGGTATAATAAAATAATTGGTATGATTATAAATCTTACATTTATAGATTTAAAAATAATAATTAAATATTTAGTAATTTATTGCAGAAATCATAAATATTGTACATAAGAATAAATGCAAATACAATTTAATTGGTTTGTTATAATCGGAATAGATTGTCTAGAATGATGTTTTTTATTGTTATAAACGTAGTATATAATTTATAATAGTAAATTATATTATATACAAATTACAAGGTAATTATTTTTTTATATGTAATTATAATAATTGTAAAACAAAGACCATAATCAAAAAAACTTGATCAAATAATTATATTTCATTTTTCAAAATAGGAATTTGAGGTTATCAATATCTTTGGACAATAAGAACCTCGCTAAATGTATTATTAATTACAATAAATTATAATTATATAGGTATAATAAAACTATAATAGACGTATTAAGTTGTAAATTGTAAGTAATGACTTTATAAATTATGAGTCATACATATAGGTATTACTTTAAAAGAGCGATGTTTTGTGAAGTTTAAGACTTAAAAATTGTTGAAAAAGAACGTTTTATTTGTATATTAAAAGGTTTGATTTATTTACCATGATAATAAATTGTAGCAAAAAAAATAAAAATGGAATTTGTAGTGTAAATGTATGACCTGCAATAAGCACGAGTTTTTTTTTAGTACAATAATTATTATCTTCCTGTAAACGTGTTTGTACTAATAATACTCGCACAGTAGTAGATATAGTAATAATTTATATAATGTTTGTATCTTCGTACATGGATTATATTCAAGATTTCTACTATACACTAATAATTGTCACACTTTATTAAATATATTCTACTATAGTAGATAAATTAAATTGATAATTATAAATTGTCGTTAACATTGATGTAACTTTGGGTTAATAATATCATTTAGTGCTACTTATTATATCGAATGAACTAAGTTATATTTTTATTATATAATTATTTTTAAGTTAAACAAATGTTTAAAACTATAAGAACTCCGTATATCAGATACGAGCACAGCTCAGTTAGTATACGTATCAGTTTATCAATGTATTTTTATTAATAAGATTCTATGTTATTTGATTATGCTGAAATAAATAAATAAATAAATAAATAGTATTATAGCGCATTGTACCAGCTGGCAATGAAGTGTAACCAAAGTATTCATACTTTTAAAGAACGCATGTTATTGAGGAATTTTCGAATGTGCACGATTCTAATCTGAAAATAATTATTACCTATTACTGGCTATTAGTCATTAGTCTGTTACTACATCATAAACGAAACCTCAAAAAATTCCAATTATTCCAGTTTTAATAAAATAATTAATTGCATGTGACCAAAAACATTCAGAATTCATGACAGAAGTGTCCATTCGTTCATTTATAAAAATATAGTTAATTATTACAGTTCGTATATTATCTCCTTTTCACCGGGGTGTTATTTTTGATCGTGAAAAAAAAAATATATTAACACTTACGTTAGAATTGAATTTAAATACGACATACTTATCACGAATAACGAACAAAATCGAATAGGAAAAAAATATCAAATCCTTAAAAAAGACCAACAAAAGTGTTTTACAAATTATATGTCAAATATATAATCAAAAGATTTGTTTTGAATAAAATAGTTATATTTATATTGTACCTAAGTACAACATGTATACACATGAATACCTGTACGTAAATTTGATTATTTTCTGCTGCGGATGATAATAATTATGATTATTATTTCATCAGACATCTTTCATCATGTCACCAGGGTCATTTTTGTAATATTATTCTTTATACACGACCGAATTTTTTCATTGCCCGTCATTGAGATAGCGAGATCACAAACATCTATAACTTACGTCACTATACGTTCATCATCATCGGTGGTATTTTGGACGCAAGTTTGAAAATTAAATAATTGCTGTTTAATGGTTGTATACTTGTAACTTGTAGTTTTTCGTGGAATTGTTCGTAGACGTAGTGCGTTAATGTGGTCATATGTTGCGCTATACTGCGCAAACGTTTGTTCGATGTGTGTGTTTTCCGTATCTAGAAGAAATAGGAAGGAGCGAAATGTTGATCTATTCGGTATTGAAATTTGAACTCACAGTGGCGTATAGTCATTACTTGGTTAGCGATACCACGATTCGGGCTGTTTTTATTTGAGAAACTATTGCCACGTGATGAATAGGACGTATGATTTTGATAAATTAGATCTATTCTATATTGAGTGATCCGTTTTTCAACTTTGTTTCTTTCTTTCTGGGATCTGATTAGTACGTACATAGTTATATAAATATATCTTTTGTCTAGTGTTCAATCAAGATATTTCACTTGCGTGCATAGAAGATTTATAATTAAGTGATGGGTGAACGGTCTGGAGGACGAAGTGAAAATTAGATGTGAGCAGATTTGGTTTAATTTACTTTTATTTTCCAATTATTGAATCAGTTCTCAAGGATATTAAAAAAAAAAAAAAAAAAACAATTAAAAACAAAAATAATAAAGCACTTGCGTGTTGCAAAATAACAACCGTATGAAATAAAAAATACCATACACCTTGATAAAAAGTCCAAATGAAAAAAGTATATTCGATGATGTTATGCGTAATTTTAATAAGTAATTATTTGTTAAGACCAAAATCGATAAATTTACATCGCAAAATATATTCTTAAGACTTAAGAAGACGACTTGAAATGAAAAAGATTAAGTGTCTATAACAAATACAACATGTTGATAATCTGAACTTAAAAATCTGAACTATAATGCCCTGGCCATGTTGAATCAACGAAAGAATACATGTACCTATAGTGTTTTGGTACAATGCACACGGTATGCCGATATACAGACACAATGAACCTAATTGTAACCATATTATTTAAAATAAATTTTTCAAAGTGGACCTATAATCCATTTAGCCATTGGTTATAATAACCTTATATGTTAATTGATAGTCATATATTGATCCATCCCGAGTCAATAGATATTTTCAATTTGCGCCTCAACATTTTATTATCGTTTTTGTTTGACGTGTGACCTGAAAATATGATCGCGACATTGATCATAGTTTCTAATAATAAAGAATATTTGAATATTATGTAACATCAACATTTTGTGGACAAAGGGTATATTAAAGCGTGATTAGTTTTTATTGTGCGATGTTTATTTTGCGGTTCATCCTTTTTGTATACGAGTACAATTTTAATATTAGTCCCATTGATACAATATTATTAAGCACTTGATATTATATATATATATATAGGTCTTACCGGTCGGTCAGAATATACGTCGAAGGTTCACTTATAAAATAGAACAAGGATTTTAGCATACTGAAAACACATCAGCATAGTAAATACTATACATACAAATTTTCATAATTCAAAGGACAGACCTCGGGAACATTATTTGATATTCGTATATATTTCTAAGCATAAAACCTTATATATTTTATAGGTACTGCAGTTGACACAGACATATCATCATAATAACAAACATTGAAACATATTGTATGCATACATTGGCACCATTTGTGGAATGAGGGAGGGGGGAGTAAGATAACTTACCTAATCGAAAACAATTTTCGGCTTGAATAATTCACCACTGCAGGCGTATATATAGTCGTAGTATCCGCAGTAATAAAATCGTGCATAATCTAATTCGGAAAATAATGATTTTTAAAATCGCTTATATGTCTTGTGTGATTTCACCTCATCGCGGATGGAGTGTACACAACTTAAACTGAAAACATTGCAGTGTTTTTATTAATCAGCATAGGCGGTACTAGACTCTGTTGGCAGGGGTGGCAAGGAAATATTTTAACTATATATTAATATATTATATATTTATGGACGCAATGAGATCATTTCGTATGTAATTACTACAATATATAGAATTTTTAGGTCCTGTTTCAAAGTGTTTTTATAATATTGGATCATATTTTTTTAAAAAGTCAACTATTCCCAAAAATTAACCTTTATAAACATCATATTTTGAAATGTTATACAATGTAATAACGTTGAATTACTTTCCTATTTATTAACCTTTGTTCTTCTTTCAGACTTCGGGTATTTACTATTTCTTCATCTAATAATACATCAATTGGTTTTAAATATAGAAAATTTGAGAGGGATGTTACACAATTTAAATGTACTTTAGACATTTGGTGTGTCTTAAATTTGGTGGTAGACACTTTCCAATTTTTAAAACCAGTATTTGTATAAGCCCTATAAATTTGACAAACATTTATACCATTAGAATATTGTTAGATATGCGACATGGAAAACAAAATGCCAATAACAAAAATAGGTATTTCGTGGAGCATTCAAAGAATTTCGCAACAACAAATTTCGTATTGAAATATATATATTTTAGAGAAAGTTAGGAAATCGATATTCAAGGAATTAATATTAATACTGGTACGGTCCGCAGGAGGGGCAGTTTCCTACTCTGCCACCCCCGTAGTACCGCCTATGTTAATCAGTGATCACGAAAGTGCCTAAATATCTCATGTCATAAATGTACATATAATATCATATTTGTACTTTACATAATCGTGTCAATCCTAAAAATCGTGTAAATTGAAAATATTTTGGGGAAAAAATTGAGAAAAAACTATATTTAAATGATTGAGAATCGAACCGTGTACCCTAAATATCGACATATCGCAGCAAAACGGACTGTTGTTTAAAATATGCATTTAAATAACAGAAAAAAAGAAGAAGTGACTTCTATTCTAACTAGTACTTATACATTATTCCTTAAACTTCATCTGAGGACACCACGCCGCTTCCTCAGCTAGTTTATAATATATTCGTCCCATCCTCAGCACGCCCGACCGAGCCATCGGACGTACAGGTGTATAACGGAATTTTTACTATTATTTAAGTCAAATTATTGATTCTCCATAGAGACGAACTTGTTGAATTATCAAAAGCACAGGGCTAGCAAACATAATTGAAGGTTCCGCATTCAACCAAACGAAAAATGTCAAAGATTGTACGTCAGTGGTGCTGGTCGAATTCGATTCGACTCAGTCACGCTTCTTTACCGACGAACAATTTTACAAACAATGCCTCCCCTCCAATGTTATCAGACTGTTCTTAAAAAAATTATTTATGTCATAAACCATTGCAATGAATTGGGATCCTTAATACTATCCTAGATAAAACTTTTTTCGCAGCTCGAGACATAATTCCCGACTACATCGCTGATCAACTACAGTGCACGTTCGATCAATGATAGCAATGGAATTTTGTTAACACGTGGTTTTGCGTAAAAATTTCGTAATTTTTTTTATGGTTTTTTCCCGAAGTTTTTAAAAAGTATTGAAAATGTTTCATTTTTGACTTGCCCAAGTACTATCTACATTCATATTCAAGCATTGTTACAGCTCCAAAACGTGATGACAGACACAAAAAAAAAAAAAACAAAAAACAAAAATCAATACGTTCAGAATCTAAAAGTTTATGTGCTAACTACAAATTAAAAATGAATTTCATTTTTATACTTTTATTTATGAATACAAATTGTATTTTAATACATAATCGTGTCATATAAATTTTTAAATTATAATTGAATACTAAAATATATGTATATTTATCATAAAATTAGTCACTGTCATCGTTGAAACTGTTCACTTGTCTATCCTCTTCAGTCTTCATCCATACATAATTCTTAGTTTCTGGCTTTTTAATTTCAAAAAATTTGAATAACATCATTCAAGTCTAGAAATTTTACAAATTCACATTTGATGTTAAAAATTCCAAAATTCTGTAGATTATTTTGTGATAGTGAAAATCGTTATAGGTACGATTTTTAATGATTTTAATAAAAAAAAATTTTTTATCAGTAGGTACAGTTGGTACACCGTACACATAATAAGACAAAGATATAAGCATAATAACTTTTCAACATTTGGAAAACTCTCCGTCATATATTTACATTTAAATTAACTATGTTCTTGTACATATTAGACAAAATGTCAAAATATTCTTATTTTTACTTTCGTTCATAGTAATTAATTATAAAGACGTTGATAACTTAACTGTTTAAACTCATTGTGTGATGATAGACAAAAATAAATAAAAATGATTAAACTGCACACATTATAGAAAAATCAATACCTACATTGTTTGTTTCACTGAGAATCTAAAACGCACCCTCGACGAAGGCCTGGCGAGAAGATGTTAAATGCGCAAAATGTGAGAAATACAATTATGTAGGTTATATTGACATTGGCCGTGCGCATCCGATCATTCCGAAACGATATTCGAACCGAACCGTCGACTCGTTTCCGCAACAACAATAGTTACGTAATCGCTGCGGTTCGAGGAAGAAAAAATCCGTCAAAACTTCGGAGCAAACTTAAGCAAACAACCCTCCCCCCCTCAAATAGGATTAGACGCCTGTCGGTGCGATCGTCGTCCGTCCGTCGCCGCCGTCGCGCCGAGTGGTTATGAAAGTAGGAACAACGCTCAATGAACTCTTTACAATGTCACGGGTTTCGTCGACCGTGAAACTCGTGCCGCCGCGGCCGACTCGAAAAAAAGGACATATAACATTTTTATGCATACTAAACGTTGGTTGAAAAATCACATATTATACCGGACGATAATCGTAATATTATCGTATCCCGATTATATATTATCGTTACACGCGATTGTGTAATAATAATATAAAAAAAAAAAACGACGACGGAAATCAGAGTATCACGCCCGTGTGTCGTACGTACGTGATTAGTAATTATCATAAACACAGTTCGTTTTAATGAGCTTACACTTGTAAATATATGCACGCGCGACACGCGTATGTTTGTTTTTCGAAAATTTAAGAATAATGACGTATGCCAATAACATTTGCATATAAACTATTAAAAAACTTGCGACTACTCCAAGAAAATATCACAACGATTATAATGTTATAATAATAATAATAATAATAATGTACACTATTTAGTGAAATTCATTCACGTTGTCGTAGGGTTTACCGAGTTAATTATTTAGATATTTGTGTCGTTGTGTTATAGTTCTTATTGGAGAACATGTTTCGAAAACGCAGTTATATATCTAATTGTAATAGGGGGATTTTTTTTTTTACTTACCCTTAGTCTAAGTATTTTAGTATTACTGTGCGTATAACAAATGTAATAATTAAATAATGTTAAATTAAATCATCAGTCCGTTCTTCACCTCTGGCTCGATCGATATAAATATCATAATATTCAGTCGATAGCCTTTCATTTATTCTGTTCAATGCACCTGAAAACTCGACTTTCTTATCTCGTATTCTCGTGAATATTTTTATGCATATTTGTCGTCCTCAAATCGAACCATTTTATCTAGCCCGCGGTGCGAGAAAACGGTGTACAAACGAAAAAATTACCCGTGGAAATGATGTTTTTCTGTAAAATGTAGTTTGGTCTAACCGTCTAACGAATTTACGTATAGGTACCGCAGTTTATACCGTTTGGTCAATCAATTATGATAATATTGTGCGGTTAAGACTTCAAACGTTTAGTACCTAATAATGATATGAGAAACTTTTATTACAAAAAGTAATCGTAATCGTAAATTTACCAGTTAATAATTCGTTCAAGTGAATTAATTGTGTAGCTTATTTAGTACATAATGATCTGGTATATTACGTGCTGTTGAAAATATGGATTTCAGAATACTAGCTATAGATAATAATGCGGTTGATATTTAATACACAAATTAAGTATATTAACAGATCGTATTACGCGATCAAACATCAAAATCTTAAAAGTGATATTTTTTTTACACTAGAATAATATAATGTTATCTACATTTATCGATAGTCAGTAACTACTTATTTAACAAAGAGGAAAAAAATCATAATTTAACAATTTAAATATTGCTCGAATAAACAAGTAGGAAAAATCACAACCTACAGTGACTAGTACAGTAGCATGCCAACTTCCTGGTTTCAAAATAATTAATTTATGAGTATTGAATATAACCAATGTTTTATTGCATAATAAGAAACTCAACATGTTTAAATTTACGAACTCATAAATGCGTATTCAAATAACACGCAATAAATGTACTGATCCATGTTTATAATTGTATGTAATATATTATTTATAACAATAATAATATATTATATTATATATAATAATAAACCTAATATATAAACGAGTAAAATATGATAAGATAACAATAGGTTAATTTTTATTTACTTATTGAATACAACCTTATATTTAGAAGTATAGGCTAGAAATATAATTTAAATAAATTGATTGAAAATAAAACGACAATATAACGACATCGTAGTGACCATGGAAATGAAAGTCATGACTGACGAACAGATGAACCCAACGAACACGTTAAATCACGTGTGTAAGGTACACATACGGAGTATTCAACGAAGGTATAAGTAGCGAATGGAACATAAAAATCGACATAAAGAGTCCGGAGAGTATGAAAAAAATTGATTTATACGTAAAACATGTAAATTATAATAAATGTATACGAACAATCGGGAATAAAAATGTGGCGATATAATTTAATATAATTTATGAATGTTATTTAAAATCGTTATAAAACTATTAAAATAGTATTATAAAGGCAGGTTAATTAGTGCGGGGTTTTTAAATTCAAACGTATTATTATTTATTATTATATCCGTATAATCGATGAAAATAGTCGGTAAATAGCCGAAGGTTTAATGCGGTCGATACACGCTCGTTGGTGCGCATTCCGATTTATATGATTTGCATCGTTTCCTAGTTCCTAGAGAATCCTTGAGTCGCGTTGTTATTGCATTTTATCACGTTAGAATTAAGACAAATTATTATATAGTCGTGCACGTATACACACTGTAAGATTTTTTCATTGTTCGAAAAAAAAAGAAAAATCACTCGTTTATTATTTATTATAATATCCATAGAAACATATGAATGGTGGTGTACACAATCGTACATAATATTAAACGGAGAATAGCTAAACATTAAATATTGTTCACTAGAAAACAACACCCGATACACAAGCATACGCGATGTAGTGTTTAGTATTATAGATCCGATGTGCTTATAATTATTGATCATATCATATACGTAGGGTTGTAAATTTGAAATATTTCAAAATTGAAAATTTTACTCTTCTTGAAATATTTCAATGAAATTATGAAAAATATTTTTTTTCTTTTAAACGTGTTTATAGATGATTAGAAATAATTATATATTGATAAAACACAGAAAATATTAATTCTGAATAACTTATCAGTTAGATATCATTTATCAACCAAGGTTTACGAATTAAAAACTCTACCTAAATACTGTTAATGGTCAATGGTTATAAATTTTTAATTAATAATTATATATTTATATTTTTGTATTTATATTTATTTTTTATATGTCTATGTTTGTGTATTATTATGTATGTAGTATGTAACTATGGTACATATTTTCTTTATTTCATACAATAAACCAAATTTTATAAATGTTCACTTGGAAATAAAAAAAAATATTTTTCATGGAAATGAAATATTTCAAGAAAATAAATTTCATGAAATTTTACAACCCTACATATACGCCACTACACGTGTTTACATTAGTTCGAAATGATAATATTTTGAAACCGTTTTGGCGATAAAAACTGTTCAAGGTAACGCGATCGTATTATAAATTAAATAACTCGTTGTGTATGCGAGATTATATACGATTGTGAATTTCTATGTCAAACCCAGACGTTTCACCATTAATTCCAGTTTCCCATGACTTACATAATCCGTTATAAAGATGGTATGGCCTGTGTATTATGATTTATGAGTTATATGGCGGTGTGTGTGTGGCATAATTTGAAGTGAACAATTAACAATTATTATTGGTATTCTTGATTCCCCGCGAAACATATGTCGAGGGATACATGCACGTGCGAATCATTAAACTGTTCTAAATAAATATATTATAAATGTAAGTTGTAAGTTGAAATTTTTACTCGATTTTTGACGGGATCAATTTATCTAAAGTTTTGGTTGCTTTTAAAGATGGTAGCAATAATGAATTAGAAATCATTCGGTTGAAACGTATTGTATCATTTATGTCGTATATATATATATATATATATATATATATATATATTATAAACATAATATATAAACAGTTTTGTGTACATTTAAATAAAGCCCACAAGAATTTATAAACGTATGCAAATAAATGTTATATATATATATATATATATATATTAATAATAATCTAGCGAATATTGTGTTCACCAGTAAATAGTTGTTTATCCTCGTTATCATTTATATTATAAATAATTATTGACCATTGAACGCATATTAAGCCACCGTTCAAACTTGTACCTACGCCCAATAAATTAAAAATCTAAAGATACATTTCAAGTTTGATCGTAAAAATTAAGTTTTTCACGATTAAGCCTGCAAAAACATACGAGTTCGGAGTTTCTATAGTCTCGTCCAAACCGGGTTGATAGTTACCGTGTTGCCACATATATATTTTGTGGGCATTTTAGTATAATTATTTTCGTGTAGGCCGAGTATATATTATAATGTTGTGAAAACAGTTTTTAGTACATTATTAGTACATATTATAACATTACAACGAACAGTACCAACACCGCAGAAAATAAATTACATTTTTCACAAATACAAGAATATGGGTTATATATGTGCATTTTATCTTTTTATTTATGTATTAGTGTATTACATATATGTTATGTGTGCAATATGTTGAAAGAACGGCAGAACGTCTATTAAGTGCACGTGGTATACTGGTGCGTATATTATATGTAATACTCGTATATAATATAATATATGTATTGTATACACGAGTAGAATATGGTTTTCGTATAACCGTATAGATGTCGCGAGCGCGTATAGGGAATCGGAGGAACTTTCAAATTTACATAATGCTGTCATTAACGATCGTGATGACACATATATGCTATCAAGGGTATTGCCAAATAACATGATGACATGATTAAATTTTAATGTAGTAGAAAACGTTGAATATATAATAGGTATATATATAATATAAGTTTGAAAAAAAAAATATTCAGATATAAAATTGTGGACTGTTTACGGCGTAAACTTTACGCGATTTGTTGGTACTAATATATTGTGATAAGTGTCGATTCTTAAAAACGTACGCTACAGTGTACTGGTTTGTGACTGGAGTGGTGTATAAAGGTGCAACAAGCCCTGCATAATTTGCTACTGCAGAATAAAAAAGATTTAATTTATAAATTATTACATAGTTTTGATCTTTGGAGTGAAATGATTAGCTAAGTAATTTGAAATTTTTCTGATTTTATTTCGGAAAGTATTATCATCGTGACACATGTATATCTTAAAAGAATACAGTTTTGACTTTTAAAGAATAATATATTTATTTTTAATTTACCAGATCAGAAAGCATTATTTTAGTGTCGATTAGTTAGGATAGTTTTTAACACACATAGTTCATGTATATATTATCTATATGTGCTTTTTAAACTTACACAGAATCATACTAAAGTTAAACATATCCACTTGTATAGAATGTGCAATTATTGTGTGTGTACAGTACGCGCGAACACGTCTTGACGTCCTGTTATATTATTACCGCGATTTAATATATTCTACATTTTCACGAAAGGCATATTAACGCAAACTTGGTCTCTGCACGTCATATAGGTACGTAAAAAATTTAGAAGCAAAAAGATTTTAATGCACGAGCACTATGATTTACTAGATACAATTTAGTCTCTGCGAAACGCCGCGAGTTTTGAATTTGACTTCCGAAACATTTAAATATTTTATAATTGGTTGTATTACTATTAACAAAAATTGCAGCTATATATACATATAAGACTATAAAATATTTGTATTTATCATTGGTAATGATCATGATGTTAAAGTAGTGTTGATATAGTTGTGTTCGTTTTTCGCTACAGTTTTGTCGGACGTATGTTAAAATATTTTCTTAATGGCTTATATAATAATATGATGTGTCTGACGAAAAATATATCTAAACAAAAAATGTGACGAAATTGTCAAAATTATTTATAATATTCGTTTTAATAAATACATATGCTATACATACATAGTAGAGTGATTTTTTTTAGTATATTTTAATGATATTAGCGATTAGGATTTTACTATCAATACAGAACATGGCTTCCCTTTAGGCTTGTTTGTGGTTTTAAAATATATTATTTCTTATATTGTTCCCAAAAATTTAATAACTGTGCAAAAAAAAAAAATCTGATTGTAAATATAATTATATATTTTAATAAAAATAGAAATAATAATGGTGAGTGCATCTGAAGCTAGACAAAAAAATAATCATGGATCCCAAGTGATCGATTTCGATAGTCCAGAACAATTTTAAATGTATTTCATGTAAGATTCGCTTTATGTTTATTCTGGAGAAATTCAAAAACTCACACACATACAAAACAATTTTTTTACAAAGTTGATTTTAATCATAGAACTGATGATCGAGTATGAAGGTTATTGTTCTTTGAAATTGTTAATGGAATCAAAAAACACATTTAATTATCCATTTTCAAAATTTAATACATATTAATAAACTCCAATTATTATTTCATTTTGTGTTTTTTTTTTACCTCCACACATACCTACTATTCCAGGAAACTTTTCACTTGAAAATCTTCATAAACTAAAAGTGAAAATAAAATAAAAGTTTTAAAGGTTTCGATTTCCACCGAAGGCTTTTTGTCTTCAACTTCCCAAAAAGGGCGTTCTATTATCGTCTCATCATTTTATTTTAACGGGCGCCAAGTATAAATGTCACTGCAGAACAATAATGTGATTTACGATTCCGGTAGAATGACGAGAAGGGTCTTATAATATACGTATACATATTACATATACATTTATAAATGTACGCATACATACACACACGCACCAAGCTGAAATATCGCGCGGAACCCATAAAAGGCAAACGGACAAATGCCACCCTCCGTTGGTCCGTGTATTTTTTTCCCTCCCATAGTTTAAGGGTGGGAAAATCGTAAAATTTTCTTCAAAAGACCTCCAAAATAATAGCTTTATGTTTTACGAGTTTTCACGGATGTATGGATGCTGTACGTTTTTAGGATAAGAAATGAAAACTGAAATAGTAATAAAAATGCTACCGGGTTATAAAAATACCAACACCTAAGTATACGGAATAAATAACCCTGTTTATACATTCCCGGGACGTATAGACGATAAGTATAAAATCATTCGAGTATTGAAATCGCACTAAACAGTGAATAGAATAATCGATGATAAAATAATAATAATTCGAGATTTAGTGTACTTTTCGATTCCTATACAAAGGGTTGAAAATGTCACGAGTTCACTTTCGTTTTATATATACTATTACGATACACAGCTGTGGAAATTAAATTAAATTTATATGTAATAATAGTTTTATACTTGTTCAGATCACCGTGCCGCTCCATACTACTATGAAGTAAATGAGTAAATAATATGAAAAAAAAGAATATATATATCTGTGAAATTAAAACCAATATATTTCTCGCTATTCTTTGGATCGAAATTAGCGATTCCCAATTACAACCCTACAATAGGTTTTAATAATTTTCTCACACTTGCATATTGTTCTAATAATATAATATAATATAATATAATATAATATAATATAATATAATATAATATAATATAATATAATATAATATAATGTAATATAATATAATATAATATAATATAATATAATGTAATATAATATAATATAATATAATATAATATAATGTAATATAATATAATATGATATAATATAATATAATATAATATAATATAATATAATATAATATAATATAATATAATATAATACAATTGTTTTATGCGTTAAAATGATATGAATACATAGTTACTGCAAGTTATTATTAGTAGGTATATTATGTGTAGGTCGAAGTGTGGATTGAGAAGTGCAATAATGTTAATTTGCTAAATAAATGACAGTAAGTTAATACAGTGATTAATATTTCTATTGCTTGATTGAAAGTCTTCTAACTGTGTATTATATATAAGACACGTTTTAGCTTAGAAGAACAAAATTGTAATAGGTAAACGTTATTTAAAAAATACTATCAAAAATATAAATACTGGAATAACCTACATATACGTTTTTGAACCAAATAAAATATATCTATCAATTACCTATATCATTTTAAAAATAAAATCTGATTTAAATTGATAAAAAATTATAAATGATTGAGTATGGAGTGGAGCGTGTATAGTGACTGTAACCTGTAATCGTATAATCACAGATTGACTATAACTTTTATTCAATCTGCGCTTTGTAATGGCAAGTATTTTTCTGAAGGGTAATATTACTTTTTTAAGTTAAAATGAACTAAAAATGAGTAATTATCGTTGAGAATATTAAAAACTCGAAATTAAAAATTCGATTTTATAAAGTTCGTTTTTTTTTAATCTGACATGATTCATTTCCTTGTAAATTAATTTCTTTTCGTTAGTTAAAACTTGTTTGAACTGAATTGAAACAGAATAATGTCATAAATTTGGCTTTTTAACGACTCGATGGTAACGTGTAACGTGTATAATAAAATCATTAAAAAAAAAAAAAAAAATGTATTAATTTATGATTTATTTAGAGTACCTATAAACTTACGCTCGGCGATTACGCACGCGTCTTACTATGGCAGTTGCAATCTCCTATATACACGTTCCACGGCAGACTTCGCCCGGGATAATTTATTTCGTTTTTATTGGAATTAATCGTGAATACTATTTACAAGCTGTCACGTCACACTGCTGCACGCGTTGTCATACATGCAGAATACGTTTAGATATAAATACGATATTACATGCGCACGACCTAGCTAGCTGTATAATATTATATTAATATTATAATATGTATAGGATACACTATTAACGTACGACAATAATTATATTAGCGAGTCAGGAGACTCAGGACAACCCAGTAGTGTATACGAACAAGTGTTATCATTATTATAACGGCCAGGTGCGGCTTTTAGAGGCCAGGGGAGGGGGCATAGGTGCATCTTACTCTTTATTTTGTCAAATATTTTCATTGATTTCGTCATGTATAAGTGTATAACTTGTATCATATTAATTATTATGTGATAATATGTTGATCTAAGACACGGTATTAGATTAAATCTAAAATAATTATCATCTGATAACGAACTATTTTTTATTTCACTAATATTAATATTTGTATATATTTTTTTATATATTATATAAATAGTAAATACATTATTACTTAATTTTTACTCTAAATAATAACTTAATACACAAATTCTTGCTAAATTATAAAAACACTTTCTGTTTAATTTTATTACAGCGTAAATATATACATCCAAAAAAATATCGCCCCCCCCTCCCAAGCAAAGAACTAAAGCCGCCCCTGATAACGGCTTGAAATCGTTAGTGCACATACATCGATAAGTATAATATTATATACAGTTGCACGTACGTAGACGATTGTTTTTTCACGCCGAAACCGTGTGCAGCGCCACACGATTGCGGTTGGTGCAATGCACACGCATTCGGTCCCGTGGTGTGCGTACAATAATTAATTGCTTACGATTAATATTATTACATTAATATTTATCGAATAGAGTGTCATATTATAAACGAATTGACTGCTAGTTTTAAGACAATTGTGTGGTGTATACTTTGTCCAACACTGCGTGTGTACAATAATTGTGTATTATTATTTACTGCACGTAACGATACGTTCATGTAATAATGTTTTTCAATAATGTACGTTTCGAAGCCTCGGGTACGCTTACAGAACGCGGTCGTGGCGGAAAAATTACTTTGTAGTTTCCTCGGAGGAAAAAATAATATGTCTCGTTAAAAATCGTCGAATATAATAACGCGACGACGTTGTGATCTTGTTACGAAAATAATAATTGTATAAATCGCGTACGAAAAAAAAAAAAAAAAAAAACAACCAGAAAATGCATAAAAAATAATAATAATAAAAAAATCGTTGTAATGACGACATATTGTACGCTACGCGTAGACCATCATGTTATTATAGTATTTTATAATAATATTATAACACGCGTGTGTATAGCGAGTATTTCGCGGAAGATGTGCCGAATGGTTTTCGGTCGTTTTGAAACGGCGAAACCTTGAGGGAAGGCGGGGTAAAAAACACGAAAACCACATTACAAACCATTATATTCACGTTTTCCGACCGGATCGACAGGGAAATAAGTACACGTATACAAAATATGTAAAATAAAAACGTCGGACTCACGGGATGGTCACGAAAATTTACCGCACGCGTAAAAAAAATAAAAATAAAAAACGTTCGGCGCGGTGGTAGCATCGCAAGCGAATCACTGTTGACGTTTCCGTCCTTGACATTGACAATTCACATCACTATTATTATTATTATTATTATTATACGCATATCTATACATATATAGCAGCACATGCAGCACATGCACGCATATAATACATTTACATATAATAACATATACAAACATGACTTCTTTCGATTTAATACACAACTCATATACTATACATACATATAATATATATTTTATATCATATTCAACGTGGTGTGATAAACATAATAATAACGTGCAGCATGCTCATAAATAATCGCGATATCGATGGTCTCAAGGTCCCCGAGGTCCGGTGCAGGAAGTCTATTGAATTTTTTTAGCGGACGTTTGTTGAACCGCTACCGTGTGCAGGCCATCGTCGCCGTCGCCGCCGCCCGTAGGACACGTGTGAGTGGCGTTGCACCAACGTACACACACACACGTACGCATAGATTGCTTTTTTTCCTTTCTGTGTTTATATTTATTTTGATTTTACTTCCTCGACACGACTATAAGCAGTCTGAACGTAGTGTGCAAATAATAATATAATAACGTACAATAACGACCACTATTATAGCCATGTCAAATCACGTATTTTGACACGAGATCGATGCGGTTGTCCTGCGTATTGTCATATACTAATATAACTAAAATCATACACGCCGTTGTCGTCGTCGTCGTCGAAATTACGTGCTTTATTATCGTCATCAGTGGTCGAAGTGGGGGGGATACGGAGGGATGATATCCCTCTACTTTTTTGTATTTACATTTTGCATCCCTCTACTTATTTTGTATAGAATAACGTATTCCTCCTAAGACTTGTGTTTTAAAATGAAATAATTATTATGATTTTTATATTTATACCTATGTATAAGAAAACTTTTTATTTTTCGTATAGGCCGTTTCGCAATCATATTATCTATACCCGTATTTAGAGCCACGGATTAAGAATTAACATATACCTTAGTCGTGTTTAGAGCTAATAACATAATATTTTAATATCATAAAACAATAACAATATATAATATAAATAAAAAATTTTATCAGTTTTTTTGCCACTAAATTTTAAAATATGTTATTTATTTGTTTAGTTTTAAAGATTATTTATGATAGAAAAAGATTGTAGTATTCTGATGCATAAACAAAATGTGAACTATAAAAAAAAAAAACTATACAAGGTATGAAGAATGTTATGATGATATTAGGAAATCTGAATTGTAAGGCATCCCTACACTTATCTTGAGCCATTTCGACCACTGATCGTCATTGTACTAACATAGAATTCATCGCATGTGATCGGTGCAAGTTTAATCATGTATATCTGATCCTTAACGATATCGTATAATGTACATTTATATTATAATATAAGTAGTGCACGTGTTCGTCCTTGGCGCGCGGAAGGAACGCCATCTTCATCGAAAGCGATTTCAAAGTGCAAACGATAACGTGATGACTTACTACAATACGGTTACAATTACGCTATATATAATATAATCATGTGTTTCTGGTCAGATTTCGTATAGGTACCTATAGTAGGCTATATAGGTACACACGCGCGCGTACCAAGGCGTTCAATGTCTATACTTATTATTATTATACGTTTTATGTGCGCGTAAAATTGTACAATAAATACGAGCGGTTGTGCAACGTTTTCGATCTCGCGACACACGCCGTGGATTTGCATAAACGCGAACGCGCTATACTTCCTACAGTATAGTAGGAGCCCTATAATAGTGTATGTGTGTGTCGTGGCTAAAAGTAACTTTTCGCACGAGGTTGTGTACATCGTATACGATTGTATCGATGTAGGTACGGGGAACGCGTGAACCACTGCATTGAAAAGTACAATAATAATTATAATGCCCACCTAGGTCCTAGACGTTTTTAACGCGACGCCGATAAAAAATGTGTACATAATTAACTTACGATAATTTGTGGTTATTTAGTACTTGTTTCGGCGATTCACTAATGGATACGTAGGCAGGGGAATACACGGACACTCAATGTAATATAATATAATATATGCAATCTAACTTTACAATAATATAGCGCGCGTATAATCATTACTTCCGTATTACGCCGTGTCGATCGATTGCGAACGGGGCGCACCTGCGTGCAATTTAAACAGAA
The DNA here is from genome assembly GCA_025469195.1 of Chaitophorus viminalis. NCBI lineage: Eukaryota > Metazoa > Arthropoda > Insecta > Hemiptera > Aphididae > Chaitophorus > Chaitophorus viminalis. The sequence continues at coordinate 281,251 of JAIPRK010000146.1, read as the reverse complement.
ATATAATATATTATTATAGACTTGTATATATGAAAATGTTGTTTTATCTTCAGTGCGTCGATCAAACGGGAGAATAGTGTTGAAAATATTTTCCATCGCATCGGGCCGGTGTAATTATTTTGAAACATAAACGGATATTCGATGAAACGTTTCATTTTGTACATTTGTATTCCCATTCGTTATACAGTTATGGAATAAATAATGCAAGTTCATTATTATGTACAAAATACAACGAATCTATCTCTAGTATATTATGACGTGTTCTGATCGTATGCTACGAGGACATATTACTATACTTTAAGTCGTGTAATTATAAAATTATATGATCATGTGTTTATTTTGCCTGTACCTATACACCGTAGAGAACGAGTATTCACAAATTTTTATAACTATACATGAGTTTAGCGTATTATAGAGTGCAGAATTGAAAACAATTTTAAACAATTATTCCATAAGTCTTGAATATTAAATTAAACTGATGTAAACTGGCTAGATGTTTTTGACAAAGCTATCTTTGTCATCTAAATATAATCATTAAGCACAGACTACATAGGTACCTACTAATTATGAATAACAATAGATGACGCACAGGGACAGGACCTCGTGGTTAATATCGCAAAAGACCTATATTACAATTGGTGATTTTATAAGAACTTAAATACATTTGGTCAAACAAAATGTAAATAACATAGAATACTCGTGTAGAATGTCAGTACAATAAATCATTTCAATAGCGTTAACGAGTGTGCATGTGACGTAAACATGGATAGTTTTTATTGTAAACGTTAAAAGTCAAAACCACACAGCGTTCTGGGGAAAATTTGAAACACCATACGTACAAGCCTAAACACAGTTGGAAGATACATTCAAACCACGGTTATAGTAATTAATATAGTAATGGAAGACGATAGGTGAAATAAAGCGTATAAATCGGTATAAAAAAAAAAAAAAAAACATTTAATTAATTTCTTCAGCCCTTAGGGTTTAGCAGCGAGAATATCAATATACGAGAACATGTCTCTCTTACGCCTACAAATTACCATTTAACCTTGATTACGTTATGTAATTATTGTATACGTATTAAAGTCGTATGCACTACGAACTGTCATTTTGCGCATAGATTAATATATAAAAATAACATAATAACGCTCGGATAATTTGATTATACATTTTATACACTAGAAAAGTATGTAAAAATTGTTTTTTGCAAGGTCGGCGGTAAGTACATAATGTAGTGTAGTATATAGATAGTTGAGAAGTAGAAATTATATTCGGCTTTGTATATATTATTGTCCAGATGACGAGTCCCCATTCAGCATTCTCGTATAATAATCTTCCTATTTCTAATATTACGGATCGTACTCCATGTGTAAGGTCATTGGTACGTAGTATTATATAGCCTATAGCTAAGTTCCTCAGTATGTGTAGTCTGTAGCGTTTTTATAATATAATATACTCTTTGTTCGGATCATATATTTATTCCGCAAGTATATTTTATACAGTATACTAAGCATATTATATTATTCACGAATCGTATGACAGTGTTATTAATAATATAAAAGCCGCTTTTCAACCGTAAAGAATGTAATAAATTGTTTTAAGATGAATATTAATTGTCGTTAAATTTAGTGAACATAAGCCACATCGAGAAGTTGTATAATATACTACGCGTTAATGCAAATATATTTTACAAAAGTCGTTGAAGTAATGAAATGCGTTTTAGATTTCACGTCGATTAACATATACATATGAGATTGAAATTGAAAATAAACCAATATTTACCAATTTATATATATATATGAGAGAAAAAACATCGTGATAGTTTTACAGTCTTGAAAAATACTAATAATATAATATATTGTATACAATTATCTGTGTAACTGACGTACAAATATTGTTATAGACGACACGTCGTATTGTGTTATTTGAACATTTTTTAATGCAAACACGCACGTAAAGTTTCAAAGTTCCAAAAGCCCAGAGAAAGTTTTTAATAAACGCTCGCGGCTGTCTGGTGCACATATTTAGAGTTATTTGAACATAAATTGAAGAACTATAAATACGTTTTCGATGAATTTTTGCTATATAGCTGTTCAAAAGTGCAATTTTGTAAACATTTAATGCACTTCGAATAAAACTTTATGAAAAACCGATTTAATTTATTTTCGAATAAATTATTTCTCTCGTATTCTATGTATCTGCAGTATGTATCTTGAAAAATTAATATTTAGTTTCAGAATATTCACAGTATTAATTGTATATAGCAATATTTTTTTATTTTTTTTTACCACAATATTATATTATTTGTATGGATTTCGTTAAATAAAAATGGTAGTTTAGGTTATTAGAAGTTGAAATTTTAACACAAGGTTTATTTGACATTATTTTATTAAGTTGTGATCAATTATCTTCTCAAACTGTTAGGGCAATCACAAAAATGTGTATAGATTTGATTTATCAATCAGAATTGCTTTTAATCAATTGTTTGTTATACATCTATATTATTGGAAAAAGATACTTTCAATGAACTGTTTATTAGTCATTAAACAGTGTATGGAATATAGTCATTTACCACAGGGTCGTGAAGGAGGCGTCCTTATCCCCTTTAATCCTAAATGCGTTTCTCGATTCACCGCACATACGACAGTTAGCACACAATACACATGGACGATTAATGTACTAATTCTAAGCTACTTTGAACTATTGTCGGAGTAAGCAAGGCCTCAAAAATAATAACCTTTACGAACAATTACTAAGTCGTACGATGACGAATTTTCTATGAAATCATACTGTTACTGCGAATTATAATTACATTTTTTGTTTGAGTAGAAATAGTACATTAAACTCTGATTTATATTTAAACGTATTTCCAAACAATGACGACCTATCAAATTATATAGATTTAGTTTTTAAATACCATTTTTGGGTTAACAATTTGAACTGTTTTGCTGTGATAATTTTTGTTGCTGTCTTGATAGTTTTCATTAGTAATATACGTATTATTTTAATAATTTTCATATGGATGCTCGTGGTGTTGAAATTCAAGCGTCTTCGTATTTTCCGTATTGTTTTATTTTCGTATTATATTTCATCCAAAGGGCAGTTTTAAAACAAAATACTCCAGCTACAATCAAAACGTAGCCAGCGGATAAGAACACCGCGAGGGCCATCAAACAGTGCGTGAGTACAGATGCAGAACTCATGAAAATTATTGTAGGCCATGGTGCGCTGCAAGGAGAGTTACAGTCCGTGTCCTGATGAAATACCGTGAAACCGTTTGGGATTATGATTGGATTACACGTCTGTAAGGCCTGGCAGGTCGTAATTATCAGTCCGAAGAATTCCGTAGAAGTTTCCGTAAAAACGACTCGAAACATATTTCAAATGTTCCCATCGTTTCAGTGATTAATAAAATAGTATCTTATTTATACGTTTTACAGTCGCTTAAGTATTTTATATGTATATACGTACGCGTATATATAAACTGAGTATCGGCCCGGAACGCTCGCGTGGGAAAAATGCTGGGGCGACGAACAGAAGTGGTAAAAGATTGAAAAGTTTTAAAGAGCTCAGTTGATATTTTATTTTTGTTTCGGTCGCATGTAGTGAACGCTGCTGGGTTGTTTTGCCGAAAAAGTTCACGCAATGTTTCGCACATTCATATATAGCGGCGTGCGTGCGTGATCCAATTTCGAAAACTTCGTGTAGGTACCTCTGCTGGCTCTGCCAGTACTACTACGGGGTCAAAGCGAAAAAAAAAAATCAATTCATGCAGGGATCACCGACGCGATGACGAAATTGTACACACACATTTATAATATGATAATATGTAGGTAGTTGAAATCGTACACGAGTTGTGATCTTTCCAAATATAGCGGGTGAGCTTAACGCCTTATCGTTGACGGTGTATGATCATACCGTTAATCAGGCGCCACCTCTGGTCAATAGACAATGTTATTATAATGTACATATTATATTATTATTTCGTGCCTAGTGCTTGTATATTACTTTCGGTGTGGCAAACAGTGCAGTCGTTGGCAATCAATCGATTGTTCGCTTTTAATATAACTAGATTAGCAGCAGCAGTGTTATTCATATTGAGATTACGTAATGTATATTAATGATTTGGATTTCAATATGCGGTTACATAAATAATTATTTTCTAATGTCTAAATAGATATTAGAAATCTAACAAGGTGTAAACACAAAAGTAAACGTTTCTAATGGTTTTAAATATTTCATATGATAATTTTTTATGGAACAAATTACAATGATTATCAGTTATAAGACTAGCTTTAAATAATACATAAATTGAAATGTTAATATAGTTTTTTACATAAGATATTCTGAAGTGGCATAGGCATTATGTTATTGTTTTAAAGGTTCCTGTTGTATATAATATTCTAACTGTATATACGTATTATATATACATAAATACACAATAATATCACTAATATTTTTTTTACATATCTATTAAAATTCTGATTATAAAACGATATGGGATGTTCTTGATATTTATATTCAGTTAAAAGCAATTCATATCCATAGGTAAAGAGGAAGAACTAACATTGGTTAAGAAGATAAACGATATAAAGTTAATAAATATTAACTTCAATACTGAGTATATATATATAGTAAATTGTAATTTATAATTTACATTTTTTATGGCTGATTAAACATTTTATACATTTTTAACAATAAAATAAATTTTGATAAGAACAACTTATTACTTAATAATAACGCTTTACGTATTATATTACTTACTATTATATATTAGTATATTACCTACCTTAAAGCAATAGCGAGACGTTCAGATGGAGATATTGGCTCACGAAAATGAGTTGTTTCTTTACGTATATCTTCATTAATAAAATTTAAAATTTCATCAAAACAATTTGATGTCATTCGAAAATAAATAAAAAAACGTTTTGCATCATTTCGTAATTCAGGCATTAAATGATTAAATTCACCTAAAGTTTCTCTTTGGCTATTAATTTCATGAACCCATTTTTGTCTTTCACGTCTAAAAAATTAAATATTACATGATTTTTTTATTACTTGTTATTGTAACAGCCCAAACCGTATTTAAAAACAGTTGTAGTTAATATATTATAACTTCTTATAAGCTTATATAGTACCTTTTTTGTTCTTCATCATCCATTACAGCTGCTAACAGTAATAAATCTTCCTCATCTGAACTTGAGCTTTTGTAATATATATCCATTGTATAACTAAAATACATGTACGCGCATTGGTGTCACAATTTCAACTAGTAATATTATCGGTGAAATATTTCGCTCTGGTTAGGTTAGATCAAGCGGTATTTAAAAGCGATAAATACCGCTGATGTTACGGCCACCGCTACCGTTTCGGTTTGAGCAGACCTTAATAATGGATATACAGTCGACTCTCGATAATTCGAAGTTGACGGGACTGTTGAAAAACTTCGAATTACCGAGAGTTCGAATTGTTGAGTAGTTCGAAATAACGAGGGAGCAAATTAAAAACTTCGAATTACAGAGAGTTGAGAAAAAAATTTTGTTTTTTATTATTGTACATTGTTAATTATTTCAGTATATTAGGTGGTGCATATTAGAGCTTTTTATTGTTTTAAATTAAATTATTATTATAACTAAAATACAACTACATTCGGCTGAGGGCTATCCATGACTTGAAAAGTTAAATTACGATAAGACGATTAAGAAATAAAACAATATGGTTCTTACGATAATATTTCTAATCATCGTAAATAATAAGCTAAATTTCTACACGACTGTATAGTAAATTACTAACAAAAAGTTTATAAGAATATAGATAAAATACATTTGGTGAATAAACTTCGAATTACCGAACGTTAGACGCATGAAACTTCGAATTGTCACGTGTTGGTGGCCAGTTTTCCTAAAATTTAATTTCGAATTACCGAGTATACTCGAATGAATGGGCTTTATTCGAATTACCGCGAGATTTTCAAGGGGACAAGCATTTACTTCGAATTACCGAACGTTTCAAATTATCGAAGGTTTGAATTATCGAGAGTCGACTGTATTTAGTTTTGATTTTATACTAGTACGTACAAATAATACAATGTTGCTGGTTTAATATAATACCTGTTAGAGCTATTTTTCATAATTAACAAATTAAGATGTCAAGATGCCACTGTAAATTTTCGAAGATGTTTTTGACGCCAAGAAAAAGTAAAAAAATTATAGAAATATGATACCAAAACATCGACTATTTATATAATATTATATGATATTATTATTAAAAAATAAAAACGATTTGTATACTTGAATATTAAAATAGAAGTTTATTTCATGTATTTTAATATTATATCTTAGAACTGTAAATTGAGAGATATTTATTACAAGGCGGCGGTATCATATTCTTCTTTTTCCCCATTATTTTGAATTACAGGAAATTAAAAAAACCATTAAGTTGTAACTATTAAGGACATTATGTGAAGGAGGAAAAATATATTATAAGTACTGTACTTTGCAGTCATACTATAACCAACGATAGAAATCTGTACCTTGAAACAATAATTCAATACTGAACATAATACCTATCAGAAACCTATGTGGCTATGTTCTATAATAACAAAAAAAAAAACAACATTTTATTTTAAAAAATGTGAACAGAAACAAAAAAAGAATGTATGTAGGTGTATATTTACTATATAACAACCGTTAAATACTTCCTCATTAAATAGTTTAGTTTATTTTATTTACAAAAGTTCATCTTCGTGATTATTACTATTATACAAATAGTAATGTAATAAGTCTGAATCAAGTTCTACTGCGACAGTTTTTTTTTCTCTGTCGGAATGTTCGTATAATCAACTACATCATAAAATCCGCGGAGACATTATAAAATCGAGAAAGTCTGGATAGCGTACGTTTTATAATACATAAAGATAAAATAAGAACTAATTAAATTCGTCACATGATTTCAAATGAAAGGTCAAATGAACGTTTGAAATGCGATTATACCTATTTTATTAAACCGGGTTTTCTATTCCTGCAGGATTTCCAAAATGGTACCATTTAAACCGGTTACCTCGGTGCGCGCGCGCGCAAGATATTAAAATCATAATTCTGCGTATTTGTATAATATGCGGAACACAGTACATATACGCGTCATTAAGTGGTCACCGTTACAATATTATTACCATTCCGTGATCTATAAAATCCAGTGACTTGACGACGACACGACTTAACGATGACCGTTTCCTCCAGACGCGTAAAAGTGTCAGAAACAAGTAAAAATATAATATTTGGTTCCATTAACTGGATAACGCGCGTAGGTCAAAACTCGTCTACGAATTGTTACGAGTGACGCAAGTATTGGTATATAGTGATGTGCAAAGATGATAATTATGACGAGCGCCGACCGTAAATCGCGTATTTATTATCATCGTTACACGCGTAGAACATGTTTCTGCCGCTACGCCGTGGAAAAATTTCAAAGTCGTATGGATTATATATTTTTACGTCATAATATTATTATAAAAAAAAAGTATACTTAAATACACGATAGAAGGAGACAATACAGCGAAAATTCGTCGCGCATGCAAGAACTTGATTTGTATAAATGCACATGTATATAGATGTCGATTTATTTTTCTTCAACGATTTCCTTGTCGTTCGGTGTCGGCGACTGCGAACCGAATTAAATCGGAGGCGAAACTAATTAAGTTTAACGATAAATCTGATAAAATATGTTCATGAATACATAAATGTACACATACGTTTAAGGGAGATAATAATAATACGATATTAATAAGTGCGCGGGTACATTGGTATAGGCACGGCACACAGGTGCTTTAATAATTTTTCAAGTGTGCCCGTGCCCAACGGTGCGTAGTATACGAAAGACGGATAATATGTATAGGCATATTACGACACGAATTCGTGGCAGCACGCGCAAGTTGAAAAATATACAAGTTATATAATATTAATTTAACCGCTGGTGTGCGAATTAAAAACATTGCTGCAAGCCTGCAAAGTGCTTCAGTGCAGGTTTTTTCGCCAAAATTTCACAGACAAGCCTATATGACTACATAGTTGTGAAACGCAAGTATACACGTGCTCACACGAATACACCGTATATACAAGTATACCACCTGCTGTATGCGAATATAAGTTGGAGAAATATTCCGTAATTTTATCGAGAAAAATCATGCAAAGGAAACCAATAAATACACTCCGTTATCACCGGGGCAATGATAATTTTTTATTTATTAATTTATTAGTAAAAAAAAAAAAAAAAATATGAAATATTAGTAAATTACTACTTTTTATCGATTTTTATCAATGAAGGAAGTGCTGTGACAAGTGTACTGTGGTTATCCAAAATCCTGTTCACTTTCATACTTTTGTACTCAAATCACGTATGGTAGTGGTAAAAGTTAAAATAAATATATAAAACAATATATTACCATGATATCAAAGTATCATAGTATAAGTTACTGCAGTCTGAAAATGCGAGGTTTGAGTCAGCTAATACATTTATATACGTGCAAATTTAAGAATTCAAAGTCGTTTAACAATATCCTTTATATAGCAGTTTGGTCTGATATATCTTTAGTTGGCTAACGTATTACATGTATTATTATCATTATATTATTTAATCGTATTCGATATTGATGCTAAATACGTATTTTATACTACATATTAACATAAAGTAGTATATATAAAGAACTATTACTAAGCTTTATACTTCTCTTTTTGCTCCTCTGCACCACTAAAAAAATCACCCTCACAAACGTTGGTGCAGTTGAATAGGGAGAAGAGTTTAATATTAGCATTCTGATTCTATACATTAATTAAATACTATCGTCTATCATTATTAAGTAATATTTATGTATAAAAAATGGATTCAGTAATAACGATTTGATTTTAGTTTTTTTTTCGCAATCATTCTTCTATTACAAATTCTGACAATGATACTGGTTAGAAAGATTTATTTCTGTTAAAGTATTTGATTGTTTTTAAACTGAATAAAACGTGCAATTTATTGATTATACCTACAATAATTTTTTCTCCATTAATAATATAATTTGCAATTTCCTATTCTAAGAATTGCATTACAAATTTAAAATAATATCTGTCAATAACATAGCAAAACAAACATTGTAAAAAAAAAATAAACATTCATAATTTTATTATAATTGTTTCACAATAATATTTATTTTCTGTAATTAATTTTTTCGGAAGTTGCACCACAACAAAATATATCTAAACTAAACTAAACTAAAACTAAAGTAAACTAAAAGTTTTTTTTTTAGCAGATGAGAATTGAACTACATACAAATACAATATATACAATATATTACAATATACCTATTATAAACACAGGTCGTTTTTCAATATTTTCTTATCACTTTTTTGATATTATAACAGTGAATTACCAAAATTTCGAAATAATGGTGATAAACACTCTTTATGAAAGTTATATGTTTTTTATTTAATTGAATATATTTTTCTGTTTTATTGCTAGAAATAGTAGAAACTGTAACACAAGGTTAAATTTTCTAATAGTTTTGAAAAATCAGAAAATTTGACTCGGTTATTTTCTTTCTCCGGACAATTAAAGCCTGAAATACGGCATAACTAATTGTTTTCAAAAAAATTAACGATACATTTTCTTTGAACATTTTAAATTTTTTTTTTTGTGTAAATCGTTTAAGTAAAATAGATATGAATTAAGATTAATTTAATATCAATATAAATTTATTTAATGATTTTAATAAAAACATAAAATCCGTTGCAACGTGATATGTTAGCGAGTATACATCTAATAACATTGGATTTGGATAGTAACCAGTAGTAATGTTCCTAACTCAGCGATAGATAATATTTGCTATACCAGACCTCTGGACTGCACATCCGTTCAGAATGATTTTTTGAACGCAACGATTTATTTTTTGTTTTTAATTTTATCAAAAATGGGATTATAGCAGCATTGGCACGGTTGGCACTGTTATGTCATATTCATTTTCACGCGTAATGCGTGTATACTTTTATAATGTTTGTATGTTTACGTTGGAATGTGCGTATATATATATATATATATATGCACGCACATCGTATTTACAATATTATATTAGTTGGTATAAATGTATCAGAGCTTATGTAATCTCAAAATTATTACATTAACACACGGCCAACATATTATACAAAAATATAACGTATAGGTTCGTATACGCACACGTGTAAAACCACTGGAACGGCGACGACGACGGCGGCGGCGTCAGCGCGTAGTGTAGTGTTGCAGCCTCGATGCGCAGTGAACCGAAATGTAGATAATCTATATGCGAGGAATATAACGACGATATTATGCATTATTGACTAATGTGCTCTATATTATATGTATTATAGTAGCCGGTACACACTAATTGAACGATATAGTTTGTATGCTGCGTATACTGTATACTTTCAAAATCGACCACATGCAGCACATGCATCGTATATATAAATTAAATAATTGCCTATTTTCTTTTTCTCATTATTTTGCCTGCAAGGTATATAATATATATTATATAGTCTAATATTCTAATACGACGTTACATTACTATACACCTACGTATGCCGCAATGAATACATATTATCACGTTATCGCAGACAAATTTATTCCTAAGTGTTTTTAAGATTACTTAATAAATAGTATTATTCGATTGTAATAAAGAGTTGTCCGAATGTATTTCAAGAACGAACTTTAAATACATAATAATGCAAAACAAAAAAACGTACTTAATTATACACGCACCTGCACGTACGTGAATTGTATGTATTTAGAATATAGTTTATCATCTGAACCGGGTCTGAAGTAAAATAAAATATTTTTCTTCTAATTGCTAAGGAGTAACTTATAAGACGTGGTATGAAAAAAAATTCATTTGCAATTGTAAGTATAGGATGAACACAAGTTGTACTTTAATTATTTCTACAGAGAAAATAACGATTGTATATAATTTATATTATTTAATGTACTTCAAATAGTTTTCATGAACGTATCATTTACAAAATACTTATACACACTATAAAGTGTACATGAATAATGATTATAGTGAGTAATTTTTTTAAATAACCATAATTTAAGTTTGAAAACATAGAAAATCAGAAATTTAAAACAATAATAACCTTTTTTATGAATGAGGTATTGTCATTGTTCTCTTCTTTTTGTGGTGAAAATTTGATTCCATAATAAACTATTCTGCGCAAATCAGTTTTTACATATAATATACAATAAACAGTGTGATGTCCTATTAACATGACACGTCAGTCAAACATTGAATCAATGCTAAATAATACCAGAGAAAAAGGTATAATATATATATTGAATATAAAATAACAGTTTATGGTAGATTTTCGAAATCATTTTATCGCACAATTATAAGTGTATAACATTATAATTTATTAACAGTTGGAGATTTTAACGCTTTACGACGCGAGCCATTATAAAATAAATACAGCTCTTAGAGTGATACAAAGAGTAATCGTGGTTAGGTCCAACTGTTCAAATATTAAATACTCATCAAATACGCGATAATCCGTTTTATAATTGCTTTTATACTCTATACAGTATATACTCGAAAATCGTCCATAAATAATATACAGAGTTTATATTATATTATAATTGAACCGATAGAATTATTATGATAAATGATTGGCGAACGAAACCAAGCGTAAAACGCTCTAATCGGTAATCAGGTAGTTTGTTACTTACTCGCCAGATAATTGCTTCCTTGGACTTGGAAGACGGATATTGTTATTAAATGAATGTTAAACGCAGACAATTTTGAACTTGGCCGTGTACTTCCTGCAATTCGATCCCGTAACTGCTATTTTTATTTTCAGTTCCTAGATTATTCAGTCATAACCTTCGAATGATTCACTGTATCAGTCTTTAATTGTACGTACCGAACATTTACCTGCGAATAAACGCATATTAATTAAACATTATATTCCGTCGCGTCTTACCGAAATCCCGCGGATTTAATTATACACAGGATAATCAATTTCTAAAAAAGGAAAACGGTTAAGCTATTAACATTTAAACAATTTGATATGAACATGGGAAGTATATAATTGATAAGGTCAGTCCCATTGTATACTGCAGGTGCGCGTATACGTGACATATATTATAGAACGCGTCACTGCGACACCTTCGACTTTGGTTTGTCAACTCGAGAGAAAACTAGGGAATAACTTTGGGTAGATAACACCACGAGAGCTTAGAGGTATATTCTATACGATCACATGGTATATTAAGATGTTGTTTAGAATCTTATAAGTTATAATTTGTTAGTTGAATCGATGAGAGACTATGATATTAATTATCCAGAAATATTTACATATTTTTCAATATTTTCATGTTATTAAATGCAAAAACAGTAAAAACACGAGAGTTATGACTAGGGCTCGAAGAGTTACATATATTATTCTATATGCTCATGAACAAACCAAGCTAGGAGCCCAAACTATACAATCTTCAGTTTAAAAATAAAAAAATTAGGGTAAAAGGGCATAATTCTTAGCGTATCTATTTTTAATATTTTATAAGCTTTATAAATACATTCCAATGGGCGATGACATCAATGAGAAGGTTTATTGATATAAACATTTTTTGTCAAAATATAATCGTCGGTCATTTGATATTGAAAATCTTATGAAAATATTGGTGGTTCAACGTAACATTTTAACAGGAATTATAAAAATGTATTTACTTTGTATTTAACTTTACAAGTACTGAATATATTTTTTGACATTTTTTGTAACTCAATATAAAAATGTCAAAATTCCAAATTGCAGTTTTCCACTATATTTAAGCTTTCTATTATTATTACTGTTTTTATATGCATTTTGGTTGTTGTTATGTATGTTATATTATATATTTTGTAAAGGACTATCGCCCGTTGATCTTACAATAAATATTTTACATTTGTCTCTATGGACATTAATATCTTGAACTTCTTAACAACATGTTAGATGGTCTTTTTTTTTATTTGGGATTTTGAATTATTTTTTTGCATAAAGGTATATATTTTGCTTTTTTTAGCACCTATAACTTCCGAGTCCTAGTCATGACTATATCAACTACGTATTATAGTATAGGAACCTTATTATATATACACAACGTAAATATATTATAGAAACGGTGGAATATTGGATACAAAATTATACATTTCCTCGGTCGAAAAATGACAGTTGACGGTCGAACTAATTCACGTATTGTGATGTGAGATTCGCGTTCATATTACATAACGCACACGTGAAATATAATAAATTTTAAATATAAAATGTTCGTGGTACAACCGAAGCAACTATTACTATAATATATTTGCCGAGTAGGTATATTAGGTATATTATATATAAAAAATATATGATCGTCAAAGGGAAGTAAATTGACAAAAAAACCGTAAGTGTGTGGGAGAGAGAGAGAAAATGGCGTGTAAAATATAATCGCCACTGATGTAAACATAATAATATATACATATAGGTAGTTTACAGTACATGTATGTAATATGCGTTGAACCGGTCGTGTGTCTGGAGAAGACCTTGACAACGGATATGGTACACCTCTTTTCGCGCTGCTCTTCCGTACAAACGCGCGGTTTTTCTTCCTACGGTCCGCGGCGGTAGCGCGCTCTCCCACCCCGCCGCCAACTGCATTCCCACCGACGGCAAATGACTCGAGTCCCGACTATATAATCGAAACGGATTCCCGCCGAAACCCTAGTATCTAGTTACCTAAACTCCAAACCGTATACATATACAAACAACATCAAACGTCATCCAACGGAGCACGCACATATAAACGCATCATCATCGTACGAGTGTATAATATTACATATTATACACCTATTTATAATATCGTACTTTTTATCGATATTTATATACCTACACGACGTTATATGCATTCATAATACGCATAAGTTACTCATTATTGTGCGTGGAGTGTGTGTGAGTAAGTGTGTGTTTTAACGTTCGATAAATTCGAATAGTTTGTTTCGTCGTTGCAAGTGCGCTGCAGTGGTCAACGAACAATATTTCAAAATGGTTTCCGTACAAAGGGTAAGTAATCCGTTATACTTTTGCATTTACTTAAAATAACGCGTTATACGTCATATTATAGTAATATTGTTGACGGGACGAGGGATTCGAAGATTTCTTTTTTCTAACAATATAATTTTTTCATCGAAATGCGTGGACATGATAAGATTTTGATTAAACTGTAATTTAATGTGGTGACATAGTCGAATAGATTATACTTCAAATAAATCAAATTACGATCAAATCAAATGATAGCCAATACTGTATAATTAATATAAACTATTTTTTAAACAACTATCAAGTTGTCGATATCATTTTATAAAATATTTATAATTTTAATAAACAATAGATAATCAAGTGCGTTTACGTCGAGCAAAAGTTTGCAAGTATATAATTATACTTTTACATAACTTGTTATTGTTTTATTTTCTTCGTGTAATCTAAATAGTAAATTTGTATATAAGTAATTGTATAAAATTCGTAGAACGCAATTATAAAATGCATCGGTTAAATCAACATTAATTAAGTCCACGTCATTTAATATTAAATATGGTTCTTAATCTAATTATAATTACTTTATGCCCTTTATAGTAGTTAATAGATCCTTGAATGACGATTAAGAATGCTTTAAAATGTATACGTACCTTCTATACAAAACTCATTAAATGTTAATTTTTACACAAATATACGCATATTATAATGAGATATTTAGAATTTACAGCTAAAAATCTTCATATACATTTTTGTTCTTAAATATTATTTTACTTACAGATGAATTAGAGTGATTAATACAATAATAATAATTAAAAGAAGATTTATAGTTATAAAAAGAAAAGTAGGTAACAATAAACCGATTATATTTGTCTTTAGGACCTTTAATGATAAAGTCGTATGCATAATATTTCGATTTGAAAATGTTAAAACGATACCTATTCACTGCTTTGTAATAAATACTGCAATAGGCTGCAGAGTGTACCTATTACTTATTAGGTACGTAATTCAATTGATGTGTATTACCTATATATACACTTAACTTATTTGTACAATGCCTCATACACTCCGAATCATGTTAGTGTAGGCGCGAAATATTTCTACAAAACAAACAGCCTCTATACGTTATGATATAGTTAGTAAAGTTACGTATAGTTAATAAACAAACAAAGTAAGTTAAAAATGGGTGGACATCATTACCTAGGAGTACCAGAAATAGTTTTTGAAATTACGATAGGTTACATTTTAGTATTGTGCAGAATATGTGTATTGTTTTGTTTTAATTACTATAATAAAACGGTTAAAATAAATTTTTATGAAATCAAGTTTAATAATATATATTCGCGATTTTATAAAATTTACCATTGTGTACGTATCGTGTGCCTCCCCCCCCCATCCGTACGGACGAACCGTTGTTGCCTTGCCATATTCCGACGTGTACTCGTTTACGGCGTATTATTATTATAAACGTACGCAAACATATGAGTGCACCCGAGGTACGCGCGCCTACCCACGTTGCGCGCACAATAGTTATTAGTAACCGGAGAAGTTCAATGCGCGCGAAAACAATAAGTAATGCGTTCATCGGGTCAAAGGAAAACGTCTTTGGCGCGACACGACGACGGAGTCTTATCATCCCGTCGAAAACAACCACGCCCCCGTCGTCGTCGGTTTAGGGGATTGACATAACCATGGGGCCGTTTGAGTCGCGCGAACACGGCACGGACGGAAAACTTGATTTTAACCGCACGTGTCCCGGGAGTTTCCTCTATCACTCGGCGCGAAATCCAATCGCACGTTATTCAAACCGCCGGGATCCCGGTACAGGAGGTATGTGGGACGTGACTACATCGACGAACTCGCCTCCCACTCGTCTGCTGCGTTACGACCGTGATAAGTTATTACAATATGAATTATAACTATGGTATAATAGTTTAATCTTACCATGTGTACTACAGCTCCCTACACCACCACAAGCTTGATTTAGAGGAGTAGGTAATTTTTGTTATTAAAAAGTTAATACTTTTTTATGCTGTGCTGATTTAATAATAAAAATGTTAAAAAAAAAAAATCATAACAATATATTATCGCACATTTACCAACATACGTATATACGATATAATATCTCTCCACGTATACGTGGACAATATAATATAATATAAAAAAATATTCGTGAGCGGTGAAGATAACATTAATAAATAAATAACAAACAACAACAACAACAATAACAACATCGTATCGTCATCGGGACGTGTTCGTGAAACCCGCGATGTATGATATACAATATCATGTACACGTGCGCATGAGATTGAGATATAATAATAATAATACTCTATCTCAGCGGATCCTTTTGAGGCACACGTGAAGGACTCATATAAGGCTCCGCCACGGTTCTCATACGAGTACAGAAATATTACTTCAATAACCTGCAGTTTTCTCATAATTTTAACATAACATCATGTGCATACTATACAAGAATCGCGGCATTATTTTATACGAAACACGTTACACATTTAGTTTTGCCGGGTCGACACGCGGTGTGTGTGTGTGAAAAACGTCACCGCAAATTAATGTTCGTTGTACATATCCCTTAATGCATGCACGTATTATATCGATAATATCGGTCATTATAATTACGCATACGGTCAAACGCGTGTATCGCACTGCGGAGCTCGTCGTCATCGTCGTAGCCGGTAAAATATTTCGACATTATTCTTTTCGGAAAAAACCACCAATCAATGCCGACCATTGGTCACAACGTGTCGTTTTGTCGCAGTTATTGTGTTACCCGCGGTGTCAAAAAACTAATAATAATAATAATAAGTAATATTTAAACGGTTGCCGAAATCGACGGCGCGGTGGGTTTGCCGCCGCCGTGACATATACACCCGTGGAATTCGATACATATAAATACGTGTATATATGCGTGAAGAGATATAAGAAATACAATAAATTTTTACAAGATACGTTCGAAATGCGATCGGACACGGACGGCCGAGAGCGCGGGCTTTAGACAGCACAAGGCTTTTTTTTAAAATTGTTTTTCGTCGATTTCGAAACGTTACGAGGGGGGGGTTTATTAGGTACAAATGATTATTATTATTTTGTCGGGCCCGCCGTCAATATAATAATACATTTATAATATAGATGTGGTATGCAAAGGTGCACTGCGCGGTGTGTGCAGTGTGTATAGAGAATCTTCCGACGTTTGAGTGAAAGCTTGTTTGTGTACAACGAACGCATCGGCGTCGGCAACACATACACGGTTTACCTCCTACTGGTTTTAAAAACCATCACGTATCCGTTGAAATCGAAATTGCAATCTTTCACGACTGCAATTTTCGACGATAATAATATAATATACGTCCGGTGATTCGACACATCATCGTGTATAACATTATTGCGATTGAACCGCGACGATGGACTTGTGCACACCCGCCGCCGCTGTCGGTCGTCATCACGTACCTATTATATCATACATATTAATGACGAACCTTATGCAATTCCAAGTCGGAAAAATTATAAGTTTTGTTCGCACACGCACACGCACCGGCCGGGGATATCAGAATGTGACATTTTTCATAATAAACATAATCAACCAGTTTGACTACGGCGAACGTGCGGCTATAATAAAATGTATATTATACTGTAGCTGACCGCCCGGAGATCAGTATGAGAGATTCTGCGTCCATCATAAAATTAATTTCATTAAATCTCATATGTTCAATTTCTTCGCATGCCCGTATTCGATAGTGTAATATGTCATGTACCATGTACGTGCGGACGACGACACGAGAAAAAATAGTTACGAGACATACATACATGTACTAATAATGATGATCGATGAACCTATCCTGCGGAAATCAATTTAAATACAGTATAAGGTATGAGACATTACAACCGCACGTCTCTGCGAAACGAACGCTAAACAATAATCGTTTCATATTACGTTTTTTTTTTCACTACAGAGAAACATGTAGTGTAACAGTGCCAACATTTCTATAACTGCAGTGACGATTCGTATTGATGCGCGATTATATCATGCGCGTAAATTGTGTATTTATCGTAGATATCAAAATGTTGCTGATGTTAAGCAAATACTATATAGAAAATATTTGAGTTTGATAAAAGTAGGTATAAAAAACAAATTACTCACAACTGATTATCGTATGCCAAGCGTTTCCCGCATAAATTGTCCATTTGTTTGTTATAGTTAACAAGATTGTAATATACAATGGAACTATTATATTTGTTCATCTCGGTAACGAATCGTTAATTTTTTTTTTTTTTTTACCATATTCCAGTAAGAATGGCAAACATTTTAAAACTGGACACCAGAACTAATTCGTGACGCGTGTCCTTCAAAAGTCAAATTTTAAAATATGTCATTTGAACACGCTGTGAATAGATCGCACATATTAGGGACACTTTAATGATGGAAAATATTATAATAATGATACCTAGATATACGTGTTAAATATTCGTTCGGAACGTTTCGAGCGAGTAAATTCAAATTTCAATAATGTCTATTTAATATTTATATATGAAGTCAATTTTTCGCAGCTGGTCGGGTTGACCAGCGGTATTCGTTGTTCTGCAGGTGGCATTCGATTATTATATATATATTATTATTGTCTTTCGAGAATAATACCGCCGGCCAACATAGTTGCGTCAAATCATTGAAACTTTAAGTATCCCGCTCTGTCCTCTCATCATTATCTGGACGGAAAACAATCATATCGGTCGCTAAATGCGCCCATTGTCGTCGCGATATCTTCTGATATTAGACGTACCTACCGATAACAGTGAACCGGAGTAGATATTTTTCAATTGTGTCCTTTTGTATTTCAAACGGTTTCGGCCATTCAACGCGCAATGAACATATAATAGGCTGACCGGGGGAAATTTCATCGTGTCTTCAGGCCGGTAAAGAATATTGCAGTGCTTGTGTCACAGTACAGTGTCGTCACGTTAACGCCCGGCGCCTATAGAAAACCCTTCGGACTTTCTCTGCATCGCCGACGCGAAATTCGTTGTTTATTTATTGTAAGACTTGACAATATTACATGACCGTGACACACACACACACACACACACACACACATGATATATCTACCGAGTAGGTACAAGCTATGGTAATTGCCGCACCACGCGTGTTACAAAATTACAGTCATAACAAATGCCGCTGCTCATCCGCCGGCCAAACGTTCTCGAGGCCAACATATTCGTATAATATGCGTGCTGTTGGTCGCAGTGAATAACATTTCGTCCGCTTGTCAAATGATGCCACTATACAACACTAGACCATTAAAACGCATAATCAACGAAATAGTAGGTTTTTATTATATTCGTTCCCCGGTGCAAACGACGATGCGAGCGCCAATCTCCTTTAATCTTTCCGCGCAGTTTTGTTTTCGGTATAATGAGACGGTCTCTTAAGTTTTATTTTAAATCCTCATGTACACACAATGGAATTCCTGAAATGTGTACCCATATAAACGTACATCATAATAACGTAATAGCTGATATAAATATAATTAGGTATGAGATGCATAATTTGCGTATATCAAAATGCTTACTGTAACTATATACATGTATGCCTCGCAGACATTGTAGAATGAATTATTGAGTCCGTTTTATCATACCACTAAACGCTGCAAAAATATTTGTGAACCACTATAATCGTGAATTTTATTTACAAAAACCTATATCGATTAAAATTAGCACACGTCGAGTGTATTATTTACGAATTTATTATAAAAGAGAAAAAACACGAATTTTTCTTACGCAATAACCAATTTAAATGGCTATTACACGAAGCAGTTGTCCTTTGAGTCATTTACATAATTATATTATAAAGCTTGTAAAACAAATAATATGTTACATTACATACGGGGTTTAGTTTTTATGAACGTTTCACATTCCGATATAATATTACGAAAACACTTCCGAAATATCCTATAGATATATACCCAACAAACTATATACTGTTTTTAATTCCACAACTCTTTTATGTCACCCGCAATACTTCTTTCGCACGTTTGATCACATTTCATCTCCGGCCATTTATCCGATAAGCTTGCAATGATGCGTTCTCGTACCGCGTTTCGAAACGCACTAGAGTATTTCCAGAAGAAAAAAAATAAGTCGGATAAAGCGTATGGGTGGTGCGTGCGCGCGCGTGTGATTCGAGATACGAAAAAAATTAACTTGTGTGTGAGTTAATAACCTACACACACACACACACAACATATTATGGATTGACAGTCGCGTGAATCTTCTTACGATAATATTTTTCTGGTTGGGCGGAATGCTTTCAAAATCTACTCCGTGTAAAATATACAGCGGTTTCTCGAGCCACGCAACGTTGTCTGAGTACAATACTTATAGTTTTTTCGCCATTTATCATTACAGCCACGTGTAACACCATGCCTTATCACGTTTTAAAATGCTTTAATGATGGTATAATCTCCACCGTAGGCGTAAATATAGCAATAAACTACAAGCCGCTCAAGAAAAGAAGACGTACGTCGAACCGGTTCGCATCGAAAATCCTTCATTGATCGTTATTGCGGAGCTGCGTCACGTAGGTTAACGTTGGCCAACATGACAAATATATTATAGCAATCCAACATATTATAACATCGACAAGTTTAATAAAGTTTGAAAATACTATGTTCCAGGCAAGGCTATTTGGTGATATTTTTACCATTATTCGACCGAAAAATACATTTTTATAATTAATAACATTTTAATGAATGCGTTGCAAAATGCTGATAAGTTTCAAGTATATAAAGCTGTAGTTAAACTACAAAATCGCGCATTTAAAACATTAAAGCTGTTTGAAATTAAAACGGTATAAATGTAGCGTTACCATGAATAAAACCCGAGTAGATATATTTTCCTCGCGAATGCTTGTTCTACCACCACACACCGTTTGAAGCCAATAAACATATGGTTATGTTTTTTCATTCACAGAAAGCGATAATAATATATATATAATATATATCATTGATTCACTAAATGCTTTCCGAGAGACATTGTTTTTCTACGAGGTAGCTTACAATCATTTAAAGCCCGTGTAAAAACCCGTGGTCAATATTATAAATTAAATATAGTCAGACTACGATTCGAAAGGAAATCTCAGCGTTAGGAAAAGCATTTTTTTTTTTCGGAAAGCAATAAGTACTCCTGGATTGTTCGAGTGTGAGACAAAAACTTATACTTTTTAGATGATTGAACTGAAAAACGTTTTAACATTCATTCAACGATAAGAGCATGTATATAATAATAATAATAATAATATATTATATCGTCTACCTTTATCATATTATATATTGTGTGTTATCGCGGTGGCGGCGGCGATTGCAGGATGTCCATTGTCACGTTTGGAAACCGTGCACGCTATATATTATTATAATTTATACATATACTACACAACACGGCCATTTTATAGCACATATACATTGTGTCACTATATATTATATATCTATCTGTTGTTATATTATTGTCACGTTGAGAAAGGTTGAATGGCGATAATTGTTGTGCGACGACAACAAAACGAAGTGCATATATATATATGCGTATATTATATTATAATATAGGTTTGCATAGCCGGTCGCCGCCTCGACATTGCCCCATGCAAATCGCGTTTTATTTTTTGTGTGTCAATGTTACACCGCGAAAGAACGCTCGGCGATTTCATGGCAGATCGTTTATAACGGCCAAAAACATCGCACACGTGACTTTTTAGGTACGTTATGATAACCGCTGACGACCAACCGCGATAACTGAATGATAATAATATATCTATTGATATATCATATTGGTATGCGATCATTGGGGTACGCACCGGTTATTAGTAATACTTATTATACTTATCTATTACTTAAATTTATAACTTATTACTATACAACAAAACATTTCTATCATTTATACGGCGTGTGTCCTAAACGTCTCGTTGAGAGCACATACCATTGCAAGGTGAAAACTTTGTCGACGATCAAAGATGAAACGCTTACTTTGTGCAAGATTATTATAATACTGATTTAGTAATCTTTCGATTGGCAAGATCGGCGGCGGCACTTGAACCAATGTGTCAACTGCATTGCACGCTTTATATTTAAAGGAAACACAAAAATGAAAATATGAAATTTCATGTAAAAAGTTCTTTCGTTGAAGATCATATCAAACACTATACAGTTATAGAACCTATTAATTATTTATGTGTACAAATGAGACGAATCCTTTATATTTAACATATAAATCAAATGCGGTTGTTTTTTTGATGATGATTTAATTAAATTATTTATTTTTAAAGAGTTCATGTGTACAAAGTGTACAAAAATTAATAATTGATCGGGAACGCAGCAATGCAGCCAATTATATTATAAGCACATACACTTTGCTTCATTTGAAATATACAATCTATGCACAAATAGGCATATGAGAGGAAAGTAATGCGTATGCTAATTAGCTACAATTTTTTATTTTATATTTTTTGTATAAATTAATGAAAAAAAAAGCATAAACGATTGATTAGTAAAAAGTGCGTGGTTTGAATTTTTGACTAGAATTTTGTCGCTAATCATACTCGTTTTTATATCTCTATTAAAATAATTTAATGACACCAGGATTTAGACTTTTGGCCACTGCCACTGATTTCATTAAGCCGAAATCTCTGCAGTAGAAACTAAACGTCCTGCAATATTATTCAAGAACACCGTTACTGTCGCTACATATATACATTTATATATTATAATATAATATATTGTACTGCAGTGAAACCTGCGTCTGCCGTCAAGAGGCCGCGGTGCGGTGGCGTCCGCTGTCGGGAGAATAAAGCGTATACACAAGTGCGTATTAGTTTGACAGGACTTTTGAAAAGTTCGTAAATATTTAGAGGTTTTGACGTGCGCTTTTTTCACCATTCCAACTGCAGCGGACACCCTTTGTTCCAACACCCGTATATGGTCGCCTGTTAACATGGACGTTTCGATGCACGGATATCCGCTTCAAAAAAATATATAGCGCATATATAATATATACGTATACCATTATCATTTGCACAATTTTCGTTTCGAGCAAAAGCATAACGCACACAATACCTATGTATACCTATATATATATATGTATTACACTACACGTTATGTGAAATTATAAAATTATATTATACTATAACATTTTCGGATTGTGATGTCCCGAGAAAGATATTTTAATAGGACGACTTTACACGCGCAAGCATATAATATTATTAATACATGGTTGTTTTACGAGGCTAATGGATTTTTATACGAGCAATTAGGTACGTCGGAACAGTTTTAGAATTTTTTTTTTTTTCTCGCGGACGCCGTGTTTGACGACGACGACGCGTAATAATAAAATCACGGATCTCTACGCGTACCTACAGATTGAATCTATTCCGTGCGCGTATATGATTTGTCGCACGTACGTGTGTGTGCGGCTGTGTGCGGTGTACACAACTACGTACTATATACGTACACACTCGTTATTGATGTACGAATAATAAACTCGGTATTTTCTACTTTCGTTTTTGGCGACAAACAAATTATTAACGATACGTCGTATTTTCAATTCAATTTGCTGTGCAGCAGGAAGTGTATAAAACGGGAAACGTTACGTGACCGGTTTCTATACAACTCGGGAGCGCGTTTTTGACAATAATTTTCTTACAGAAGTATTCCCCACAAACGTGTTTTACCGAACATTATAATATACATATTATGATAATATTTACTCTTTGTTCGCGCACATTTCATTTCGATTTACGAAACTGTGCAATTGGTGTGTACACGGGTCTACCGCTATATAATTTCACGACACGCAATAGCTATAGTATATATCGTTATTATAGCATAGGTCGGGCACCGATCGGATGGAATTTAATTTTTCAATAATATCCTCGTCCGTCTCGTTCACCGATCTCTTCTATCTGTCTCTCTACCTATCGCCTCGTTCGATGTATTAAATAATACTGGAATTGCATGTGCAGCAATACAAATATGAATATGTGAACGGCAATCGAATATAATATTATTGCGTCGTCGAATTCTACACTTAAAACCCATATGGGTAACGATCATTAATCGTCGCGGACCATTTCCTTGCCAAGTTTTTCCAGTTTGTTGAATCCGATTTGCCGTCGCACGCGAAAGTGCAAGTTGAAAGATTCACTCGTCGCTTGCAGCTATATACATACGCGTTAGTAATAATATGTGCAGGTACACACGAGACGAGTCGCGCGTGCCTTCGTGATTGCAATTTAATTGCAATCGAAAATCGATTATAAACTCCGGAATGCGACCGGAATACACGTGCGCGCATAATATAATAAATACATTATACATGTTGGTACTCGTATTTAACACAAATAACGCGTGCATACATATTATATGGCATAAAATATAATGTTCGCAGTGTAGATACGTCTGTTAATATGTACATAGGTACTATGTGATAATGTTATTTTTAACGTTCCATTTGTGTGGCACACGATATAGTTCATAATAATAATAATTATTGTGTTTTTGCTGTCCATTTATCACGACGGGACTTTAGCGTGGGTGCAGACTTTTGAATTCACTTTGCCCGCGACACCTCGCTCCAACATAATATCCATGTACTTACGATATATACCAACAACCAGGGACGATGTGTGTGTGTGGTTAACAAGATCGCGGTAACGCCTCTATACTGACAACATATTATATTATAGGCATGCCGCGGTGCTATAAATATGCATAAAAGATGGATAAATTGTAGTAATATAACAAGGTAAAAAAAAAAAAAAAAACGGAACACGGGCAAAAATCGCTACGTTTTATATTATTATTATACGTCAGATCCCGTCGATTTTTGCACAACTCACGCACCCCGCCATGCCTACACGCTCTACTTGCATTATTCTTATACGACTACGTGTACAATATAACATAATATTATACACCTATGCAGATTGCATTGTGCGCGGATGCAGTAATAACACAGCCCCACACTGCACATGCACTTGTAAATATATATATAACTGCTCACGACGCGTGTACTTGGAGCTCAGCGACATAATAATGTACACCTAATGCAATAACGATTATATGATGGTCGATGGATGTATAGAGATATCCTTTTCAACGGAACTTTCCAGTTTTCATAACCGATTTTTGCCGTTTCGACAATTCTGCGATAGAAAAATATAATACATACATATTGTTTATAAACGAGCATAATATTATAATGATATACTTTTCCTAACCGAGTGAATCCGGTCGCACTGCCTGTCATAACGTAGACAATTATTATTGTCCTAACTGTCATCATAATACCTATTTATAGACGTGGTACATATTATGTTTACCGAACGGTATGCAACTCGCAGAGATGTGGAATATTATATGCGTTTCGAAGAAAACACGTTTTGGTCAATTTCTGATCTACATAATTGATTTCACGCTCGCGAACCCGTGGCGCACACAAATTTTCATCTCCCATTGCACAACTAATATACACTCTGACAGCACTCAGACTCGTGTACGTTAAAAGCATTTGGTAGCTCCGACAGGTTATTCGGTCCATGATCTCAATATATAATAATACATAATAATATATGCGCATATAGTGCACTGAACATAATAATATTATAGGTATTACAGTTATTAGTATGGTTCACCCGCCGACTGCACTACAGTTGTATTGTACCCAGTGAATTGTATTTATATACATAAGCATTTCGGTGGTAAATGTTTTAAGAATAAATCACCTTCGGTCTTGTCTCCGATATAATTAGACATATTTTTATTATTATTATTTTATCGTAAAAGTCGCACAATGCAAACGTTTGAACGGGGTCTAATAATCTCATTTGTTTATGTTTGTCTCTGCAGGTGTTGATCGTCTTGTGCGTCGTCCTCTGTCATCTGATGATTGCGTCGGCTCAATTCGGCTTCGGTGACTTTCTGTCGCACGCCGAAGCGCAGCCAGGAAACCGAGACCCGAGAGAAAACAGAGGCGAGTATAGAGACAACGTTTGAGTCTGCTTCACGGGGCGGATGAGAAACGTTTACAACGGCCCACAATGACGATTTGTTTTCTTGTGTTTTTATTTTTATTTTTTTCACCAAATAGGACCAGTTACGTTCCCGGTCACACAACCGGGTTCTGAGACGAGCGGCGTAGTAGTGGGCGCTTCGGGTTTCGGATTCGTACCGCCCGGCGGCAACAAACGTAAGCGCACTTAAATACTACAATATTGTTTTTGTTGACGTATTAACACTATTATTATTATTATTATTGCACGAGACATTATAGTTTCGATACTATATGTGTACGATCGTTCGGTTATTTTAACGATTGTACCTGCGCGCCAATAATCGCGTTTTAATCGACTGGTATAATCGGTGAGTATATAGTCGGTTTCATCGAACGCACTCGGGATGATTATATTATAATCATTACGTACGCTTCACGTATTATGTTACATTACAAATTTAGTATTT
Source organism: Chaitophorus viminalis (assembly GCA_025469195.1). Taxonomy (NCBI): domain Eukaryota; kingdom Metazoa; phylum Arthropoda; class Insecta; order Hemiptera; family Aphididae; genus Chaitophorus; species Chaitophorus viminalis. The sequence continues at coordinate 254,694 of JAIPRK010000146.1, read as the reverse complement.
TACAATCGTTAAAGTGTACTTGTTAAAGTGTCCGTAGTTGTCGATTGGTAAAATAAACATGCAAATATGTATTGATGTAACTACATACATATAATATATTATTATTACGTACAAGCGCGTGTCGTTATATAGCCATTATAGTAACTATATACGAGTACTGATGTGTATATACTTGTTTTCTATAGAGCTGTCGTTGCTGTCCATTACAACTACGTAGTGAAAACGATATCGGTTAATCGGATAATACGCGAATTCCTACAACCCAAACGGATTTTTTTTTAATTTTTCGGCAGTCGATCGAGTTACGTCGTCTTAAGTCGAAGATATCATTTTTGAACATTTAACACGCAGACGGATAAAAACCAGAGAACAAAATCGGGCACTCGATCTTCCTACGAACTTTGCACCACTTTAAAAGCATGTGCCCTGACTGGATGTTTATCTTCAACGCTCTCGAACAAGGCAGATCGCATAATGATTCGCATAGTCTTCTCTGCGGTGCTTGTCAGCGAGAATTCCCGACCATCGAACCGCGGGTTTGCCTTTTCGGTCACTATGAGAAACGACATAGAGTTAACCACCCGCGGAGCTGTCTGACCTGCAGAGGACGTGTCTCACCCGCGAATCCGAGAAAAACCTCGATCGTCCGGAAAGTTTCGTCCCGGGAAAACACATTCTCCGAATAGCCGAGACGTTATTATAAGCGTATATTTTACAAGCCGGGCCATTGACATGCGAGTTTTGTAACGCGTATACGCATTATAGTGACTTCCACGACGTTTCACCGCGCACAAATTCGATTTTCCAACCACGACCGGTCATCGTGCACTCTGTATACACCGTATATAGTTACATAATAGTGATCCGACGTTTATAATTATTATTACGGGGTCGGCAGCCCGAGAAGACGCGCATCGCGTATTGCGAATTGTTCGGATAGTTTCGACTGTACACATAATAGTACATATATATATATATGAAGTATATCGAGTTATTGGTCGGCGGTAATTACGTGAGTGCGCGGTGGAATGCGAAAAGCCCTTTCGGTAGCCGCCGGTGTTACGGGGGCGCGGTGCTGGGACGGAGGTTAATTTAGAGACCCGAACTCAAAGGGCGCGGCACGAGCACACAGCAATAATAAGCGTCCGACCGCAGGAACTGCAGCTGCAGCAGCGGGAGTGAGTGTGACGGCAACAGCCGATAAGTCTTTTGCAGCAGCGGATGTTATTGAATATAAGGAACATTTCGGACCGGGCGCGGTGGGTCCGTCCGCCCGTCCGGAAACGGCCCCTTTGTGCGGCGGCGCGGGGGAGGAGATACGCGAGACGCTAATGAAGACGGTACACTTTATATACTATATATATTATGTGCATAAGTTATATTATATGTATATATATGTATATATATATGTGTGTGTGTGTATAAACTATAAATGAAGAGATGAAGAACACCGTTCGCCGGATATTAATGTTCGGGTTACAAATTCTAGGACACACTTCAAAGCCAAATATATATTGTACATGTAATATCCATCTATATATATATATGTTATATTGCAGTATATAAGTATTATACGAAACGACGATGACGTTCGTCATAATTATCGCATCTCCGCGCGTTGAATAATTATAATAATAATGATGATTTTTCACTAAGCCCCGCGTGCGCCCAATGGTTGTGCACAGTCACAAGTTTTCTCGCGGCATGCTCTTTACATGTATACATAATATTATTAAAAAACGTAGATTATAGTGTACGAGCTTAAACTTTTTCCACCGTAAAAGGTGGTCTGCCAACCGGACACGTACGTTGCGATGGAATTATATTTTATTTGATTTTTTTTTTTTTACAGGACCACAATCCCAGGGCCTTTTCAGCCTATGGTAAGCGCGAGATCCTAAAGAAAGAATACACAAGTCGATTGAATTTCCTACACGTTTCACCGACAATGGATAGCAAATACTTGTATATATGAGATCTATTTATCTGTATTAATTTTTTAGATCACGATGTTAAGTAAATTTATTACAAAATAATACATGCATATAATACATTCTTCGTATAGTAAATCAGCTATATGTACACGTTTAAAATATCATTGAACAATATTCATACAATGCAAACACTTTTTTTTTATAAATGTATAATATAATATACACGGCAATTTCGTGCGCACGATTTTATGCACGCGTAAACATTATTATATACTTAGATTTTCTAAATATTTTGTACAAACTCTAGAGTTTTCTTAATTTATTTTACTACGTTATTGTATATATTCTATAATATAATATATTATTATATATTACCTATATATGATACACAGTCCTTATTATATCTAATAATTTATTTTTTAGTAATATACATTACAACTGTTTTAAGTTAATTACCAATTATTATTATTATTATTATTATTATTACGCGTAGATAAATATATATATTTATTCAGTACCTAATATGTTATCGAGTATATCTAGTATTATAATTTTGATGTATGCATACAACGAAAAATGATTTTATTGCAATAAAGTTAACTACTATACTATTATATAAATACATGTTCAGTTAATTTGCGTATATATATATATTATACAGTATCAACTATCATGCACATCATCCCATCAATCCCCATCGTTATATATCAAATTTGTAGTGGTCACTCGTAAAACGCTTATTTATTTTTAATTCATGCAATTGCAATCCTTGCAAATTTGAGTGCAACAAGCGTGAGTGATAACACAAGTATCTATCTATATTATATACTACGATAGTGGAACAGCCATTGACGACGGCCACCGTGCTGGACTGTTCAGGAATATTAATTAACAACGCTCCGATGGCCGTTACTCATTAACTGTAATTTGTATACGAATCAGACGTGAATAATTGAATAGATACGCAAATGAGAAGATAAATCTGTGTACCTACGCTGCAATCGGCCCGGCCCAAGGATTAATAGATGCCGAATTATAGGTGTTTTTGCGTAACTATTCGATTTCTAAAAACAAGCTACAAGTTATTACTGCAGCAAGTATTATATCCATATAATCATGTTATAAGTCATGACAAAATATGTGACAGTGCCGCGCGCCCTATTATGTACAACGGTGTAGCCCCGGTGCGAATATAATCAAACGCACATTAATGTATACGTCGTATAATATTATATTTGTTTTATTTACATACTCGTATACGTGAATAAATCGTAGAAGCGTCGTTCTCTAGATTGTGTCTGACGGACATTTAAGTCCAGTATATAATCACATGTTGAGAATGATGAAAAGAATTTTCTTCGTAAAGGATGTCCTAATTATTTTATTTTTATATACTTTATCCATTTCGATCCCGATGATTTTAAATAATAATAATATTCGATATTATTATAAATTAACATAATTTCTATATAAAAATAAAAATATAAATAATTCCATTCGTATACTGTGGTTGATGAAATTATTATGTACACATATCTAGTACTATTTAGTGGTCAAAGGCAGATTCGACATGAAAAATTGGAATCCATGAAAAAATTATATATAAATCGTCATCGATATAGACGTACGAATTAAGCGCGGGTATACTGCACGTATGAAACTATTTTATTTGTCCTGCTGCATCGAGCACCGTTAACCGCAAAGCACATCCAACAACAACTTCTCACAGCGGTGGAAACTTCTTTGGTAGATAATGCTTTGTACTTGGATTAATGTTAAACGAGACTTGTTAAAGTAACGTTACGGAAAAACAAATGTAGGGTGTTTTTCTAAACCCTATATTAAGTTTAAGCCAATTGATACCTATGTATTTGAAAAACAAAAAAAAAAAAAAAAAAAATTCTACTTACGTTTATTTATTATTGGACGGAGGCTTATACAACAATTTAATCCACATTGTAATTTAAATAATTAATACAAGTATAATATAAAATAAAAATTATATACTAATAAAACATTAAAAGTATTAAATAGAAATACAACGCATTATATATGCATATATAATTATAATTTAGTATAGTAAAATAATATGATTTCATCATTTTTAATAATTAAAGAGAAATAAAAATTAGAAAAAAAACTCTACATAAATTAAATATTGTTTTACAACAATGACTGAAAATTGTAGGTATTATAAGAATAATAATTTGTAATACAATTAAATTACTCCGGTTATTACGCAATCGTATTTTAATATTATATCCAAGGTTCATTTATACAATATTAGAAACAATTACAAGATATAACTACCAATAATATAATATAGTTCCACACATGCTTTTCGCGAAATTTATCGACATATAATATATACACTAAAATATACTTACAATCACATAACTAATATTTAATAGTTTATAGTATATTTATTGATTAGGTATTTGTTTTGTACCAAGTTCGAAATGAGCGAAAGGTGAATGCGAATTTTCCAATTACAATTCGTATAGCAAGTCCAACGAGTGTGGAACACTGCACGGGCGACTTTAGAAGTGCATAGGGGAAGGGTGAACGGATTATAATCGACTGAATTAGATTATTATTATTTCTGTTTTATATCAGCTGTTCACGACGTGTGTAACGGTGTAAAATGTTTTGAATTTAGACTTCGTTTTCCAAATTTAATAAAATTCAGCATACCGTAGTGAACATAAGTAGGTACTTAATAATTAAACGCACGAAATGACTGGATGGACATCCGACATCGAGTTCGCATCGCCTAGAACCATTATTGATTTTATAATATAATAGGTAGGTACACTATACTAATTTAGTAACACATGAAGTAACATATTATACTATACGCGTGCGTGCGCATGAGAAGTTATATTACATGATGGTGGTACTTATTGTACCGCATGCACCTACGTATACACGACTATACGATTTATGTACATAATATATGCGATATGAACATTGTGGAGCACACACGACGGTTTTGGTTTTGATTTACCATATTTTACTATGTACTATAATGTGCTACTGCGCTATACATGCACAGTTATACTACCGCCTACGCATCATGCCACCGTCATACACACCTGTGCGCGAGTATCAACCGTATTATCATCGAGCAGAGGTACCTATACGCACGTAATACACGCCGCGTGCGAACGGTATAATGCCACATAAATAATCGTATATCGACGGCGACAAATCCCTCTGGGTTTCTCCTGCCTGCAAACCCGTGCACCGCGGTGTTCTGTAGAAGTCGCCCTCGTCATATTATATGCCTAGCGCAGACGGCTTTACACTTGCAACATATACATATTTACAGAGAAAGAGGCCACGAGAGAGAGACAGAGAGAGAGAGAGAGAGAGAGAGAGAGAAAGAGTTGGAGATTTGGAGAGAGTGAAACGATTCTGGGATATTATACACGTTTGGAAAAGCCCTTTTACACGCGTACAAATACAGAGACGAACGGAAAGATATCCACTAAGACTCAAAGGGTGCAGTAAAGGATTTTTTTTTATGGTCGAGGAGTGTGAGCGGCGGAGAGAGAGGATGCCGCAGGAAGTGACACATCATCTTCGTCATCGTGTATACGTAACATGAGACGACTTAACGCGTACTTTTCGCCACCTCCTTCTTCGTCGTGACATAATATAAAGTCGTGTATGTTATATATATATATATTATACTATGTATGTACTAGTGTATTATAATATCATGTTATTCACCGCTGCTCTTTTTCGGGCTTTCGTCAATAATTCGGCAAAAAACTGGTCGCTGACAGGCGCACGAAACGAGAAATCCATAAATCTTCCTGGCGATAGTCGTGCGTTTTTCGCGACACTGTGGACTGAAGATTAAAAAATGATATTTTACACTTTAGCAAATGATGGTTCTCAGCGGATATTTCGTGAAGAGTACATCAAACTGTTAAAACGATACAATATCGCGTAAAAGAGGCAAACCTTAACAATCTAATCTGACACGAATAACCATCTGCAAAACGTATTGAAAAATGAAATATAAACGATAGGATAAGGTCTGCTTATAAAATGTATTTATAATTTCATATTCTTATATAAGTATAATATGTGAAGAAAAATTAAAAAAAAAAAAACAATTTGATAAAATTGAAAATTTAATTTGGGTTTTGTAAAACCATTTCATTTTTGTATTTATTTCATACGATAATAATTTTGAATTAAGAAAGAAAACATATCTTTCAAAAAAACATCGATAGGCCGAAAAAATGAGTATTGCTTATTAAAAAGAAATAAAGCAGCATATAATCATGCACTTACAAGTGTTTGGTGCCTCATCTAGTTTTAGTATTTTGGTTACAGATGAAACTATGAGTAAATGTGTAATGTAGGTACATGTTTATGTTTTTAACCACGAAATAAATCTTATATATTATGTATGGTCACGATCCATTTAGGATATGGTTGGTTTGTTGATTTTTTGGCAAAATGTTATACAACTCGAATGTAATCTGTTGAAATGATGTCTATTAAAGCTTAAAGGTTTACATATATAATTATGTACAGATATATTATATACTTATATTATGTACATAGATCGAATAGAAGCACATACAAGCGTAATTCATTAAAATTTTCTATACACATATACGTGATTTCTAGGGGTTCTACAGTTCAACGAAAATCTATTTTGTGCGGTTTTTTAATTCCATAAATCATATTATACAAGCCATAATAATAGTACACGAGAAACATGTCAGATTAAGACAGACTCGAATCAGATCTGAAATCATTTCCTTAAGTTCATTATAAATGACCGAATCACTATATTATATACTACATTAGAATCAATATTTATTTTCAATTCGTTCAATTCCGTTGTAAATCATATATGTGTGCGGTGTACATAAAATCGTGCTGTTTTAAATAAAGAGCGTATGTCATGTCGAGATTGTTGTGAACTATAGGTATGAAATATTTTTCAAAAACCATCACTATAAAACAGATGCCGCGAGTAAATTATTACATATTTGCTTTTTTGGACTTATTGGCCCCGGCGGGGTAATAACGATGCGCATCTTAGATTTATTTTAGGACAACAACAATGACGTGTCTAAAAACCTAATAAAATAAGATTGTCATTTCGTAGAGTTTCGAAGCCATTTCTCAAAAGCGGAACACATTTGTTATCGGGTCGAAACATCTAGATCTGATATGTACATCTTTTTTTCTTTTTTGAGGGAAATGCAGGCGAAGGTCCATCAAAGAGTAAATTTATTTAACGTCATTTCGATTTGGTTTTTTACTCTTTTTGATGTACATTGTGTTATAAATAAATTGTTTTATTATTTTTTTTTCATACGCAGTTGTATGCCTCCCTCTTTGCTGGAAATATTGTACGAATTCACTTCCATGTAATAACCGTAAAAATATTTCGAATTTGATTTTCAAACGTATTAAAATGTAATGGTTAAATAACGAAAATCAAAAGACGGACATCGAACGTAAGTAAGTTTCTATAAATAAAATCTCATTACACGGCGGAATCACAATTCGGACGAACTTTAAACCATATTGAAAAATTACTCATATTCTCTAAAGGCCATGTAATCGAGTCCATTTATTGCGTTATATGGAAGGAATAAAAAAAAAAAAAAAAATGATCAATAAAAGAAATTGTATATAAGTTGTATATTATTCTTAGTTTATTCTGTAGTATCGTGTAACGTGTACAATATTATAACGTCGTCACGTTTCGACGAGGAACTGAAATAATCTGACTAATTAGTGTATTATCTCCCGGGACCAATAATGTTAATTTAGAAATTCATATATAAGCCTCTGGGGGAAGAAAGAGAAATTTCAACAATAAATAAGAAGGTTGAACCTCTGTGCCGTCGTTGTCCTTATTATCACATTATTAATATTATTATTATTATACTGAGTGATGACAATTCGAAACATTAAATATGTATAACGATGTAATTTGTCAACAAATATGTTTCGTAAAACAGCAATCCGTAATGATTTTCGAATATAATTTACAATATTTATTTATTTAAAAACAAAAATCTATTTAAGATTGAAAATAAACAAAACATGCTGTAAATCGAAGGTAGTGTTGAAATATGATGACACGATATTAATGATAAATGTAACATGTAACGTTAATTACGTACCATGCATGTTTTAGGCAACAAAATTGTTCATAACATGAAAATATTCTTATATATCATATTCATATATATATATTACACACCACCCGATATACATATACATATGTAAATACAGATTCCATTATGAAAATATTAGTCTATTTAGTCTATACTATAAGATATTTATATATTGGGTTATAAATTGGGAAAAATGTTAACGACAACATTATTTGAATAAAATATTGTTATTTAATTGTTTTTTTTTTTACTATATTATAAAATGATATAAGGTGTTAAAAAATGTAAAAACAATTTTAAATAATATAATACAGAACTATAAATTTATTCAAGTTAGCTTAACGAAAAAAAATATTGCTACAGACCCTAAAGTTTTTATAATAATTATACGATAACTTAGGATTGAATAGTTGAAAATATTTAAAACATGAATAAAAAATAAAAATAAAAACCCTTTTATACCAAAACATCTGTTAAAATTACGCTCGAATAACTGTTAAACACATTAATCAGATTATTTTTGGGTCAAAATTGTATTGGAATAATGTCCTACTGCAAGTATATATGGTTAAATCGAAATGAAAACAACATAATATGTGAAATATATATATTATATCTTATGTATATAAAAGTATAATATGTATATAGTGGACAGTGGTACTGCTGGCCAAAAACCTATATAGTTCATTATTGTTAATATTTTCGGTAGAAAATATATGGTAAAAGCTATTTAGAAAACGGCCAGGAAATAGTCCATTATAAAACCCACCATCTTCAAGAAACAGAGGGAGGAGATATAATTCTTATGATGTTATGCGAAAATAATGTCGCCAAAAGTATCGCATTTATCATTGTATCGTATTTGGAAGTTTTCCATGGCTCGTTGGCTCACTCGTCTTATGGCTCCTCGGGGGACAAACGTCTATAATGTAAAAATAGTCAACATTAATAAAAAAAAATAAATAAATAAATAAAACGAAAAGAAAAGAATAGAAAAGGACTTAACACTAAATCTGAAACGTAATTACATAGATCAACGTCATTAACTAATACGTATCTGGTTGGGAAGACGGGGTTTCTAAATTTAAATACTACCGAAATAATACTTTTTTCCGTAGAGTAAAATGATTTATGTGCACCAGCCAATAGAATGCCAGTGCCGTTTCAACTATACGATGTCGATACGTGTGTGTGTGTGTGTGTGGTGGTGCGTCTACAATTCTACATACATCGACACCGATTTCAAAGCAAACAGTTATACAATGTATCGAGGCACACAAGTATATTAATAATAAACAAAACGTCCGGGTTACGTGTCAAATTTTTCTGCAGACAATACATTTTAAACAGTTTTGTCACCACCTTATACCCACAGGCTAACAAGAGTCAATTACCGTTCGTATTTCAACACGTACTATACGGGCACTACATCAATTATTTATGAAGAATTAAATTATTAATTTGCACATGTAAATAATCCAACCGTTAAGATATTTTGTTACTGCGCGCAGACAACACAAAATGCGATTCCGATAAATAATAATGTATATAATTATATAGCCACGCATTTGCAAAATTATAATTTCACCGTAAGACAATTGGCCGCCAATTATTATTACTTTGAGAACTTACTATCTAAATGTTACATTTCTACAATCAATAATACCATTATTTTGAATTTGGGTGAAGGTTACGCATTAAAGCGTATAGACGGATCGTCAAACGATTTCCGAACTGGTTTCAAAACGGAATTTTACAATAATACCTAAATGGTTGAAACATCTTAGTGGGCTTAGACATTGAAATTAAACATGTGTGTGTGTGTGTGTTAGACTTTTTTCGTTCAATATGTATAATAATGATTATGGAAGTTTTATCTGATAATGCTATTTGAATTAGGTATAATATTTGAGTATAAGAGGATTATAATTATTTCTGTTTGAGATTTAGTAAATAACAATTTTAAGAGCTAAACATACGTATATCTATAGACGCGTTAATTGCTCCTCAGTTGTCCCTAACAGAAATCATAGAGGTAGGTATGAAACCAATGCATTTAAAGTGTTTAAAGTTTAAACAAAAAAAAGTATGGACTAAGACCGATTTAATCAATATTAATTATTGAAAAGCAATCACTAGCAGATTTAGGTATAAAAAAATTACAACATAATCCTACTATAAGTGCATTAAAAAATTGTGTTTCAATAAAACGTCATTAATCACCGTTAATAGCATATTACAATATAAATACAATATTATATTATCTACGTCTCATACTGATACGTCTAATATAATAATAATAATAATAATAATAATAATAATAATAATAATAATAATAATAATAATAATAATAATAATAATAATAATAATAATAATAATAATAATAAATAATAAAAATAAAAATTTGATAGTAGTAATTTGACGAAATAACTGTTCAAAAATGTAAATTAAATTGTAACACACACACACACACACACACAAACACACAATATCAAAAATAGAAAAATTCAAAAAAAAAATATATAACTCAGGGTAATCCGGCGAAGTAACAAACCTACGTTGCGCCACTGTCGTATAACACTCTTTCAAGGGTAACGCTCTATAAAACATATATATAAACAAATCGCATAGGATAAAATATAATCGCAATATAATAAAGACAAATAAAAACAAACATAAAATTAGTGTGTCTCTCGGGCCGTAGTATACATTCGTACCGAGCGATACAACACACCAACCGCACTTCTCTAGTCACGACGTTGGCCGTCTTATATAAATTTGCAAAACACTTTCTCAGTTCATTTGCTTCATTGGCTATTATATCATATTGTTAATAATAAAAACATTTTTAGTGCTGGTATATACGACAATATTTAATGTGGGATTGTAATATATAATAATATATGTATGTTGGAACTAAAATTCGTTTTCTATTGATTTTTTTTTTTTGCTCAATCGTTTTTAAAACAGTGTAACGCTTAGGTTAAAAAAAAAATCTAAAAACCATGGTGCACTTAAATTATATTTATACCAAAAATACAATGATTTAAATTATTGTTTTATAGAAGTTGAGTTATTCACAAGCGGAGCAAATGGTTGTGTATGGTTTGCCGTTTTAAAAAATTCTCTCCAATACTTTTAATGATCGGATTAGAATTTAACGATTTTTTTTAACCGATATCGGAGCCATTGTGTATATATAATATTTTTTACGCAACCTATACAAAAAGTAACATAGGTAATCGCAATAAACACGAATTAGACGAAATGGTGATATAGTTATTAATTAATACACAACGTATGGCGTATACCTATACATAACGAGAAACTAACTCGAAGAGTGAAAAATCAGTGTTCAGTTGACGGTATCTCAAAAACCTAATACGTGAAATGATGTTTGTGGGAAAGTTTTGAAGTTTTGACCTAGTGTCATTTTGATATAATATAGTATTAACATTTTTCATGGGATTCGAGTTTACGCTATACCTACCTATCGCAACACTAGTCCATTACCATCATCAAGTGGGTAGCAATTGTATCGTGTTATGTACATTAATATTGTCATGGAGGTGAAAAAAAAATGTATAAAAACATCACGTTCGCTACGAAATGTAATAATAATAATATCATAGGTATATTATATCTTGCAGCAGTCAGCATAAACGCATAAATAATGTAAACAAGGCTGCAGTATAATGTTATCACATAACTGTATAATATGAATTATATGTAGTAAAACTCGAATAATCGGAATAATTAGAAAATGATTCACATAGCATACTTTTACTTTTTACGATTATTAAGTACCGTCCGGACGACGATTGACGTTCCGTAAGGCAACTTCTGCAGCTCGGACCTATGGGCGGGTATAGGTCATAATATTATTATATTCACATCCATACATCTACGAAAAGTAACGTTTCGATGTGTTTATAGTCTTAATTAATATTAATATCAATCGCTTCTCGCCTATAGCATTCCGATGCGCGTATCAGTCGACGCGATGTTCATTCATTCGTTGTATCAAATAATATTTAAATGTTCATTAATATTATACGTTCTTATATGTACGCCGCACAAAACAGTATATTTTCATCATAAATGCACCATGTAGGTACCGTTTTTATTTGTCTGTATTATTTTATACACCCTAAACATTCGTCCGTTTAATAAAACTGTTAAGTAGTTTTCGTGTTCATATAACCCACTGCAGAGATCTCGACGATTCGGGTTAGGCTTTGATAAATAAATAAATAAATAAATATATATATATATATATATATATATATATGTCGTGCGTATATTATTACGTTCTGACCGACTGCTGTCGAATAACCGCCGGATCACGTGGTCGATTATATGCTCATAATATACATTTACTGCGATATTTTACACAACTATTATTTGAATATTTAATCGTTCGAAAATAGAAAAAAAAACGGTGTATATTTGCATGAAAAAACAATAAAAATTCAAATAAATTAAGACATAACATCGTTGAAATGTTACGATGGTAAAACAGATGAAAAAATAAAATATAAAATCGACATAAGATGTAAAACGAAGGCGTGAAAACACGATGCCGCAGTGTGTTATGGCGTAATTAGATCACGTTGCAATTGACACGAGAGCATATTGTAGCACACGAGCCCCGTCTTGTTGAACGATGCCTTTTGTGTAAATCGTTGGCGCACTACTTCGTATTTTGGCGCCAGTCTAATATATGTATATATATAAATACACGCATATATACATATTATTATGATGAGATAAAGCGACGATGCGAGGAAAAATCGCCACGTGCGCTGTCGAATTCTCAAACGGGATAGCGGAATCGCATTGGCACCATTCGAAATGTCGTACTACGGCATAAGGATGGGGACGCACGGCCGGTATGTATTGGACGATGCGGTCACGAGGAAAAAAAAAACGCGCACTGGTAACCCAATTAAAACCGAAAAGTTTCACGAGGACGGAACACGAGGATATTGTACGATCTATAATATTATTATTATTATTATTATTATTATTAGGATTTGTATGTGTTTTACATATTTGTCACGAATGACGGTAATCGAATGATTCTTCTATATGAATACGTTTCAGAGTTATCTGAGTGTATTAAGCTATGGTTGATACTACATATTTTTACTTTAATTTTTGTAAGATTTTAAAAAAATTGCCATCGTCGCCGTTAAATCTGTTTTAGAATTAATATACTCACAGTACCTCCATTGGCAGTACTCCATCTGCATTCTGTCAAATCTGCCTCTTATTTATTTTTTTCTTCTCTAGCTAAACATCACTTGTTTTTATTGTTCTTTTTGAAACAAATTTAATAATAAAAGTAAAATAAAATATACAGTCGTACATCACTACACTTTAGTATTTATTCTCCATTAATATTATATTATATTATATTATATCACGATTATAAATATTCAATCATGAATTAGATGTATATTGGCCATTTGACCTGATAACTATAACTGCTGTTGACATGGAAAGGTCTTTTAGCCGTTATAAGAACGTATTACGCCCCAATACACGTCGATTTACTTTTAAAAACTTAAAATGGTTGTCCGTTATTTTTTTGACACTGAGGATACTTGACAGGTGACTTCAATGAATTTAGTTAGTATAAGTATACGATTTGATGTATAACTTAATAATCAGAATATAATGTATAGTTCAAATGTATTATGATGTATTATGTATGAATGTATCTTATGAAATGTATTTTATAGCTTACAGTTTTTATTAAAAATTAATTTTATTTTACATATTGAGTATTTTTAATCACATATTTGGATAAAAATGAATACATATACATGTACATATTTTTAGTTTTAAATACATATAAATCCGCATCTTAATTATTATGTTATTGCACTCGGACGTATTATAGGTCACGAAGTGAGTACGTTCATGGGCAGTGTACACGTACGAGAATAAAAAATCTTCTATTAGGAAATTATTGTATCATGGTATATTTGAGATTAATTGACTCAAAAATATATAGGTTTAATTTTTATGCGATTTTTTTTTGCAAAACAGACCGCGTTGTCACAGGTCGACTTTTATAGCCATTGCAATTCTTCGATAACCTACTCATCCACATAGTTACGAAAAACCGGGTTTTAAGTATTTTTGGTACCTTGATAACACGGATGAAAATATAACAGTTACATAGGTATCAATTAATTTACGGTTACATTTTGTAAGCAAATATGATCAGATTGTATTTTTTTTAGACAACATTTTTTTTTTTTTTGTTAAATATGCATAGGTATTTATTTTTGCAGGATTTTTATCAATATAAAAGATTAATCGAAGAAAAACTCAGTAAAATAATATTTCTATATTTGATATATTTCTTTAACAAAACCAATGAAATATGTTAAATAAATTAATTTAGATTGAAGAACATAATAAATACACTAAATAAATTACGATACATGCATGGTGTTAAATTGCATACTCTCTTCCGCCGTCATAGGAAATCTCGATACAGGTGAATTTAGAACTTATGTTATCAACTAAACAATTAATTTAAAGTACACAACTAAATTGGTTATTGTTATTATACCTCAATTGTTTGGTGTTTGCAGAAGATAATGCAGCTCTTCACTAAAAACTTTCTAGACACTATGCGGTGTATAATCTTATTAAAATAGTTTATCCCTTGCTTCCTACTATACCACATTAATTTCTCAATATTCACCCTGACTTCAATCTTTCAATATTTTGCTAGAGCAAGGACGAGAAGATCTTTAACAATTAAAACATGGTGAACAGAACTTTGGAATTCTAATAACATGTTGTAAATCACATAATCTTCTTAACTTGCACCATGGGATATGTTATACAGTACAGAAATATACGAAGGATTTTTTTCGTTCTAAAATTTTCCATATTGATATATTTTAATGTAGACATAGAATCAATAAATATGTATATTGTATACGTTATAGTTACAGTTTTATGTAAAAATAATTTTTATGTGTTTGTAAACAAATATTGTGTTGTACATATAGACGGCATAACTTAGAGTAAATATTAATGAAATAAAATAAAGATTAAAGAAAGAGTTTTTACCTTAGTTTTTATGTAATCTTGTATTTTAACCGGCTCATTGTATTAAATATATAATTGCTTACTACACAAAAACTTACAAAATTTAATCATCGCTATTCAAATTAATAATTATTTCTAGAGATTGCGAATGTATACATCATATATATATATAATACAGACACCCTCGTATATTTGAATGAATAATTTTCTCATGCGTCTTGGCCGGTCGGATCCGGAAGAGGACAGCGAACAGCAATAAATCGTAAAATTTATCTACAAGAAAAACGTACTCGTTAAAAATATGCTGCGCTTCTGTTTTAAACTCTACCGTATACGTAAATATATATATACTTCATAACATTATATAGCATGTTACATATTTCTCAAAAACCCTTTAAAGTATGCACGGCGACGTTATTATAATCGTAATTTACTGGCGACTCTCAACGATAATTAATAAGTATAAGTATAAGGGAATTATCTCCGAGACGAACGAATTATAAAATATTATTAATAAAATATATACGCGCACATGAATACAGCGGCGGTGGTCCCATCACGCGGGTTGTATAATAATTCATATTGTGACTCCGTTTTCACTTAATTAAATTAAAGGTCTCGGCTGGCCGTTATTTTTCTCCTCAGGGCCGAGACTGTGACGTATAATCATCCCTTCCGCAGCACACGCGCGACGTCCCTAACACGAGAATTATTACCGGCCGTCGTCATCGTTGGGTGACGGTCAGGAGGAGAACGAAGGCTCCGCGGAGTCGGTCGGATAAGGGTGGAAAAAAAAAAACACCGTAAGCGATCTGAAAGGGTTAAGACGGAAGTTTTTTAACATAATCCGTGAAATGACGTCTAGTTTAATTTCGTTATTATCATTTTTTTTTTTTTTTTGTATAGTACACGTGATACTCTGCACTCAATGACAAGCCTTCCGCGTTTTGAATAATTAAGAATTACTATACCGGCATCACCGTCACCCCTGGTCCATCTCGGCGCAGACGGTCGCCACCGGCAGAGGGTTAAGTATGTATCTTATTCGCGCGTCCCCCTTTATCCGTTGGCGGAAACTTGGCCTCCGCGGAATTATACTATACATATAAATATATATTATATACTCGCCATCACTCCGCCAATTATACCGCCGCCGACCCCAGTGACGGGGTCCGACTTCATTAGCTTTGAAAATCTCTCTTCTTTTGTTTGTTTTATTTTTAAAAACCGTCGTCGACGGTGAATTTATATATATATATATACATACAGGTATTCTTAAGTAGAAAACAGGCTTTTCCTCATCGGTAATTCTTAGTGCAAACGCGAAGCATAATTAAAACATTCGATATACACTGCAGTAACAAAGTCTTCGAATGCTATACTATATTGCACTTAGCTGCACGTCACTGTATATATTGTGCATTGTGTACTACAGCGCTTCAGTTATTTGAGTACAGAAAATGCTGCAGGTTTGCAAAATCAAATTAGACGGTGGCCAACGATAATGTTCGCGTATCGGTTGACGGTAATCCGCTTATGCTAATGGAATAGTTATCGTGTCCGGTATACACAATGAGATACTTTATATACATATACAGATACAAGGGAAAACGAATGTTTTACTGCAAAAGTTTATAATAATAATAACAATAATAATAATAATAATAAAAAAAAAAAAAAAAATTAAAATAACAATAAACACGACTCCAAGAACATTCTATTATACATGTATAGTATTATATATATATTGATATTATACAAAATAGAATAGCCCTCGGAGGGACGCAGTACCGAAGAGATTTGCATTTTTAGCCGAGTGCACTTTGTCAATAAAAAAGAAAACGTTTTAATAAGAAACACGAGAAGTTGTTTTTAATTTTTGTTTCCCACCCGTCTATAGACAATTAAAATGTTCAGTTGAATGATCCGACTGGTAATAAAAAATATCGCTTCTGAGAATCTGAGATACCGATCTCCGGTTTCAACCCTAAGCAAACTCTGTAGTCTATACTGTTTATGATAAAGTGCTTAGTTAAAACAAATGATGATCACCTTTTTGTACCTCTGCATGTTGTAGACAATATAATAGTAAAAAAATTGTTATCGAATTAATATCGAATTGTTTAAATTCATATTTTACAATACTACAGTATAACATGTTTATAAATTATAATAGTTTGTTTCTTTAATATAACGTTGTGCGATAAAAACGTGATGAAATGTATTACAATTAAATTTAATAGTAGGTATGTATAGTATATTTTCGCGAATAATTATTATTTGATAAGTACGGACAGAAACAGAAAATATAATGACAGGGGTTTTTTTTTTATCGGTCAGCATACAACGAGCTCAAACGCAAAATAAGTTGCCTACATAATAAAATATTTATTCAGTAAACGTCGCAAAGAAATCAAATACCTATTAAAGAAATAAATAATTATATTCTACAAACATATTATTTAATCATTAATCATTAAATCCAATTTACATTCGTGGAAATATTTATCGTATTAAATCTTTGTTTGACTACAGAATGCGCATATTTACCGTGTAACTGATAATGCAAGTTGTTTATAAAACAACATTGCATACACTATATAATGACTAATACTACAATTTAGTATTTCAAAAAGCAAAAGTGATGATTATTATGGCGTTAGTATCATTTTAAATTCAGGATAATTGCGTTGTATAAAAGTCTTGGTAAATTTATTCTACTCAATAATTGCAGATTATACAATAATTCTCCGTTTTTGATGTTTTTGAATATGCGTATATTACGACTGTAACAGAAACTTAAAATATACTTCTGATTTTTCTCACAGTCATAACTTTTCAATATTATTCTCTGCGCAGATTATTTGATTATACACTAACAATAATTTTGCGTTTGGATATTTTTATTTTATATTTATTTAGTTTATATATTATGCTATACAGAAGACCGACGTAAAATAATATGTTTTTTAGAAAAGTTCCAGAAGTGTGTAAAAGATAATAATCACGAAGAATCCGATACGCTTTGACCGGGGAAGCGTGAAAATTTGTGCCGTCCCCGGCTTTTGTTCGACAGTCTATCGAAAAAATCGGTGTAAAAAAAAAAAATAAAGAAAAAAGATACATCCATACGGTGTATATATTACACACACACCCTTAAACACTAAAAAGATCTAAAAGCGATGTATACAAATTTATACGTATATATTTATGCGCTCAAATAAAAAATAAAAAAACGGACGGACTGAATACAAAAAAAAGAAACTTTCGACTTTGATGTGTTAACGTTATTTTGCCCACGGTCTTTGGCGGTCGTAATAATAATAAATTGCATTAATATTGAGCGTATATATACTTTACTATATTAATAACGTCCCTTGACCTCGAATCCCGTCATATCTAATTTAAACTTTTCTCGTGCCTTTATTAAAAATAAAATATATACGTGTACGATTTCATTTTTTTCCCTGCTCCTTTGAACGTTTTTGTTTGCATTCGGAAGATACGAAAAGTTTCTTTAACGAAAGGAAACCCTTGGGAACGCTTTTCGCAGCAGTAGCTACGTAAAAATTAGACAGAATTCACTTATTTTATTTTTATTTTTCAAATTAAATTTCTCCCCCGAATATTTATTTAAGCATAGACAAACAATAGGCAGCGACGGCGGCGTGTGGACGAGGTTTTATTATATGCGTGTATCGTACAACAACGGTCAAAGGACGACGCGTTATCGAGGACCTATGAACAGCTGCGCATATATTATGTAGAGTAAAAATAAAAATCCACCGGCCGATGTATTGTCAGATTTATTTCGATATTCACGTGCAACGCGCGGCTCCGAGAGGGTGGAGAAGGCCCCTAATATTTGAAACTGCGCCGTTTTCATTAAGTGTTAAGGGCGAGCGCGCATCCCGAAACGGTTGGCTCCATGTCTTCGTGGTGCATCGGCGTACTTAAGCGCATCACACACATCGCAGTACACACGCTACGGTTAGGTAGAAAAGCCGAAAAAGAGCAATAAAATGTCTTGTATTTGCCTAAGGATAAGATGAGATTAAACGTGTTCAAATGAGAAAACTTCTCAGTACATTAATTAACTATACACGCACGCGACACGGAGCTAAAAGTCTCATGAACGCATACGAGTACGATTATGCATAAATCTACGCGTGCGTGTATGTACGTCGGATAAGCTCTTATTAGTAATGAGTTGCAGGAGATGCGTTCTTTAAAAGGGGCAATATATACGTGCACGTTCTTGTGTAAATACGTCGTGTAAATCGTTCGTCTTTTGAGTTTCCAGATTTCATAGTACCTATATAAATATTATATAGTATATCATACATCTATATTATATATTATAAGTACAAAGGATTTTTTTAACTCATTTTACGACGTACTAAAGTACTTTGTATGCGATGTTTGATCTAAAATTCAGATTCTTAATCATTACAAATGTCCTATGATTACACTTTTATGTCGTGGAATTGATTAGTATATACGATTTCCACTTAAATAGATGTCTGAGAAATTAATTCTTCAAGTAAGATTGTTATACACTTTACTATAAGCGACCGAGATGGGGTTATTTTTTTTAAAAATGTAAAATGAAAAATGTACATAACAGCCTATAGTGATGACATATAATTGTTCCACTAAGGGTTTCTGACCGGTTTCTCTAATTGAATAACATATCCCAACCCTTTCGAATTCCTGTGTCTGTGGTACATACGCGAGTATACATGTATAGAAATATATTTCTGCATTTGCATTATTTCGTATAATGGTCCTAATTTTTCCGGTAATGAATTTATGTCATACGCAGCCTTTTACACGAGTATACGCATGATTACAGTGAGTACGGTGGTGAGTTTATCTAATTATTATCATAAATTATTTTAAATCAAAGGTTTTATATTTTTATACACAATCATTTATTTTTTATTTTTATAACACCATGATATGTATTGTTATGAACTTGTAAAATATTAACGAGCACAAACAAAATAATTTTTTATAAACAAAAGTACTCCATTACACACATACATTTCACATTCAAAAGTTTTCAAAGTTATAAAATAACCATCGAACAAAAATCGTCTTTAGTAGTTCACTGATATTGTATGATAGTAATTAGTAATATTAATGTAGGGCTGGGAACTTGTGGTATTTGGATGTTTATTTTAGATGAGGAAAGAACTATTTTACCGTATGAACAGTGTGCAAATTTATTTTAAAGTGTTAAAATCAATAATAAAAAAAATAGTGTATTTTACAAAATGCTATGTCACGGTTTTAAAATGTCAGTACTTATTACTTTACATTCAACAATCTGTTAACCATCACTATATTATGAATACAGTATTTGATGACGTATTTTTAAACACGTATATTAGCATCAAGAACATCAAATAAGTATATTGTTTGAATACTATGCCGTACATTTATATCTTGTTTTAATCTGAAATATCTATTCAAACATTTAAATTGAAATAAAAATGTTAACGTGGTTTTTAGTTCAACTGTTATTGAATTTATGGTAGATTTCTTGCACAATATTTGGTTATTAATTCATCTCAAGTGATTTCATCTATACAAATTGTCAGCCCTGTAGTTATTACCATACAAAGTCAAATACAATCATTTGGTAAAAATCGTGTGATGACTATAGACAATAAATGAAAAACATCATAACAATAAAAAAAAAAATGTTATTATTGTTTATTTGTATATGTTGCGTTGAACTACTGAAACCATTATTATGAATTATTTAAAATATCAACCAGTTGTTTGTGTATAGTACTGCAATAAGAAAATTTCAAACAAATATCTACCAACAAGATAACAGTGTTTCCTGAACGTCTCTGAACTTGGCCCACCCATGTTACAAAACAGCATGAAATTTATACCAATAATTAGCAAATTAATAGCAAATAATAGCAAATTGGTTCCCATAATTAGCAAATTATTCAATTTTTTTTAATTTGCTATTATTTGCTATTAATTTGCTAATTATTGGCATAAATTTTATGTTGATTTTGTAACATGAGTGGGCCAAGTTCAGGGACGTGTTTCCTGACTACTTAGTATCTATAACATGCGAAATTAGTTTCGAAATCAAAGGTATAAGTAGTGTTGTATAGAAACGAGAAGTTGTTTTTCGAATTTGATCGTATCCAAATATAAACATATACCTTCGATACAAAAATGCACGTTAGAGGAAATCGTATGGATATTAAATGTAAAATAAGAATGAAAATACTAAACCGCATTCCACTCATGCATATTATAGTACAGCCGTTAGTGCAACGCGTGCGTGTTATTATTATTTATTCGACAAATCGTTTCCTTGTATGCTAGTACTCGCAACGAGTGCGCTATATGCACGACTCTTTTGAAACTTCCATACCGGAAGATTATTTGTTATTATTAATCCAAACTCTATCACGCGAAAAATTGTCTATTGTCGTATTCAAACCGAATTTTCATACATATACCAGACTGTATTATATATACACACACGCACACAATGCACACGGAACGTACAAAATTCGTTTTCTGCAGAAGAGCAGCGTACAATAATAATAATAATAATAATAATAATAATAATAATAATAATAATAATAAAGCATCAAGTCGTTTTCTTCATTTCACGCGGCCGAAATCGATTACCATAAGTAAACGTCGTCACCGGGCAAACACATAATATTACGCACGAGTAAATGCCATACCACAGATGTATATTTTAATAACCTCGTACCTATACGACGTGGTGGTAAAACGTAGGCCTGCGGTGGTTCGAAGAAAACAATCAAAAACGAAATGTATGTGTGTATGTGTGTATGTTATTTACTACCAGTACGTATTCATTTGAAACTTTTGGTACAAATATACAATACCGACATAACAGCCATAACGATAGACACGATATCGAAATAAAACGAGGAAGTAGAGATGGTTTTGAAACGCGCGCTGCTTTGTTTACCTTAAAGTAGTATGGTTAAGAAATTATTTGTTAAAAATTACTTCTATGTAGAAGATTTTCTCCATACATTTATTATGTTATTATTATTTTCTTGAGATGCACGTTCCAAATTAAGAATCGTATCGAAAAAAAAAATGTAAAAAAAAAAAAACCACTATAGGTCAGTGGTTCCCAACCTTTTTAGCCGGTGGTGCCCTTTTGTTAATGTTGTTAGGTACCCTTCTGTGAACATCACGAGGAACGTGATAAAAATAAACACTAGTTTTCATTCATAACTGATTTAAGTAATTTTATTGAACATATTATTAATAAATTATAATTTTATAGTTGAAAGTAAAAAGAAAAAATACTGCTTTAAAAGTGAAAAAAGAATGTGAAAAACTAATAACTAATGATATATTGGAGGCTGCTTATATTTGGAAAGTTTGGCAATATCTGGTTCAATTTGAGACAACTGGATACGTAGTTTAGATTCTACATTAAGGTGGTTGCGGTATTTGGTTTTAGTAGCCGCATAGGCCGAAAATCCTGTCTTGTATAAATAAGTGATAGCAAAGGGTAGGAGTATTGTTATTGCTATTTTACTCAAATCATCAAAGCTTGTATTTTTCAAATTTTGCCAAAATTTAACGTAAGAATTGCTCCTGAAGGTGAATTTTAATGTCGAATCTGAAGTAATATCGACCAAACTCTCATATTCAATTGAAGACAAATATGAGGGTTTTTCACAAACCGAGAATGGATTCAGTACCCATTCATGGTCCTTCAACAACACTTCTCGATCTGTAGGGAAATATTGATCAAAATGAATTTTTCAGCCGTATGAGGTATTCAGAAATCTCGTTGATAATGCCATTCTTCAATTTCTTCCAAAAAAAGCCTGCATTATTAGAAAACACTCCAACTCTCTTTTAGAAATGCACACTGCCCAATAATTGTAACTACAATAAATTGTAAATTTTTAATATATAATTAAATAATTTTTTCATTTTCGTATGAGCCGTGGTGCCCCTTTAATTAGCTCGCGGTGCACAGGTTGGAAACCACTGCTATAGTTCGATCATTGATCAAGACATTTTTTACTGCCCATAAGATGAACTGAAGGTCTTGTCGATTTGACGCATAGTGGTTATTGCAAAATAGTACATCATAAGTTGCGCCGAAAACAGGATTTCTTTACCCTCGACTAGCTTCAATTTGAACGACGGAACTAAACACATAAACAACTATAGCCGATAATAAAATAGCTCATCCTGCACTAAATCGGACGTAGTGATATCGGACGTGAGCAGTGGTAATGATAGGCTATAACCACGGGCGGAGATTCGGTAAAATTTCGTGAAACAGTTAATATTTAGATCCGTCGTAGGCCGCGGTTCAGCGGCCGGCTGCTATATCGGAGAGACAGCTGATGTATAAAGAGCGAAACGCTCGTCAAACGCATCCGAAAACTTTTCGTTTAATATCCTCGTAAAGATGTACAGGTATTGTATATTATATGTATAATAATAGTACGCGAGAGATTCCTGTGCACGGCGGGAGCTGAGGATCAATCTTCGCCGATCAAAAGATGAATATAGTCCGCCGACGGACGCGTATTGTTCTGACACACGACACGGTGGCGGCGGGCCCATTTTCCGTCGATCGGTCGGACAGATATAATACGAATAATAATGATAATAATAATAATAATAATAATAATAATAATAAGCGGCGCTCCGGTCAAAAATCCTGCGTCCCCACCCGTGTTACGCCCGAGGGGAGGGCGTGGGGCGAGTTGTACGACGGAGTTGTGGGATCGGCGGCCTGCTGCGTGTTATCCCTGCGGACCTATGTCGAGTTAACCCTTTAGATTTCCCACCCCATCGCCGCCAAACATCCCTTCGCTGCCATCGAGCGTACGCAGTGCAGTTTACGGACCCCCTGTACACCCGTCGACCACGTCGCGCCGATACGCACGCCCCCGCACCGGCGTGTTAATTATACGTTCGTGAGCAGTGGCGGCGGCACGTAACCGCTGCCGGGCGTTGAAGGGGATGCGTTTGACGCGCGCGCCAGACCGTACTGGCCCCGACACCAGATGGACACTGTGTATCGTCCGAGAACGGTTACTATATAGCATAATATTATATTATATGGAATTCGTTCAAGTTTTTTTTTCTTTTCGTTCGCAGATTCATTAGCGATGGTGCTTCCAATTTTAATTTGCTAACGTTTAATTATACACTCATTGGTCTTCGTTTAATTGCATAATGCGTAGTTTCTAAGTGTTTACATATTATGTATATATTTATAACAGGCAGAAACTACTTATAGGTTGTATGACAAGGCCCTTTGCATTCTCCGTGTTATACGTATTTTTATTATTTTTCCTAATAGATTTACACTGTGGATATGATTTGATCGTATTGTTTTATTATTATTATAAGATATGGTTGATATAGTAGTAGAAACAAATTTCTTTCAAAATGTTTGGAAAATTATTTAACACTTATATATGCGTATCAGAGTATTCAATAAATGGTTAGTTAGTCACAATATAAGATTTTTCTATTTTAAGAATAACAACCAAATAATTAATAATATTTTAAAATCAAAATTAGTTAAAACATCAGATTTCGTCAGAATTTCATTTCCTAATATTGCGCGTTTAACTAAGCGGCGGTAAATTTGCGCAGGTGAAATGATAATTTGCCTGAAAAATAATACAATATGTTTATGATGTATTTCGACAATATTGTGATTTTGAAAATCTAGTAATATTATAATAGATAAAAACAAAGTACCTATATCCTTCAACAGGATTACAATAGTTGTATAGATATTAAAAAGGCTATCGAGAGTATGAAAAAAAGGGTATTTTGTTTGACGATAGCTCAACAAGAGGATATTGGTGAGCCAAAAGAGGTTTTGTAACATAACACGCGGATAAGAGACAAAACCAACGTATAATATCACGCATAGCCTTCCCTAAATCTCCTTATAAGAGAGTTTATAATGAACAAACATCTTATTTTCACTCGTATACTATACATTATAAACGATCCCATTGTCACGCGATTTTCTCTTAGATTTCGCATATACCAGTGTATAATGTGTCTTGTAATATATACATATATATATATATATATATATACCTCAAAGACATGAAATACTGCAGCGTATTATTATTACGTGTAGCCAATGAAAACTTGACTGAATAGTTTTTTTTATTTTTTTAATCCCATGCGTATATATGTATACGATGAATGCACGCGATATATCAGCTGCTTCTGAAAGAAAATTTAGCATAAAAAATAAAAATCAATAGCCGTTGCGCCTTTGACTCGTTTGTGTCGTCTTTTTCGCCGTTCACACTTTAATCCTCAGAATATTAGATTCGAAGAACAGTGGCGTGGAGCCCGGCGAGTAGATACACATAGAGACGCGATCAAAGAACTCCGATCAAATTATATACGAATATTATAAAACTATATACACGTTAAATTTTCTCTACCACGTGTTCGTCTGCAATACTTCGAACCGAACCGGTCGATTTACGGTCGTTTTTTCAGTCGGTGAGTACAACATGAAGCGCTGCTCCTATTCTATAAAGTTTATAGTATAAACGCACGGACGAAATTTGTCAGTAAATAACTTCCACATATATTAATACGGGAGCGACAATGTTTTATTCATGGAACTTTTTTAATATACACGGCCACTGCAGCGGTAAAATAAATATACATTCACGATGCACATATTATATGCATATAAAGTGTATATACGAAGATACGAAGATGCGCGAGAGGACATCTCTTTTCGACTCGTTTAACGCGTTTTTTTTCTTTTTCTCTTTTTTTTTTTTTTTATTGCCCACTCGTTGTCATCACCGACGTTGATAAAACATAAACGATTCCCGCGGGTTGACGCGAGTGGCACGTGACGACGACGTAGTAATGCCGATTTCCTCGGCGCTTTTTATTTTTCGTATTTTTTGCGCTATTTGCGCTACCACCACCGTGTCCTGCACATTATTATTCAAAGTCCGATCAGGTGAAAGACGTTTCGACGTTTTGCCGTCAGTAATGAGCCCTGGGGACCCTTTTTACCGCTGCGACGACGACAACGGCCATTGTTTGAATTTCCAATAGCTGCTGGCTGCTGGCATAACATGCGGGAGAAAAAGGTCGTCGATGCGCAAGATATACTATAATATTA
Organism: Chaitophorus viminalis; assembly: GCA_025469195.1. Lineage (NCBI taxonomy): Eukaryota > Metazoa > Arthropoda > Insecta > Hemiptera > Aphididae > Chaitophorus > Chaitophorus viminalis. Next base: position 228,337 of record JAIPRK010000146.1, on the reverse strand, counting down.
TACAACGCACACGACCGGCTTATACGCGTATATCGACGAGGACTATATATATTTTATATAAGCTGATGTCGAGTTCAGTGGCGAACGAGAAAACTGTTTTGGGTGCGAGAGACGTGCTCTGTCGACCACCGACAAAATGATCGACCTTTGTGTAAGTATAATATTCGCCTTTAAATATTTCACGTTTAAGCCTATATGTACATGTGTAAACCATGTCGTGTTTTATATTCTTTATGTATACTATCTAGCCACCCAGGGAACTGTCGGTGGAGTGTATAGCCCACATTCATATATATCCCACTTTCGCGACCATAATAATATAATATAGTTTATGCAATAGGAAACCATTCAGATCCTAAAAATCGTTTTCTCATAAAAAAAGAAATACATTTTTAAACACGTGAAATAAAAGTTTGTTTTATTTCTGGCAGGTGTTTACTACTGTATATATTGTATACATACATATAATTATTCTTATTAAATTTCTTTTATAACTATTCATGTGATATAAAATGTATGGACGGAGTTGTTTATACAGGAATAAGTAAACCAAGACCGATACTACATATGATAAAGTAAATTTCAATCCTTGATTTATGTATGTAATTTTTAAAGTTTTAAGTTAGTAATATGTTTTAACATTTTATTATGAGCCAAATTACCGACGGGGCTGTAGGAATGAAACATCAGTCGTTGATGTTTTTTTCAGTAACAACAATACCGGTGACAACACATTATTCCCTTAATAAAGCTAGGGCAATCGATCGTATCACCTGATATCAAATACGTGTAGATTCGTATCGAGCTGAAATTTTTTTATAGACCAGAAACCACCCGAGTACTTATAACATGTATATATTATGATAACAGCTTGAAGCTAATTATTGTACATGGGTAATATCAAAGATATAATAGACATATCAAAGGAACCCATCAAACACAAACATTTACAGAAAATAGCTAGTACGTATAGAAGATATCAATAATTATTATTAACTATACGAGTATATTATTATATAGATACCCTAATTGGTTTCCTTGGGACGTTTCCCGTTTAATTAACTCCAAAAATATAATTTGCAACCCATAAGTATCTGTATATTATACGTATGTAGTAAAATATTGATATATAAACTAGTATTTATTAAAACTAAACTGTATACAAAATTAATTATTTAATTAATAATATATTTTTTTATAGAATTATAAGACTTTACAGTCAAGAGTATAATTATGGTGATTAAAACGGTATCTAATAGTTTAAATTATAATCCATCGTCAGATTACACATAAAATTTAATAAGTAAAAAATGCATTAATTACAAAATAGATACAACAATAATACTTAAATAAATAAAAATATATTGATCACGTAATAATTAAAATATAAAAATGTTAGAACTTTATTGCACTGATACTATTTTTGAAAGTAATAATAATAACTATTGTACCATAAAATAATTTATCTGACAAATTCGCTAAAATTCTAAACAATAATACAAATAATGTAAAAGTTTTTTTTAAGACTAATTATAATTTAATCAAACTTATAAACAATAGAATTCAAAAATTTCTCAAAAAAATCCCTTTCTTTTGAAAATGCTATTACATAATATAAGCTTTGATATAATCGTAATAAATGTTATACTGGTGAGACGAATACAATTTTTAAAGAAAAACATAGTGAACAGTGAACACACTTCTGAAATAAAATGAAAAAATACTGCCCCTAATTCAACTATTGCTAGACATGTTTTATAAAATAAACCTAATCTGCATTTTGATATCAATACAGTCTTAGAAGTATTAAATGCCCAAAATAAAATTTATATTAATTCAGTTTTAGAAGAATTACACATTTGTATTTTTACATTATTATACCTATGCATTTTAAATGTATATATTTTTTGAATTTTTTATATAAATTTATTTTGTAATCAGTGAACTTTATTTACATTTATTTCCAGGTACGTGACCTGAAAATAACTTATAAACGAAACTAGTAGTTACCATTTTAATCAGTATCACTATAATGGTTGTGAGCTGTCAATAAATTAATATTATTTTATATAATATATACGAGCATAAAATTACTATCACCTATTTAACTGTGTAAACGACGCATGAAGTTTTAAATTCACAAAGTAAAAGAAGAGTCTTAAACGAATTTTGAATTTTATAAACAGTGTTCGAAATTCAATTACTTTTGATTCTTATACGTTCTTATACAAAACTCATAAATCGTGAAATTAATTATTCTACTTAAGAGCAGTTCAAAAAGACGAAATCGAATACAGACGTATATCATTGTAATTAATTATCGTCAGTTTTTCTTAATTATTCGGAAAACCGTTGTAAAATTTAAAAAATGCGCCCTACTCAAAGTACCAACTCAACAAAAACTGAGACCGCAAGAACCATCTACGTCCTTTTGTAGATCAAAAGATGTCTTTTGGTAAAAATCGTGCAGACACACATATAAAATAAAAAACAAAACCACCATGATGATGATAAAGCTAATACGTTCCTAGTTTCACTCAGAAACTATGAAAAATGTACAAATACGTTTAAATTAATATTTAGTAAGATGGTGGTTTTTCGAAAACATCGCAAATACTTAAATTGGCTACAACAATAATATTGTATATGAACTGATGCAAATTCACACGCAATTTTTTTACGTATAGTTAACGAACGAATTCGAGTGGAACTTTTTGCTCTTTGCATAACATAATAAAATATAGGTACATTGGTTATTTCCCCCGACGCAGCGCGGCGGTGACGTAGCCGTACGAGTGAAATTTCCCAAAAGAAGATTGCATCAGATCGACCCAACGACAAAATTAACATCGTATCAAAATGCAATTTAGATTATATATATATGTAAAAAAAAAAAAAATGTTTAACAAGTAGCATTTGCGCGTTGCATCGCGGCGGGACTTCCTCGTGCCCAATCCAAATATCCACCACTCTACATCCTTCGACCGTTTCCTCTGGAGCTGCGGTGTGACGAAGCGCCAAAGTCTCCCCCGAAGGATGAGGGTACGCACGTCGCGCCGTATTACTTAATTTTCGGCGTGTACAAATAAATAAGGTATACATCGTGCTGCTATTGCTACCGGCAGCGGCAGCGTCATTTGGTATTCAAAACGTAACCAAAATTAATGGAAGGGACTTTTCAACAGGTCACCAGAGAGTGTCTAATTTACATGCCCTTCCTCACGCAACTAAATCCCAATACGTATTATACACGTCCGATTGCATTGGAACACGCCCTCGCAATCGTCTGAGTGTGTACGTAGTGTACATTCGCTATCGTTTCAACAAAAATTAGTTTCGCCAACAATATTTACATTATCGTCGAGTGTACTTTTGGTATAAATTATATTACACAGTACAAAACATAAAGTCAATTCTATTACGTCTGAAGTCCTAAATACTAATATTTTTCACTCACTATTTTAACTAAATTTGTTCAACCAAACCCTTGAACTATGTTCTAACATTGAATTCCATTATGTTCTATATTGAATAATGGTTATTTCTTTAGTCATTATACTTTCTCATTTCTGTGACATTATTTGTTTATTGTGCAACTATTTAATGCATTGTCTCTATAATAGCACTTGTACAATTCGAAGTGAGGAAGTTATTTATTGAGTGTATCTACACACAATAATAATAAATTACCATTATTATTCCTATTGGCATTCAAAAAAAAAAAAATACAAATAACTAGGTATACTGTTTACTTCTTTTTCAAAACTTACATTATAGCTATTTTGCAATTTTATACAAGTGAAAAATAAAAAGTTATTTTCTTTACATATTTAGAGATGAAAGTATCAATTTTATTGATATTATTTTTCTCATATGGCCTCCACAGTAAGATAACACTTAAACGATCGGGGAAAAATTAATATTCTCGAAGGTATTTCCAATGGAAAAATATGCTTGATTCTCCGTTCTTTTTATCATACAGTTTTCCAATACTGATTAACAATAGTTTTGACCTGAATACAATCAATGTTTTATAATATTTAAGAACACCGAATAAGGTTAAACAGTGTTTTCGTATTGTCAGGGGTATTACATATATATATATATATATATATATATATATATATATATAGTTTCATATGGTTTTTTGATGATTTAGAAATTCGATGTAATATAAGTATTGTAGTACAAATATCTGTTTCCGTTACATTTCTATTATCTATTATACCACACTGCTATTCATTTATGCTAATAGTTATACTTTTATCTTTAACCATAAATAGTAACTTTAAGGGCTCAAATATGAATAAACTGTAACACTTTTTAATATAAAAAGCGTATTCGTCGAAATCAGTTAGATGAATATTGAATATATTCTACTGGTACGTTTGAGCTGTTTAGTTCTAGACGAAAAATGTGATTTCATATTTACTGCTGTCATACGCACATGACTTTCCAATTGTTTTAATAAAATATTGAACACGGTTCAAAGGACAAAAATATGATATACAGACGAGTCACCTGGATCATCATAGAATATTATTGTATTGCGATTTACGAACGTATAGTGTTATGCATAAAGTTTTATATTTATTTATTTATTTTTTCGGTATTAAAATTCTTACTTTTTGTTTTTTTTTTTACAAATAAAATAAAGAGTTGCTTTATTGAAGTGTATAGAAAAGAACAAAACAATACGATAACTATTCCGATCTAGCACGTAACATCTGTTTGATCTCTACACACATGTATAAGCATATTGTTTTTTTTTTTTTTTACTGAAAACGCATTAATAACACTCTATGCACGAAAATACGCTGTATGTACATAATGCGTCCCTTTGTTTTAACTATAAATTCAAAATATTATTTATATTTTTTTGACAAAGCAGAATTTTCGAGCACAAAACATCAAACACGGTTTTAAGAACAAAAACACACCGAATATCAATATGAATAAATGTAATACATATATATATTATATATATATATATATATATATATATAGCATATATTTAAGTTACAAGTATATAAACATATTTATTTATCAAAGAATTCATGTTACACTTTAATGAAAAACGTTACTTTTCACCACCTACTCATGTTCTAACGTGGCAAATAAATCTTTGAGATAAATTACATCATATACTCGAAAAAGAGTTAAAATATTTTAATTCAACGAGTATCGAGCTCTTAGAATTTTGTTTTTAACTTTATATGCTTTAGCATATTTAAAAAAATATTCAAAATATATTTAGGATTTGGTAAATAATATGATAAAAACAGATTACGTGAAGAGTTAATTATTGTTAGTCAACAATTCTATTGCAGATGGCAATCGCCAATTTGTGACAGTTTAAAAGATTACAACAAATCAATCATAATTGCGAAAAATGAGAACCATTAATAAATTACTTATTCTTTCTATACATACAAACTATAGAAATGTGTAAACAAAAAAACCTACGGGTAATTAAAAACTCTACTGAAAGAAACTTGTGATATATAGGTACTTATGTAAAAACCTCGAAACGTATACGAATTATATTTTCCAACTATTTGCATTTATTTAATTTGCTTTTAAATAATAATTCATCACAAGAATCGCGTTTAGATAAATCAAAAAACGTGATAATATCAAAGGCCTTAAATTATTCAAAGTTAAAACGGATTGAAGTTTGAAGTACCTATATGAATTTAATATGAAGAAATTATTTTGTTATGTGTATAAATATTTACTCAACTACATTAAACTTAAGGCAAAGTGGTTTTTCCCCCTCAGTAATTTCAGCGGAAATCTTACGTAATAATTGTTTTCAAACCAACTCAACATTTTTTTTTAGATTCTGAACGGAGTGATGGAATCTATTGATTTTACAATGATGTGTGTTTTTTTTTTTGTGTCTGACGACATTTTTTGCAGTAAAAATGCTTCAAATTGCTTATACAGCCACTTTTCTGAAAGAAAAGTGAATGTAGATGGTACTTGGGCGTGTCAAAAATCCAACTTTTTTTAATACTTTTTCCAAAAATTGAAAAAAACGATAAAAAAATTACGAAAAAACGGGAAATTTTACACAAAATCACGTTTTTACAAAATACATTTTTTTTCAAAATGCTCTAACTCAAAAACGAAAAATCGCAACAACATGAAATTTTCAACAAACTTTTATATTGGTGTTCTCTATACATGGTTAAGTTTTCAAAGTATTTTGACATATTTTGATTTATTTATAGACAATTTAAATTTTTGAATTTTGTAAATTTTTTTTTTAAACACCTATAAAATTTAATTGGCTGACCGAAAACTCTTGAAAATTTAAAACAAGGTTTATAATAAGTTAAAAATATCGTCACTAAAAAATGTCGGTGATCGTTTCACTCAAATTTTTTGAGTGTTGAATAAAACGGTACATGAGTATACGTATGACGCACATGATTGTCTACGGATAAACCGTTTAGGACTTCATAAATTGTTAATAATTCATTTTTTCCGACTGGCCGTAGGGTTTTTCAGTGCACGGGGCTCTGTACTAAGGCAGAGCTCGCACAAGTCGTACAGCATTCAAGCCCAAATAAGCAAGTGCATGACGTGCATATTATTGCTTTAACGCAGTCCTTCGTTAGTGGGATTTCTAAATAAACAGATTTACTCGAGAGCTGTTGTAGCCGGATAGCAAGAGAGAGCAAATTTCGACTTATAACAAGAGATACTATTATATATATATATATATATATATATATATATATTACTTAATATATTATAAATAGTATTTTTTTTTTTTTTTGGAATAAAATTGAATCATTTAATATAAATTATTATTATTATTATTATATAGCCGATCACCTTGATCAAACGATAAGTTTTTCACTGGAATATGTATAATTTTGTTCATCGTAAATTAAATACGTGTTGTAACTCTTTTATTTTTTTATATCACAGAATTATATGGCGTCAAATCGTAACAAGCGTCGTCTGCGAGTCAATTTTGAACTTGCACGCGATTGACACTAGGAAAAGAAAACGGGGTGGAAAAAAAAATAAAGAACATTATAATGTATTTCCAGACGACGCCGTCGCGTAGTAGTGTACTAGTGTAGTGATCGATGTGACCGAATTAACTCTGTCAAGAGGTTTTCGGTGGATTAAAAATAAACCGTACGATGAGATCATCACCAAGGAGAGTCGATTCCACACGGGAAATCAAAACGAATTATATTATTGTTTATTATACATGTATCGATGTACCGAATTTTAGACGATTATTCAACAGACGGGCTTTCGAAAACAACAAAAAAAAGTTTATAAATGTGTCCGTCAAATGGCCATGTGTGTGTGTGTGTGTGTGTGTTTTTGTGTGTGTGTGTGCGCGCGCGTGTGTGTGCGCGCACACATATATGCACATATGTTTGCGTGTGTGTGATCATCTCTATATTATTTATTGGCTATTTATACTGCGTAATACATCTACATGTATAATATACGCTTGGATCGATTTTTTCTCGTCGAAATCACTTCGTATGCACCGTATACATTATTATTTTAGATAATAAGCCGTTGTCTATCTTGTCTATCTAATATACCTTGTCTATCTAACAGACATGCGTACAGCGACATCTGTTCTTTTTGTTTCTATTTCGATCTAAAACGATGACGATCAGGAATGTTATCTTTATACTTATAAATTGCAATACATAAATATGTATAAAAATTAATGTTGCTATACTTGAGATAATCAGGCTCACAAACCAGCAAATCGATTTTTATGCAGTTTTCTGCAATACGGTGAGTATCTACCACATATTCCGCAAAATGTTTAGAACTATTGAAATCTTTCACAAGTCCAACTATAACATCCCAAAAAATAGGATTTTAGACATTTTCGGTACTTTGGTCACATGGACAAAGAATATTATTAATGATCTTTACAGCTATATAATTGGCATTTATCAAATTTCGTAAGATTTTTAGCCAAACATATATATGACAGTGCAGTAACGAGCGTCAATTAAAAAGGTTATTGTGTTAATATCTACTATTATCTAATATCCAATTTATGATTTGGTTAAAAAACCGAATGGAATAGTAAAAAAATTGTTAATTCATGAATGTGTAAAATTATTCGTTTGGAACAAACAGAAAGAAAATAAATTAAAATAATTGGTCAGAACAGAATAAAACCCGTATACGGAAAACCATTGATAAAGTAATCTACCTATTTAGTTATTACTTTATTAGTATACAATGTGATTCCTTTTAAAGGTAACACTAAATAAATTTGTCCAGTGGCATTTAATAAATTTAAGTGTAAATTTAAGTAAATTTAAGTGTGTACAAATAATATAATCTAGACGAAATTCAATGAAACCAATATATTATTATCTATCCAGTGTATGTGTGGTATCTGTTAGGTTCCTATATATACATTTGTCTGTGAATTAGTACATGCGCCTAGGTTATCGTTCCGAGTCAACCGAATATAAACGGAATGTTAATAATTATTATTATTTACATTCATATATATGCATCGTAACTGTAATGAAAATTGAAATGCTTCGAATGCCGAGAAGGGTTGTCCCCACGCAACAGTTTTGAACTCAGGCGAATATATACGTATACACACTACACACGATACTAATTAAAATCTAAAAGGACCACACTAGAGTACCTTTATGTAGTTCAATTTCCGATCTAATGAGACATTAAATTTTCAGTTTAATTACCAGGAAACTGTCTATAAAAAAGAGCATCGCTCAGGATCCTAGTAATAAATGGGTTTGGTTTTGAGAGCACGTTTAAAATCAATGCAGGGCACACATTTTTCATACAAAGGGTTAAAATTTTAAAATATGATAATATTCGTTTTTGCAAACAATTTCGGATATTATGTTTTAGTAAAATATTTTCTTGTGGCCGAACTTTCTGGGTTAGCACGTGATTTTGCTAAAAATTATTTTTCGAATTCAATATGATTTCATTTTTAAATCGAAACCAAAGTTCGACCACATGAAATTCACCGGAATTATAACTATATTTAATTTTCCTACTCGATATTATCACATTAAGCGTACATTTAAAGATGTGTCATGTGTGATTTGAATATTACATTATCCATCGGTTAAACACCTGTTCAAGCGTGAAATATATGAATATAATGCTAGTATAATGAGGTTTTGTGAACACCTTAGCACCTATTCTAGCCTTTTTCTCCACTCAAAAAAACCAATCTCCGGACTCTAGTAGGATCCATACTTCAGTGGTTTATTATTATTACGTTGTGTATAGTTTAAACGTACCCGGACGTGCGAATCGCGTGCTTTCGACATATTTTCCGCGTTTTGTCGCAGCACATATTATGATAATTCGTCGGATTAATTTTGGCCGCGTATTGAGTTTTGAGTGCATACGGAGTATTATATAATAAGCGGACACGCAGGGTGGCTCCGATATACACCAGTAGATACGGTGCAATATAATACATGTGTACGCGTATTACACTAATATCTATACACAGCGCATACAATATATATTAATACGTACACGGAACACGACGAGATTAATGATGTGCGATCGTTGAATTTGTCAACGCCATCGCAACATGGTGCTTTGCCGCCCGCGCGCATTAAAATCGTATTTGTAAAAAGCTCTATACACACACGTTTATTCATATACGCCGCATTGATACATGTGCGCGTGCGCGTGTGTGTGCGTGTATGGCATTTTTTTTCTTTTTTTTTTAATCTGCGTCCCCTATCAAGAGCACGCACGTATATTTTTTAATAACAATCGGAATAATATTCCTGTTTAATATTACGGGCAATTTGTCGTGTACAAAGCGCGCGTATAAGCGTTTATATTATATATGCACAGGATTTTTCCGATATTTACATTACGAGCGAGTATAGCAACACACACGTATACACACTGCACACACACACACACACACACATACACACATGTGTGCTCGCCCACGCATTCGCAACGACCAGTGATTATGATTGGTCGTGAGAAGGGTCGCGCGAAATCCGAAATCGAAAGTATACATATAATATATATATATATATATATATATATATATGCATATTTTATATGTGCTATACAAGGCTATAATATTTTTCATTAAACAGCAGCAGCACACCCGCGGCTAATATACAATAATTTGTAGAGTCGTTTAAAATAATAATGAAAAATGAAAATAAAAAATAGCAATAATCCCCCTCGTGACCTCTCGACAAATTTGCGTATTTCACCGAAACGCACCACACGTAGAATATTATAATAAACAACGCACGATTTTGCTATTCGTTTTCGTCGCAATTTTATTGTTATAACATTACGAGCACATCACCCGTGATTTTTCGTTTTTTTTTTTTTTTTTTTTTTTTTTTTTTTAATTCTATCTATACATGATGTACGCATAAACATACTTTTTTAACAACTGCTATATTTATTATGATATACACATTTAAACGGCATTTTTCATCAGTATCATCGAAAAATCCTAAAGATCAATCACCGTTTAATTTTAAATGAATTTTTCCAAGTATAGTTAAAGTTGTATATTAATAACACTGGACAACATGGTCACCGACTTTTAATCAGCTGCAACGGGTAAAAAATAGCATTCGTGTACAGACCCAGGAGTCTATACGACAAAGAAGCAGGGACAACAATAAAACACCACCCCTCTGGCTTTTGAGTACACTCATATCGAACGTAAAATGAAATACGAGCGAACAAGGAGACGGAGTAGGCATCCTGCGAGATTATTCCGCCTGCGTCTTAGATCATGAGTGCTACAAGTAATGTAATTTCCATTATTGTTTTTTTTTTCTCTGCGAACATTTTAGATTCTGAGTGAAACGAGGATTGTATTTATTTTTAGTATTATTCTTATCCTTAATAGAATCGTTGTTAACTAACTTAATCATATAAAATTTCTGATTTACAAATGATAAAAAAAAAACTTTGAAATAATAATACTATACTTCGAACATCGAGCGTTTGGAAGTATTCGAACCTAGTTAGGAGTAATATAATAAGATTCTGGCTGTGTAGATGGAAATTCCGAGTAACAAGACCTATTGGAAATATAGATTTTCTATGTAAGAATTAAATAAATTTAGGTAATCATGTCATGATGTGTGAGAGATTGATAATGGAACAGCCGAACAATTCGTTAAAGGATTCGTCAATCGGTCACTGCAGCGTGTAGCCCTTGATGTAGTGATACTTTAATACGGTTCTAGGAGAATTCCAACATGCTAGAAGCAGAAAAAAATGTATATAAGAACGAGTGGGGTGTACGTAAAGTCGGTTTTTGATCAAATAATAAAAAAATATATATACTCATATATTATACATGCGTACGTACAACACGGGGTCCGGACTATCTCCCATCATATCGGGCACGCGTGCGGAATACGATCGCGCCGACGACACAGGCGCCAAAGGTTTCATTGCCTTTTTCTCTCGTGCTCACACTGCCGCAGCACCAGGTCGAATCGTTTGATTCGGATTATCGTGTAGACGAACATTATACGCGGGGGTGACGGCGATACGAAATCGCGAAAAATCTGATTTGATATTCAAAGGTATAGTGGTGTGCACGCGTGTATATTGTATGTATATACGTATATAAACATATATGTTCATATATAATATATATTATAGTACATATAAGCGGCAGTGGCGGCGAAGACACAAAAGCAGCAACTTGTGCACGTGCAGATTTTTATGAAAACGTATACATGTATATTATAGAGGCAGACAACCGTAACTGTATATGTGTAAAGGGTGCGCATTGCCGTTATATTCCTATTCGAAATGGATTTTCAGAAGACCACGTGTGGAAAACGCATCTCGGCTTTTACCATCAGGAACCTTCTTGATGACGTCGTTTTTATTTTATTTTTTTGGTGACGTGACAATAAGTATATCCTATGTACACATTGTATACAGTGGCGTATTTAGGGGGGGGGTGATAAATATAAGAATATAACTATATGGGATACATCACTCCTTGAAATTTGTTTATAAATTTTTTCTATTTATAATAGATACCTAGTATCTTTTTCACTGTTTATAAAACTACTGATACTGATTTGACTTCTAAATCGATTCGATTTCAACGATTATTGTCTGTTTCAAATTATTCATCGGATATATAAGCCAATTTTAAACATGCCCGTAGTTTTTCATTGTACAGATATACGTATATATCTTTTAAAATCGTCGTTCTTATTTTACAGAAATAAACATGGAACATACTTTGATAACTTATTGTTTTTCCAATAACATACCTACCACATTAAATTTGTCACACTTTTTTTTCTATTATGTTTATTTACCAACAATTACTATTTATTTATCTACTAATTTTAGATTCTGAATGGAGTGATGGAAAATTGAAATTATTTTATATGCAGTATGGACCAATACATTAGTATTTACTTATAGTGTACACGAGAGAGCGAAAAATATTAGTTTACACCATACTATATGAATGTATATACTTACAATATATTATGACAGTTTGCTTAGATTAAAATAAATTTTTTAAAAAAACGGCCCTTCATATTTCAAGTTTCCAAGCTGTTCATAATAGTTCATAAAATATTATAAAAAAAAGTTTTACCAATGAAGTATGTATATAGGTACTTTCACATTAAACGAATGATGCACTTGAAATGCATTTTGTCTAAGATTACTCAAAAAGAAATACACTTTGCACTGAAATCAGGGCTTCACTTAACAGATATTACGAAATATATACAACAGGGTTGCATTTGTAAGCCTTAACTGCTTGTTGAACATAATAATTATTCACGAACACATCATTGCAACACTGATCAGTACATCTAGACTACGGTTCGACACACACTACCTTCGATGTCAATCCGCAATAATACACCAACGATATACGATAATATGAGGTTGACCTATGATAACAATTTTTGTTGTCGTTTTCCTTTCATATTATATTCTACTGGTAAGATAGAATGATGCACATCGAGATAAAGTGCGTATTATTAGATTACAGTATGGCAAAATAACGTTTCGTCTCCATTCATACGGAGAAAAAAAAAATGTTAGTACAACTCGAAATTGATTCAAATTAAATTATAAAGGCAAAGGTTGGGCATTTAGCAATCCCTCAAAAACTTAGTGTATGCCTAATTTATTTATATACTAATAAATAAGAAAAAAATGCTACAAGCTTTGCCACTTTGGAGTATAATCTGTGTTTAGTTTTCCAAAAGTATTTAAGCTTGTATAGCATTCTGCCAACACAAAAAGCAAAAACTGAAAAAAAAAATCGTGAAAAACATTGTGTGCTGGAAACCCACAAAATGTATGTCCACTCCTATACAACCAGAATCTCAAACATATAAGTTTAAATATATTTTAAAATTAATTATTGAAAATATTCCAACAGTAAGCAATAATAACAAGATTGTAGTTAACATTTTTTCGAAATATTTTAATTTAGAGAGTCTGTTGAAATCGACCCAGCATATGGTTTTTAGCGAACCACTGAACTGTACAGATCTTGATTAGTCAGCCCTCTTATAAATGCGGGTATAGGTAACATTATATATTTATATGTTTATTAATTTTATTCGGATTTAATGTAGGTTAATTTCGATGCGTATATCACATTAACAACGAGTGCCTACATCGATTTATGATTATTTGTTGTAACGTTTATATGCATTGCGATTATAAGCTTGGGGTTCATTCACTATGAGTTAACAAACAATAGTATGTACCTGGTATTATACTCGACTATGCATGATGTATGTTTTAGAATAATTTATTCGTTTTGATAAAAATGTCGAGTATTTTATTGATTTATTGTTATTGTAAAATCATTTTTCTATCGTAATAGGGTTTCTAAAATATGTTCATCAGCGATATTCGGTAAGAAGTTATTTATAGACATATAACGACTAATAATAATGGCTACTAGTAAATTAAAAGCAAAACATAATATCATCAATATTGAATAAGAATGTAATATTCATGCAACGATTTCGACCAGGAACTGTAAAAATACAGAAATGACACGTTGTTTTCGTTGAGAAGCAAAATGGGTTGATAACTTATTGCCGTATAACTGTATAAGTGTTCAAAGTTAAGTTTAATTGAACGCACACACGCACCAATTCGCTTATCGTATTATTATTAATTATTACACATAGATGTTATTGTGTAATAATAATATTATACATTATACTATGATTTCGACAAATTTAAGACGATCATAATTATAATACGAGCAACGCGAAACCCGTCTTTTTCGAGCCGTAAAGTATCAAGAAAATTGTTTAAATTGCGTCGGCCGCAGCCGGCATGTATAATAACATTGCGCCATCGCATCGTGTTTCTCCAAAGATATTTTAATTAAATTTACGTTAACGAGCACGGCGGCGGCGAAACCAGTGTGCAACTATATACTATTATATTATAATATATAGTGTTGTGCATATACATACAGCGTATAAAACTGCGCTTGCACGGTGTATACTCGCGCGCGCGCACGCACACCGTTTGATGTGTTTCCGAATCAAAAAGCAAAGGCGCTTTTCGACTTTTCGAGGGCTCCCATCATCGTAACGCGCGCGCGGCGTATTATATTTTGATTATTAAATTACGTTTAAAGCTTATTATAATTACCATTCTTTTGTACCACCGCCGACAAATTGCAACCAACACAGTATAATACTGCGAATACTATATATAATGTGTATTACGCGCACAGTTTTTCGTCCACTCTCACCCTCTCTCTCGTTTCCTGCAGGTCTTCGACCGCGCGTCCGCTTTCGATTTCAAACGTATCCTTTATTATTATATTATATGTGTGTATACGTGTGCGTTGTGTTCCGCGAGTACGCCCACTTGATGAAATTATTATTATTATTATTTTTCTCATTTCGTGCGAATACCACGGCGTCAGAATAGTGTTCGTCATAAATGCAGCACGGCGTGCATTTAAATTATTATTTATTTACTATTTTATTCTCCGCCTTTTTTGTAACCCTGCTATTCCCAGCGTCACTGGCTTCGGTGTAAAATATATATTCCATGATTATGCTTACATAATTGTTACCTATCAGTAAGAGCCACCGTCATCACGACACGGATTATTACGACGCGTGTATTAATTTCTCTTCATTTTCATTTGAATTTAATTCTACTTATTCCGTATAATATTATGTCTTAAAACTACCTAACTTTTAACGATTTGGCCAAATCCCATTATATCAAATTCTTTTCCAAACTACACACTCATTATAATCCTTTAATCCAAAAATTTTCCTCTGCAGTACACGCTCCCAGAAGATTAAAAAGGCTGTGGTCCCGAGACATGCTTAACGCATAAGATACAAAAAAATAATAAAAACAATTAAATAATACCAAATAATTAACCTAATGTAAGTTCTTGTCAGGTGGCACTACTGAGGGTCTTCCTATTCTAATATTTTAATGTTATTTAAAAATGTTGTCATCAAATTTATTGATTATTGTAAAAATAGATTTTAAATATATTCTTATAAAAAAAAAAATATTATATCAAATTGGAAATCGTATTACTTACCGTATATTAAATCCATTTTCTTTGTCCTCGGCAGCGTATTGGTATACGCTATTATGTCCTATAAATTGAATAAAAAATTATTATTCTTATTATTTCGTGCAAAATAGATATTTTTATACTTCGTTCATAATTACAATGAGTAAGTACCTATTATTGGTAATATTATATTATAAATTATTATTATATTAGTAATTACAAAATAATGACATATTTAACATTCGCTCATTCTTATTTAATTCATTTAGCTGTGTCTTTCCTTCAAAATTCCTTCAAAATCTATACAGTAAATCCACCACGTGTCTAAAATGACTAAGCTCATATTATAACGGAATATGAATAAAATTATGAATACCTATTATATAAGCATTATAAGCGATCGAATGATCGTGTGTGAATTATTTCGATTTCCATAGAAAAATTATATCTTGAGCACCGTTAATGCAGGGGATGATTTTTAGTACATTTTAATTTTCTCGGCTCTATACACTTTTTTTTTTAATAATACAATACGATGACATGGAATAAAATACGTATTCACAACAAAAATATACGCTGATAGAAATCGTGTTCATCAACGGTGACGTTTTTATATTATGGTTTCGTGATGATAATATACTATATTTATACTATATAGAAATCGAATGGCGGCAGCGAGTCACCAACTTTAAAAACGTAATAAAAAAGGCGATTCCAACAAAAGCCTTCTCTCCTCATTCTTGCAGTGCACGTAATGGAATAAAACTCGATGTCTGATACATGTATTGCATATTATTTAAATGGATCTTTGTGGTTTATATGCTACTCCAAACACACTCATCAAGATATTTTTACATAGATAAGCTTGTATTTAAACACAATAATAAAATTAAAAAAATAATAATGATTATAGGTAGTAATATTTATATAAAAAAAAAAAAAAAAAAAACGGTGAGTTTAATTCGCTCTGCTCGTTTATAGTTCCCCTTTTTCTAGTAATAAATTTTGCTTTCGCTAATTAATGCTCACTTTTTTTTTTTAAAAATTTACAACTTTTAAAATGGCCGCGGGGGCACCAAACTACCACATTGTACATCTGTATAAAATATGTTTTATCACTTAAGGGTACTTTGGGGAGATAGAAAGGTGAGACAATTTTTTCAGCTCTACTGTTTATTTTCATCTTGTCACCGAGCCATAGGATTACTCGAAAAAAACATAGTATAATATTTATACACGAACTATCGAGTAAACTATAGAAAATATGGTTACATTTTTAATCAAAAACCGAAGTAAACATCAAAGCAGCAGACTCGGCATCCGGTCACTAATCCGCTTGTCGAATTTCAGTCTTTGACGTTTTTTCTTTTCGACTCAAATGAAATTAAAAACGTTCAGAATCTAAAAAAAAACCCTTGCAAAATACGTACTTTTAATAGCACGTTATTATATAATTCTATGATAATCGAATTCATCAACAGAAAATTGCATGAAAAATATAAATATAATCATATAAAATCATATTATGATATAACGATATGAAGCGGCATGTACCGCAGATACTTTGATATTTTTAACTAACAATACAATGCGGGAGAGTAAAAAAAAATCAGAAATCAATTTATTCTTTACAGTTTGTACAGTATAAAAAATGGCTTTTTATCTACGCTTTTCACTGCTGCGCTAGAGATTTATTTCATTCTCAATAATAATGTGATATAGAGATCGTTAAGTCGCTATATGATGATATAGAGACGCATACGGTATAACGGCATTACGCTATAACGTAATGGATTTGGATCTAACGCGTTACTTTCTTAAGATATCATACATTTTATTTATTTTTTTTTTTTTATCATAAGTTTAAAAAAATAAAATAAAATCTTAATTATAAAACAAAATACATAACTGGTATTTACATCAAATGAAATTAATTTGTAGAGTATATAATACACCGTCAATGGGAAAAAGATCCCTTGGCTACAGGGTACGATTACGTACCTGCAAAGGATTTAAACATTTAAACACGTTGGAAACGTGCATAATAATATATATTCAAAGTGAGACGATTGGGGGTCGGTCGAAAGATCGGATTTATTTATTACCTTTCTATTTACAATGACGTATTATTATATGATATAAATAAGTACATTTACAGATCTTTCGAATACGGATTTAGATAAATGCACAATAACAATAAATCGCTCCGCTGATAACGGATAGTACGAGTATTGTAAATACGGATGGGAATAATTATTGTAACAAACGCGCGTAATACGCCAAATAATATTGCAGGTACGCAACGGAAATACCGATTTGATGTAATATATTACGACGGTAAAAAGACCGAACTATACACGGTATAATAGTCGTTTCAACCTTTACGAAAAAATAAACCTCCCGTGCGTTCGACAAAAGGGACCGAAAACGCGAAAATGCACGGAAGTACATACGACCGCGACGAACGAGCTAGCAATAAAACTTTTCGGCGCGATAAATCTGGAAACGGTCCGCTTTATCAACGGATGTTGCGGCGATATTACATTGTAATAACGAAACACGCGTAATATCATTATCGCATAAATCAGATATTTTCGACCGCTGCCACAACAAGCGCGCAGTGTATCCCTCGTGTGTGTGTTTTCGCGAGCCTTTAGGCCGGTCATGTTTTATTATGTTCGGCGATGGACAAAGTATTTCTGCTCGCCAAATGTATACTGTTATACATATACACATAGAAATACTAAATGTATGCGTATATTTTATTATAATGGCGTGATAACGGTTGTGGTAATCTGTTTGTAATACATATGGTCACATGGGAAAAAGCCTATTGCGGGATCGACTGCCGCCGTCGCCGCCGCGTGTCATTTCGAGTTGATATACTAATTATGACTTATAATAATGTATTTATCATAAAACACAAAAATGCTTTTTGCATATTTTATAATAGAATACAAATTAATCATTGACGGTACATATGTGCGCGGAACACGCAGAATCCTAGAAATGTGTAAAATTAAAAATACTTAGTAAAACCACTCAATAGCAAAAAGCAAAGTAACTAAATTAAGTCTTATTAGGAAATGAGATTATTAATACGCAAAACTAATATCTTTTCAACACATTTTTATAATTAACTCACACACGCGAGTTACAATAACGATTTAGTCAGATAAATTATTTACAAATTAGGTCGTTCCACTCAGCATGAGCGGAAGTAATTAGTTGGCGAAAATAACCAAAATTACAAAGGACAAATCGAGAAAAGGAGGTGATTCAGTAGTGTATATAAGGGTTCCGATCAGCACCGAAAATTGACGTTTGAAGATCCATTCACTGAATAAGCTCTATCTGTCATAATTATTGCCATCTGCAACATTTTATGGTTGTATTTATTTGTTTTATGTTGATTTACTTAAAATTTTAATAAATAATTTTAATAATACCATTATAAGTATTCTCTATTCTATTTATGAATATATTATAACATTTAAACATTGTTTCTACAGTCTGGTTTAAACATCCAGCACGTAACAATATGTAAATTTTTCTCTTTTTAGTTAATTATACGTAATTTTGTTTTATCATGTTACTTTTTCCACAGTAGGATTTTTTTCTCATTCTCAATTATTAATACTCAAGAAATAACTATAATATTATATTTTAAACATACACTGTAATATGAACGATTGCCTACACTATACTTCTTAAAATTTAAAACGACAATACGACGTTCAAATCGTGTTAAATAATGATTTCGTTATACATCATCCATGGTACAAATATTATGAATAACTAACATTTACTTTAGTATCTAGTATTTAACGTTACACAAGGAACTGATGACTGTTATGACAAAAATTAACACCCCAACTGGGTTAAAACTTGAATTGTCATCGCAATCTTACCTAATGTTTCGTACCACTTCGGTGACAAACAGGATAAGTTTCTGCGTTACTGCGTTTCGGCCGAAGCTTACGAACGAGCATGTTGTGATAATAATTTAACGATAAGCACTTCGTAAAATTCGTCATCGCGATGCGTACGTTTTAAAACGAGAATTCAACGATGGGACTGCACTATGCGTGGCTGTTTATAGTCGGTTGACTCTTTTGTTTCGACTTCACGGCTTCCGACGCTGTGGGTGCCGTGATTAAATAATCTAAAGTCTACTGATCCTCGGCAGTAGCAGACCCTTATACGACGACCGAAACGAATTAGACCCGCCGAAAATGTTAATTTAGCAACCCCTTTCTGGGTGCGTGCCCGGAACCCCGAGTGAAATAATATATAAAACAACACCCGCGTGAGGTGTACACGTACGTATTTAATACCTATAAATGAATACAATACACACGTACACGCTCATCACATGTGAATCGGAGTGCATAAAATAAACATCTCTTGATTAACACTAACTAACTTCACGCGTGCTTAAGTGTATTATTTTCGGTTATACGTTTAAGTCCGATACGTAAAATTATTAAAACAAACCTCACGAGAGCCGAGGTGAAATAGGGTTAAAACTGGTAATCCAATCAGGTATTTACAGACTATACAGTTCGGGTGCATTTCGTCTTCTAATAGACATATTATTAATCATAAACACTGAATTACCAACGACATATAATATTATTGTTTTAATTCGATTGATATCAATTTTACCGTCTCGCGTGCACCAATCTGAGAGATGTAAATGGTACAAATACGATATTATATTATTATGTTATTATATTACCAGCCCAAAAAATCAAACCTGGATCAATTCAATACTCAACAAAAATAAGCCAAACCTAGCACTATTATGAATTAAACCATTCACATTATATCACTACTAATTAAATCGACCAAATGAAATAAAATACACACTATATACTATACCTATAAATTACAAAAGTGCAGTACCCCAATGTTTAAAATTCCCATAAATTCTTACTTGTTGTCTGTGTTCAAAGCATTATATTGGTGTCAACGCCAGTTTTAACGATTACATTCGAAGTATCAAAAACCAAAATCCCGTAATAAGTATTTTTTTGTGTCTGTAGTATAACTCACATACAATATATGAACAGTAATAGTACACTTATAGCTTCTGCCTAAAATGTAAATTATAAGATAGTGTAGCTGTTTAGGTATAAATACTTTAACGCACGGTGCCTCAATACCTACATTACAGTGTTTAAGTTTAAGAAGTTTAAGAACTGTTTGTATACATTATTAAATAACCCAATGCAACAACAAAAAACCGTGTCTAATACATACATATCTTCTTAATTGTACGCTGCAGAGGAGTAAAGCTGTTTAGATGAAATTAGCGTCTTTATTAAGATAATTTCATGTAAAGCACATAAAGAATATATATATATATATTCTATTTAATTTTTTATAAGATTTTTTATCAATACATTTAAATATTTTATACACTTTCCAAGACAAAACACACATAATAATGGAAATAAAATACATATAAATATAAAATTCATATATTTAATTTTGAGAGCCATGATTCTACAAAAACACGAAATTAAATAAACTTGCATCTTATGTTATATATCAATATGAGTGACTATGCGAGGCTCTGATTTAATTAAAAATATTTAAGTAAATACTAAATACAATATTTTCATACAATATAAATTGAAATGTGAAAAATGCAGCTGAAAACAAAATTTGTGTACTATGGCTAAATGTGTACTATGTATTTATGGTTAAACTGCAATATTGAACACGTGAGAAACGACGATGAAAAAAATTATATATATATTTATAAAGATGTAGGAAACACAACACTACTACTCACATTATTATTATTTATTCGTTCGTTTTAAAAATAAAAATCAATATTGTACACAAGATCGAATGCAAACCTGTAGAATACAACGCACCAATATGCACTTCAATATAATATACAACATGTGCTCTCGTATTACCGTATTATAATGTAAACGACGTATCGAAAATTCATAATTTATTTACACGTGAATCCTATACAGTATACATTATATTATATCGGGAACGTGTTCGAGAAGTGTATTACGTATGTATAATATGTTTTACCAACCGACTCTATTTGCCAGCCGAACGACCCCTAAATTATGCAAATCCGCCAATGTATCTGTATATATTCCGACTACACAACTCTAAATCCATTTAATATCCATCTGACACGCCGAACATTATTTAATGTGTTTACAGACCGTAAAAAGTTGTAATAAAATATCATAGAGTACAATATAGAATACATTAATATAATGTATTCTGCGTAATCTCGTTTAACCGAAATAATAATAATAATGCATTATTATAATATAGAACGTAATCACACGATATATAATCGAACGTGTTAAAACCATCGAATTATAAATAAACTCCAATATTAAAATGGAACGTGATGTAGGAGTCGATAGGGTGACGGTGACCATTAAGGTGACGACTAGCCCCAGGGTTCAATTTTACTTGGAAAATATAACACTTACAATTATCTGTGCGGAAAAATAATATGACATACTTCATGGTATGTTCTACATTCTGAATATTCTATATCCATTCGACACCCACAGGTGTCTATCGCCACCATCAATCGATAACCCCACAAGCAATGCAAAAATGCAGCGATTACATTTTTGGAATTTGTTAGTCTATTATTGATACCATTTTTAACACGACCCATCTATAGTATTCGATCACCCCAAAAATAATGTCAAATGTTATATGAATATATGCATGGATTTGTGAGTCTTTCAAAGCTCAGATAATAGGAGCACTGGAAAAACATAAGTGCGTGCTGTGAACATAATATTTACTAGGTATCGATTTTCGGATTATACGCTATATTTTCTTCAAATAAAACCTCAACGACTTGAATGTATTCCTATATCAATCTTCATTCGCGTATAAATGATCGTCCCTTACGTAGATATACAACGTAGTCAATGACAAGGTATGCGACTGTATAGTTCTCTGCGTATATGGTGTGCAATATATTATTAAAATCATGGTGCGTATAATGTACAATAATAGTAATCATATATTCCAAGGAGATAAAGGGCAAAGCGGAGTGATGGAGAGGGTAATTTGGTATATAAATTATTGTTAAGCGACAAACCGTGGGCGTCTCATAAGACAGTTGCGGTTTGAATATGGTCGCACGTCGACGACTATCGGTCGTACTGCAGTAGACGCGATTTAATGAATTTACGAACCCGACGAAGTCGAATTCTGCCGAAATAGGGGCGTTGGTTAGCCGTGTAGTTCCCTCGGGTCGCGCACTCGGTCCGGTCGAGCTCCGAGTCCGATAATAATTACCATTATTATTATTATTATTATACATGTATTTATCTAATAATTACATATATAACGACGACAATAAACATACATGTATATATATATATATATATATATATATATATATATATATATATATGTATAAGTATATAAGTAATATAAATCCGTATTTATACCGACGGCAGCACAGCAACTACGATAGGGCTGCGGAGGCCATCATCCCCACGCGGTCGTTATGTGATGATGGTGGCAGCGGCAGGTCGTCGCGCGCGCGTTGCAAATCGCTGATACGAGGATTATATTATCGTATTTATACTACACACACACACACACACACACACACACACACACACATACACAAACGAGGAGGTAATAATATAACGGGCTTGCTCCACGAATTATTGTTAATACAACTTTTGTTATTGTCTGTACGAGCGTGATTTATAAACTATACGTGTATATAATATAATAATGCAGTTACCAACAGTGGTGTTGCCGGGATAGGGACGATTATCCCTCCTCTCTATACGTAGTATACCATAGTCATTGTTTTCGATACTGTGCACTATCGAAAAGCGTATTGGTTTAATAAATCGATTCAACATTTTTATACGTGATTCGTGTTGCATTATTGTAATCGTGTTTTTACATACCTAATTAATTAAAAACAAAATTGTTTATCCTCAGTAGAAATATAAATATTTAATAATCGTATTGAATAAAATCGATGAAAATACAATTAAATAATCTATGGATGGTAATGAACGATTGAGTAATGGAGTCACCATCATAATAAGGGCCATATGAATGTAAAAAAAAATGTAAATTTTGTTCGCTTACAACAGTCATTACAAAAACAAAAATTGATCCATGAGGTAATATCAGCTGTGGATTTTATATTATAACTGGGGACATCATACTTACTAATACATTTCCTGTGCAAAACCGTTAAACGTAAAACTTATTTAATAGTGACATATAGTGCGAAAACATAACATAAACGTTTCTTCTTATAAACGGCACATTTCGTAAATAAGTGTATAAAAATTAGCCGTTAAACAATAGCGTCTAATTGGTTTATTTACGACTGACAATTCCGTGTTCGGATTACCGTTCCGGTTTATGGGTAATCACGACCCGGCAGCGGCACTTCAGTGTCACTATCCTGTTCTCGTAAATGTATCATAATATATGTATAGAGGTGCCTCTATAATATATGCGATTCAACAGTGCAAATAGGTAACGGTTACAGCTCTGCGCTGCTCTTTTATTCCGGTTGGTCGTCTATACTATAACGATAAGATCACGGTTATAAGTTCACATTTCAATCCACTGATAGTACACGCCTAGTGCCTACCCATCACGCCGGCCTTCCTTAAATTTTCGAGTACCACGTGAATAGTACGTTTCATTAGTATCATACAAGGTTTATGTTTTCAAAATCCGAAATAGATTCGCGTAACCGAAATCTAAACCCACTGATTGCAATATTATACATACTAATAATGTTTTCATATAATTTATAATGTAGTATTATGTATTCGTAGATATCTATCTATATTATCAAGAATCGAAAGTCCTTATGAACAACACGGAAACCCGAAAGGAAATCGATAGAGAATCCTAATGGGGAATAAGTAGTTTTGCTGCAGGATATACGAATTATTTTACGGGTCAACCGGAAACATTGTCTAACGGAACATTCCCGATTCTCGATTCCGTCTTGGATGCGGTTCACCATTGTACTTACCCTCGTATGTACACATAGTGTACAGATAAATCTTGAATATGGTGCACTGCAGCATGTGCGCAAGGATAAACGGGTTCACGCGACTTTTCTGCTGCTCAACCGAGTACTGTCTGTTCGACTTATACATGCGAACCTCTGGGATCGGCTATACGTATATACAGTGCGACTTTGTACGACTTATACAAACGATTTTACACTCGAATACTCGGCGGTAGCTGACACACCGAAATACTATGTTAAATTCACGATATATATATATATATATATACTTATAAATAAGGCACGTTTAATTGTGAGTGTGTGTGAGGATTAAATTCAAGAATATATACGCTGGAAAACGGCTAAACTAGTATATATATATATTTATATCATCCTTAAGACATACACACACACACATATATATATATTCAATGTATATACCTATATGTATATGGTACAATACTAGAATTTACCATTTATAGTTAGTAAAAGCTGAAGATCATAATTGCATTCAGATTTCAACCATAAGCGTTTCGTAACAGCAAAAACTGATCAATATACGTCAGACGAAAATGGACGTATTATTCTTAAGCTGCATTAACGCTCAGAAAGAAACCTTTGAATATTAACCATATTTTAATCAAATTAAATTAAAATGATATCGGAAATTTATATTTTAATTAACCACAATTAAGTATAAAATACGCATTATAAGCATTACACGATAACATAAAATTATTAAAATACAAGTCCAAGTCTCTGACACATCCACTTCAAATTTGGAAACGTACTGGAACTTTTGATGGATGGGATGGTGCACGGGATAAAGTGCATTAAGAATGCACTAACGAAAGCCCCGGGTTTGGAATTCAAATTCAAAATGGAAGGTACCAATGACATGGACCTGTAAAATACGTTAAATTCAAACAGACAGATAAACCTATTTTGATTATTTATTAAATTAAATATACCATATCATAACAGCAATATAACGCAGTTTATCAATCATACTCTAATTTATATTTGTCGTGAATAGAATTACTATTATAGCTATTAAAATATCCTATAGGATGTACACAGTTTCGCATAAAATTATGATTTTCGGCTTTTTTTATTACTGAGCACAATTAATGAAACATAACATAAACCAGTAAAGCTTAACTTAACCTTGGGATCGGATTTTCACGGTAACTTCTACAATAAACACACACACACACACGCACGCACATATATATATATATACAGGGTGTTTCCCGTGTGCAATCTCTGAGACGAATTTACATGTTATCCCGGTCCCGGATCTCACGTCATAGGGGTGGACTCAATGAGCAGGACGACTCGAACGAGGACGGTAAGTCGTATTTCTTGCAGAGATTCATCGCCCCCGCACGAGCATTGCAACAAATGACCAAGTTCACCATGTACGTCGTTTAGGCCCGACTTGCCGGTCACGGGTCGTTTAACTTTTAGCCACAGTCCGATTTTCACGGTTAGTGTCCGCCGTCCGGTAAAGTTTTAGCGGTAATCCTTGGGTTTTTTATTTTTAATTTACCGCCATCGGTCGGACAAAATTTACACTTAATATTATATTCGAAAAATGCGCGATCGGAGTAGATCGTGAAACAACGAATACATATAAATTTGATATCACACTTTTATTATAATCCCTAAATGCCTAATAAGTAATATTTATTATAAGCATTACCTAAAAAGCACATAATTATTTAAAAAAGAACACAAGTTCCGACAAATATTTGTTGAGATTTCTTAATTAAGATTTGCAACTCCGTGAAAATGTAGGCGTGCACATTTTCATCAACTGTCCATTTTTGTTTCTTTTTTATTTTCTAATTAGTATAATTAGGTAATAGTGTAAAATAATAACTCTTTCAATAAGCACTGTTTTATATAATATACAGGTAACGTATCCACATTTCCCCTACAATAAGTGTATAAGAGCATACTCGTTGGTTACGTTCAAAATATCACATGCGGATGCGTGATGAAAAGCTAAAAAATAATATGACATCAATCTGCTATCGAGTTTTTTTGTGCACATTTAGAACTTATACTGGTGTATTACGAGTTTTAATTAATTATCTGATCTTATCGAAATGGGATGAGCAATATCTGTAATAACGGCGTTTGTTGACTCGTTCTGTTGACTAATAAACCCGCTCGCACCGTCTCGTCAAATAAACTTTGTAATATAGAAATAATAATATATATATATATATATATATATAAACGAAGTACAACACGGAACAACAAGGACCACTGCCGACGACCACTATTCACTCTGATTATATTGTGTCCCGCCATGTCCTTCCTCTATGTATACACGCCGTAAGACCGACGAGGAATTTGAGTTTCACTTAATTTTATTTGTTATCAAATACAGTCCTCCGCATTCAGGATTGATTGCAGAGAAATTATTTCGAAGGGGAAGCAATAAAAGGTATACACATTACATAAGAGGAGAGGGTTCACTATAAATTACATCACCGATACTCACAATATCGCTGTGGACGAATACCGACTTTGTACTGTCATCGTTTCCGCGGTCCAATATAGAACGCATGATGCCATCTCGTTAGCCATACAAAAGAAAAGAGTAGATTCCACGTATAGATGTGTAAATAAAAGTATAACAGCTCCCATATTAATCACCATTGACAATATTAACCGGAGAAATATGCAAAAATAAAAACATGTGTTTTTCTACGTGTCAATTATATGTAATACGTATAAAATTAAATGTTTCTAGATGATTCCACCAATGTAATAACTCTTGTTCTATCCCTTATTATTATTATTATTATTATTTTTTTTTTTTTTAATTAATATTATAGCAACAAAATTGTGTAAAAATATTTTTTTGAATATTGGAATTCAAATTTGAAAATGTAAAATTTTATTTTACCATTAAAAAAAAAAAAAAACAATTTATGTTTGGTAATTTATTATGGTTTTTAAACTTTGTATAATAATAATTTTTTATCGTATAATTATTGTACGTTCAATCAAGATTAGTTTAGGTTATATCTAAATTAATGGTAATTTACAGATATACAATATTATATGATCAAATTATGTGGCAAACAATATTATTGTTAACTTTTTCACAAACTTAGAAAAATCTTAGAAAATTAACGAATAAATCTTTATCAGAGTTTTAAGCACCAACATATTACTAAAAATCCGTGTTATAAACAGCTATTTTTAATTTTTTTTTTTTTTTTTGAACAGTAGAAATTTGAGTTTTAAAAATGAAAAAAAAGAGTTTAATTTACCGAATTACCATACAATTTATTTAAAAATAATGAATAGAACATTTTTATTGAATTTTTCGAATCATCCTGAAATACTCTGTATAATGAATATAGTATAATGCACATAGAAGAATAAATATATATAAAATAATAAACTGATATATCAACGCACGGCCTAAACTACTGAGTCAGAATACTTGAAATTTTGCGCAGTTTCTTTGTAAAATGTAAGCGAGCACTAAGAAAGAATTTTTCACATTTTCAAGAATCGATGATGATTTGAACTTAGAGCTGAGTGTATAATTTTTCTCACTGATTGATTACTAAAGTAATATTTCATGTTGATTTTGTGTTGATTTTATTATGGTGGATAGTAAAATACCCATTAAATTTTTTGAGTCATTATGACAACCAAAATAATAATCAAATAACTAATATAATAATAATCTGATCATAAAATTTGTAGATTTTCAGTATATTTTGGAGCAACCCTTCTGGCCGAAATCGTGTACAAAGACATAAGAAAAAACATGTAATAGCATTAACGATGAATTTTTCAATTTTCAACCTTTATGGGAGTTAAAGGGGTAAAAGAGGTAAAATGGAATTATTTTACTTTATGTAATAACAACCATTAATAATAGATTTTCCAAGATTCAATTCTTAAATGTCTCAAAAGGGATAAAAATGAAAAAAAAAAATGGGCTAGCCTGAACCACTTAAGTTATTGATGTGAACTTAGGTCAGATGTTTCGATTTATAGTGTAAATAACCATTGCTATTTTGATTAATTTCAACTTTAAGCCTAGGAAGTTATTTACATTTATATAATCATAATTCATAATACAGTCAAATGAAACTCCAGGAAATGCTGAGTAATGAAAGCTAGTTGCATAATATAATTTTCCATGTCAAATGTAATATAACCTTTCGTAATTCTAATGAATATTAAGCATATTTGTATTGTCACGTACGCTCTAAGCGATTTCATTTCTATAGTTTTATATTTTACTCTTTACACTTACTCTTACTCGTTCTTGATTGTAATACTATAAGTGGAAATACGTCGTGGTTATAAGTATAAAATAAATTTCCACACGATCCACCGTTTGTACGCGGCAGACTGCGATTCACGAAATAGGGATTTTCGTCGTGATGTGCCAACGACGCCCGTAACCATAAATAATATAGACATTTACATAAGTTATTATACACCACGTAATAACTTGTGTGAATAATTCATGACAAATTTCAATAACTTCGTATCGAACGAGTAGATAATAATTAAAAGTTTTCATACTCGTCGTCTCGTATTTATACTTAGGGACGTACATAAAACATAATATTATACACATTAAAATAATAACCGAGATTTCTTATTAGAATATTTGTTTCAGTATACATAACTTTAATGATTAGAAATGTTTCTGTCGTCGATTTAACTAATTTGCTCCCCCCGGCATATTATAATTATAAGCACATAACTGCATATATATATATATATATATATATACGTATAAGATATAAATAAATAGGTACGTCAAAGTTTAATTTAAACAATAACTTCCTGCGTGTTCCCGCGTACGCAGCATTTCAATACGTGCAATTTGTATATAGTCTCAACATTTTGCAGTCACGTCCTTCATTTGTATACATCCCTGTTTACATGACTTCTATTGTCATATAGTAGTATTATCTATATTCAATATATAAAAGGATAAACTATTTGACTGACTTACTCAACGCACAGTCAAAACCATTCTACATACATGACCTTCTGTGCACATATGTTTTTTGTACAATGTAATTGAGCAGTAAGCACTAACCAGATTGCATGTTTTAAGGGTAAAACCAGTTTTGGGTTCTGAACTGGATGAATAATTATTTTAAATTATTGATTATCTAGATTATTTGATGTTGATTTAATTGATGTGTATGTTAGTTAATATAATTATATTATTTTCATTATTGATTATTATTTTTGTATATGTAATACATATTTATTACATACACATTTTTTTGTAAGTAAAACTTTAGAGCTTTTGCGGCACGGGTTAAAGTTGATCAATTTGTCTGAAATTGTTTTATTATGCTTTTTTTTAAGTAACAGAACCGATTTGAGGGCGGTAACTTGTACATTTTACAATTTTTTTTTTCCTTCATCTATACCAGAGGACTACCCTAAATTATGTATGTTATCAAAGTTCACAAATTAGAAACCGTCATAACTAACACATTAATTATCTTATTAGAATTTACTGATTGTAATGCATTTAAGTTGCAAAGTTAGGGACATACTGACATTGGACGGGGATGTTAACTCCCACATAAGAAAAAAATTGTAAGAAAAAAAAATGTAATTATATATATGGAACCCTCCCCCCCATCTCCCATCCTATAACTAATTCAGCGTAGGCCACTGTCCAAAGTCCATCGTACGAATCGTGTATTCAATGTTGAATTTTCCAATATCAGACGACCACTTGGTATAAATGTGAACAACGTCCGAACATTACAAATAACGATTTCATTTTACTTTTTCCTCTTCTTCTTCTTCATTTTCTTCAAAACGCACACATGGTGCAGTGCATTTCGATTGGTCGG
The DNA here is from genome assembly GCA_025469195.1 of Chaitophorus viminalis. Classification (NCBI taxonomy): domain Eukaryota; kingdom Metazoa; phylum Arthropoda; class Insecta; order Hemiptera; family Aphididae; genus Chaitophorus; species Chaitophorus viminalis. Next base: position 197,868 of record JAIPRK010000146.1, on the reverse strand, counting down.
ACGTATACAATGCGCGTAACAACTAACAATGGATATTTTCGCTTTGACACCTCATCAATATTCGTATGTGTATATATAAATGGTCTTCCGGTCGCCCCAGGTCGTCCATACTCACTGGCCGTATGTATAGTCGCGTCCATAACAACTCTCACGGTAACGGCCGGGGAAAGAAAAAAGTCCCTTCCTGTATTTCCGGAAAATCAGCGTCCCTTTGGCGGTCGCTCTCAGTTTTCACGGTCCTTTGATGCTGTACGTACGCTTATCTATATATATGTATATATAAGTATACGCGGTGCAAACGTGACGAGTTCCACGGCGTAATGAACGAGTCGTCGACCCTTTGGCGCGAGCGTAAGTAAAGGTGACACAAAGGGATGCGAGCAAACGAATCATGATAATAATAATAATAATAATAATAATAATAATAATAATAGTATAGGAGTAAAAAAGAGGAAGGAATAAAATAAAACAACGAATTACTGCACCAAATTGACCCGCGGCCGATGAACAACGACGAGCAAACGAGAAATGGTCGGGAGACCACTACCGTCAAATCTGACCCGGCCCGAGGGCGAACGAGATTTGCACGATTTTCAAACTGCGACCTGCACCGTGAACGATAACGGACGAAAAACTAAACCTAGCCCCTGGCCAACACACTCATTAACGCGCTTCCGGTGTCCGAGCACGGCTTTTTATACCGCGTATTATAATGCGTATATAATATTATGTTTGCATATTATACCAATATAGGTATATGTATGTATGTGTGTATAATATGCGCGTGTGTATTTCACATGATTTGCATAAAAAATTTCCATTGCATTAGTGCAGCAGCCAGCAGAGCATGATAACTATTATACGTCATAATATGATACGGTATTAAGTACAGCCAGGTAACGCGTGCACAGTGCATTATGACAATCCTGTCAATATATATAGTCGCTCATACTTTTCGACTGGTCGGCTGCAACGTTTATCATCCTATTAAGCTTAATAACTTATATATACCGATTTATTTATTATACAGTTTATAGGTGTTGTAATATAATGAAATTACTACCTATACGAAGCGTGTTTTAGCTTTAAATTTTCCCACCCAACACCGATGACTACTGATTACTGAATTACCAGTCATACACAAGTTTGTATAATCGCGGTACAGAGAGTGCAGTACATTCACATAATACAATATACTATAATTTATAATATGCTTTATTGGTTTTCAAAGAAGATGAAAACAAATTAAGTACACTGCGCTTTCCAGTAGCCAATTTATAAAATTCTGATTGCACCCAAGTAAAAATATGTGTAATGTATACATATATGTACAAGAAGAAGGAAAAAATTATTGTTACGAAACGAATCCATGAGCTTTGCCATTTATTACGTGTATATTGTCCAATGTGTCCTTTCATTAGTATTATATTATATTGTTTATGTTACATGAACTCATCATAACGATCAAAAACAATTTCAGTGGCGTGTTCAGAATTATACAGATACGATACAATTGTTACACACTGTGTTCATTTTTATTTTCATTTCGATTCCAAGAAAATGCATCATCCAAATCCTACATAATGCGGATCTATCTATCTGAATTTAAAATAAGTAAAAGAAAAAAAAATTGAACACAAACGGATGGTTTTATAACTGTATAATCTATACATAATATGTTTGTTTGTTTTGCTCCTATACAGCATTGAAAATATTTCATTACATCACCGTATTTAAAGAATACGACACCGAACACGTGAGGAGACATTGTTTTTACGCAGAGGAAATATTATCAAATTATCGGATTTACGGCAACAGTATAAGTGTCTATACGTAGAACTGTCGGTTGTAAATTATAAATTAGTTTTAACGATTCAACGTATTTGTAATATAGTCCATATCTTAGCGCTGGGGCACTTGCGTCCCAACGTCCTTTTGACGACGAATCGAAATATTTATTCATGTTTACCGTCACAGCCGTATACAGCCACGGGCCGAACACATAATATACATGTACAAAGTGTAAACGACGACGACATTATATATACACATACATATACACAGGAAGCTAGTACAGTTGTATTATAGTGCATATATATATATATATAGGCTAATCGATGGATATAATTAAATTGACGATGACGACGGTGTAGCTAATCACCTTTGGTAGAACTAACTACAACAGTGGTACCTGCATACATGCACGTGCATAATGAAGGATGTATAGCGACCCGAAACTCGAGTCGCCCTCGTTCTCTCTATCTCCACACACATATATATATATATTCATATACACGGATAAAAGCTGCAAAACGGATTTGTCTGTCAGTTCGCGCCTCATTGCCCGTATAGGTGCCTATCAAAGGGACTTTGCTGCCACCACCGCCGCCGCCGCCGCCGGCCTGTAATCATCGATATATACGCCACTCGGCATGCAGTGTTACTATATATACGCGCGTATGTGTGCACTATTGCCACGCACTGCAAGTCACCCGAAAGGGTGTGCTAACGACGGTTTAATGAATATCTTCGTCGATACAAACGCGATTATAATACACGTCTACATATAATAATGATAATAGTAATAATATAATATTGACCGAGAGCGTACCGTCGTCGAAAGCAATCCATTTCGTGAAATGTACCTACTATGAGGATAGCGCATTATTTTCTCGGCGCGCCCGAGCTAATTCGGTTATCCGCGCGTATACGTATTAAATACGCGATGGCGACGACGACGACGACGACGACGACGAATGCGCGCGGGCACACATCCTCTTGTCTCTCGCACTCCATTATTGTAATTCCGGGAGAGCGAAAAAATTATCGGTCGGGAAAAAAAACGCATCCCCTTCGGCGGTACAACAACCCTTTTGGCGGTGTTTAATCATACAACGGTTACACATACATCCGCGATTCACCCCTTCTCGAAATCCTATCAATTCGTCCGAATTATGTACAGCGCGTGTAACAGCTATTTTTTTATAATGTGTATACAAAAGCACATATAAACAGGCAAACACGTGACCGGTGCCGCCGACTCATCGAATATATATGCAGTATATACGTTACACAATCGTAGTATAGGGAATTAGAGAACACTTTATATAATGTAATATACTAAAACATATATTTAATAAATCCAAGACCAACACACGGTGGCCGTTTACAAAAAATATCGAGATTTTTCGACACGTGTCGGTGGCGGTGTATTGACTACTTGTCTACATATTATATATATTTTATACATATGATTTTACAGATTCTTGCCTCTCGACATCAAGTGTGCATGAAATATATTATATTTGTTCGAAATTCGAGTACGCGCGAGTCTTAGCAACTAATCGGATATTTTCGCCACGTGCGATATTAATAAAATCTTTACAAGCATCAACCTTTGAGGCAACAACCACTCTACCATTGAATAATATATATTACTGATTAACGAATAGTTTTAATAGAGAATTTTAATCACCGGTATGCACCGCGGTATGCGATGAAAACGTGAATTAGAGAAAAGTAGCAAAAGAAATACGTGAAGGGAAAAGAAAAGTTTTTTTTACATTTTTGTATATATAGATACTACGATTCACGACTAAACTAAATTATTGATATTCGGTAATTATTTTAAAAATCTTGACGCATCATTATGTTGCACATATACGTATACATTGCGTATTGTAGTAAAATCACATGCTCTACAAATGCTTTCGGGTTTGATCTTTCGTACATTAAATAACGTAGAAGATCACCTTCGATGCCTAATTATATACAGTACATAGGCCTTCAATTTGAGTTGTCAGCTTAACCATGATGTGTGTAATACAAGCAATATCAACGTTCTAGAGCATTATATTATAGGTTGTCACAGTGTAAAAATAATAATTTATACGGTATAGAACACTATATTATATAGACGAATAAATATTACGAATAATACCCGTGATCGGTTTGCATTATCGTAGCAGAACAAACATTAAATATACTATAAATACAACATTTACTCGACAAGCATTTATACGTACATCCGTCCCGATGATGACTAGTACTGCAAACAAATATTTACAATTGCATGCACATACACGGCGCGTCCCGGCTAAATTAATTCCTCCTCCCCTCCTCTTAACACCAATAACCCTTGCAGCAGCAGCGGGGGTGGATTTTATTCTTCCGGTCCGCGTGCGACGACTGTACGCCCTGAGGCAGTGGCGATTGCTTTTTATAAACGATGATGACGATGATGATTCAACAGTGCAATTATTAAACCCGGAAGTCCCCGGGTGCGCGCGAACCGGACCGAAATAACGAGTGAGAGAGAGAGTGAGAGAGCGACCGCAGCGTGCGCGGGTGCGTATATCCGATGAGGCGGCGGAGAACGCGCGCGCAAACGAAGAGGATATATTGTACGAGATTATACGGTATTTTCTATTTAGAACGTAATGCGCATGCATATAATATATATATATATATATATATATATGTATAAATTTGTACGTTTACTTATTCTGTATATAATATATATATATATATATACGTATATTGTACATAATATACGAATCGTTTGACCGAGTGCGAGAGAAATTAGTGGTGCCAAAGGGGATGCACAGTGTGGTTCGGAAGTATGAACGCGTGAGGGTGCGGCGGTGGTCATGGGAAAGCGTCCATCTGGAAAATCCACCGGACACGGTTTGGCCAACGAACCCCCGTCGACCGTTTTCACTGCAATTATATACTACCAAATACACATGATGCATTGGTGCGCATATACATACATACATACATACATACATACATACATACATACATACATACATACATACATACATACATACATACATACATACATATATACATACATACATACATACATATATACATACATACATACATACATACATACATACATACATCATATAGATACCGCGGTGTATATAGTCAAATATGTATATGAATTTAATATAGCAATAATTAAATCCCAGTTTTTCCGGCACGACGAGTTTCGCACGTATTATTATTATTATTATTATTATTATTATTATTATCATCATTATTATTACCATTCCCATATCGTTATTATTATATACATATATGCTATGCACGTTGTGCACAAACGGTCCCGAACACGGATTAATTTTTCCACGTGGTCCCCAGGCAGTGGCAACAATACCGACGCACAGCGTACAGGTAGTCACTATATTTAGCTACCGCCGTCCAGAGTCCTGCGACCGTGCACTGTACATGGTATACTCGTATGTGTATAATACACGGGTACAGTTGAACGATCCGAATGCCTGGTACCAGAACGGTGTTTTACTGCTCACGAGATTTCAAAAATGAATACAAAATATAAACGCCCCCGACCCGTCGTCTCTTCGCATATCATTATTAAAATCAAAGGCTTTTATTGGTACATTAAAGTACTATATGAAAATAGAAACAAAACCTGTGATCGTTATAAAATCTTCATTAATAAAATTTATAATCCAACTAGAAAATTCAAAACCGGCAGGTGTACGAAATAAAATATATCGATACTATGATGTTTTGAGAACTCCGGTTGTTTAAGCCAAAACAAAAAGTAAAACATACCCCTTGTTTCAATTATACTCCTCAAATTATACTGTTGAATAACAAAATGACTTTAATGAGTAAAAATAAAATGCTAAAATATATACAGTACACCATAATGATTTCGTACGTATTTATTTATTCAAAAAGTTGTAATTAATGAAATAATTGTATTAATAATATGTATGGGCGAATAATATTTAATAGTATGCAGTATATCTATATACAATATAGGTATCCACTATACAATGACTCCCTGCAAAAAACTTTAAAACTGAAGTACTAATTTCCCTAATGAACATATTAAAAATGTTTGTCGTAGTTTTTCACGATTGTTATATTCGTCTATATTACACTTTTCATACGCATTTCAAAACTTTAATATTATTGTATTAAAACTTTAAATTAAACAGACTCGTGCATTGTAAATTTCATTTTAATTAACGTCAATTACCTACTCATATTCGACTATACATTTATATAGTAAACTCTCATACCAAGGTTCTGCATGTACAACAATTGATATTTTATTCCTATTGCAACTATATTAATTAATAATTACCTAAATTACCTAACAACGCTGATGTATCCTATAGAAAAACAATTTATGTGTCATAAATACAGAAATAAAACACGCAACTCAATTTGGATGACGTATAACTTCGGGTTATAAATTATTTTGTTTAAAATCCGATTACTTATTTATTTATTTGGGTTTCAATAAAGCATAGAACAAATCATTTATTAATTTATAGTTACAAAACAGTTTTAAACGTTGTAGATTATTCCTTTAACTATCTACGGTATCCGATATTGAGAACAATAATAAATATTTTTTATTAAAATAAATAGATTAAAAATTTTAACGTCTAATACTCAATTATACAAAGCGATCGACGTAAATTGAAATGATAAATTGAATTAGAATAAATGAATGAGGAAATCGTTACAATAAAATATATCGTTGCAAGATAGGTGGTATATCATTATTCACGAGTTGTTGTTATAGTTCGTGCGTCCAGAACTAGATAGCGTTGTATTTATGAACATTGTATTATTAATTATTGTTCACCATTGTTTTACTGCGAACGATTTTTTCCCTTCCGCCCGTAATATCATGCTCCCTTTTGAAATAACCTAAAGGCTGAACGTTTTCGAATTTTGCTATGGAATAATTTCATAGCTATTGCGTTTAATACTTTTGTTTCGGAGTTGTAATAAAAAAGCACGACAAATATAACTCTTGTGGGGAAAAAAAAACTATTGTTACAAAAATAAGCTTGAGCCAAAATGTGTATAGATAATATAATAATTAATTAGTCTCGATGATTCGTGTATGCTGTAAAGCAGTGTTTCTCAACCGGTGGTCCGTGGGCCAGTCATAAGTGGTCCACGGTACCTATTAATTATTATTATTTTTTTTTTTATTGATACTTTATTGAAAACAAAAATAACCCGGCAGCGGAGGCCATTAGTTAATACTAATTACATTTTTTACAAATTTACGATTTTTGAATTTTACATAATTTTATATTATCTTAATAGTAACACTTGCAATTATATTTTATCTATAAGGTTGGTTAGTTTTGAGAAGGAAATGATTTTTGTATTTTGATCGGGGCTTGGTCCGAGAATTTCGTCGAGTGTTTGACTGATATCTGTATATTGCAAGTTTCGCAGATGGAGGTTCATCTTTTGACATTAGGAACCCGTGAGTTATCTTGGTGTGTCCAATTCTTAGGCGATTTATGGTAGTTCCTTCTTTTCGGTTTAGGTTAGGGTTTTCCCATCTGAATATTGTACTCTTCATTTGTTTTAATTTGGTGGTTTGGTTTCTCCATAGGATTTGCCATTTTTTTTTTTTTTTGTATTGGATTTGTGGAGTTTTTGAAGTCATCGTAGGGGAGGAGGTAATAATTTATTTTATTTCACCGTAATATACGGTTATCTTATTGTTGTTATCGTGTAAAGCTTAATAATCATATATAATAGTACAGTAAAATAATAAAAATTAACTTTTTTCGATAAATTTTGTATAGCACCATGGCGGTGTAAGGCAAAGATTTTGTTGTCGCACCCTATCAAAATAAAAATACTTAACTCAAAGTTGAAGCTATGCCAATAGTCGTATTTATTATCTGTGCGTGTGGTACACAGTGTTGGCGAACCTTGGCGTCGTAATTACAATGTAAACACACCGTTCGCTAAAGCACGTTTTGAAATGATGTGGCAGCACGTATATTCACCTGAAGAAAACGGCAAATAGTAAATCACCTATATACAGTGCGGTGAATTACCTAAACGTCAAGTCAGGCTGGAATAGGTTAAAGCTCAAGACGGCAGTTATAAGAGCGTAGATTCAATTTCAATATTGGCAGTATTTGTTCAATTATTCAATTTTTTTTTTTTTTCTAGAGGAAAAAATAATAAGAATTTTTCCAAAATAGTAGCTACAATAAGACCATCTTATCATTTGATGATTACAGTAGTGATTCTATATATCTACACTGTGACCGTTTGCGTGATCCTATGGTTCGAGGAAAACGTCGTCAAAAATGTATTCTATTTATAAGTGTAATATATCATGTAATATGTATCCGTGTTGAACACGATAGGAATATTGCCCAACCTTGTACCAGTGGTTATTATTTATGTTCCATTGAAAATATTAAAATTTATTTTAATTATTTTAATTTTCAAATTTAATCGTTACCTTTTATTATTCAAATTACTTCAAATTATTATTTTGCACTCAAATTCAAGACCTGATTAAATTACGTTTTACTTGATATAGTGCAATCATGATCTATTCATAACAGATATTGTATTTTCGTACTTTACCATAGTACAGGATAGCAAGTTATACATTTTGTTGATTGCAATAATGAATTTGAAATTTGAATCACAAATTAAAGAATAACACTTCACATTTCAATTAAAATATAGATCGCAATTTGTGATATGAACACACCTATATAATATACATTATAGATAGGTAGCTCATTTGCTATAAAAACAATGTTTCTACAATGCAATTCCATTTAATAATATTGTTATATTCGCTTTAATTACTGTACTTATTGTTTTTATAAAGGTATAGATTATAACCACACTGTATGTTTAATAATAAAAATTAGCATTTTCTGGGGATACTTTGAAGTGTTACAATTTTATTATTTACATAAATGGTTTTTAAATGTTATTTAGACTATTCGTCTATCATTGCCCGGTCTGTGTTCTTTGAAATATTGGCATTGTACATAAGCCATGATTTTTTTTTTTTTTTGTTGAATGAAATTAAATGGATTAGTTAAGTTTAAAATATTTACCATAAACTGTAATAGTACTAATAAATACTATTTATAAGTGCCATATAATTAATTAATGATGAGTAGAAACTTTATTAAAACTACGGTAAGTATATTATTATTATCCATACGTTACCCGTGATTGAAATTAATTAAACCCTACTTGGTCATTGTCTTGACGACTTAAACAGTTGGTTAAAATATTATTATTAAATTATTTCCGACCATTTAAAAGTGTTTTTAAAAGAAATAATGTACAATACAATTAACAATGGTAAACAAATTTCTGAGGATTCCAAAAATGTATCCAAACCCTAAAATTGTATCCATATTTTGTTTATATTCATATAGAAAGTAGTTCATATACGCCATTCTTAATCGTACGAGTATTTGAAATGAGTAAATAAGAGATAATTGGATATTAACGGTAAGGAAGGAGAGCTGCAAAAAAAAAAAAAATAAAATAAAATAAAAAAAATAGCCAAGGCCGCCTAAACTGCGGCTAAATTTGCTACTGAAATTGCAGCATAGAAAAAAGAAATATGCCATGCAAACAAGTATTTTATCTTACTCATACCTTTGTTTAGAGAGGAATTAATTTTTATGCAATAACGATCCAACAACTTGTTCACAGAGTGTACGAGGTATACCTACTTAATATTATATAGATACTATATACATATATATATATATATATATATATGATAATTAATAGATATATTTGTATAGCTTAAACCATAAGTATTAATATAATCAATAAATGTATTATAACTGCACTATAAATTAAATAATAATTTTCATAAATACTTTAAATAGTATGATTTTCCTTTATTTTGTTTGATTATTAGGTTAAACACATTGATAATGAGAGAAATGAGTCAAAGTAGACTTACATAAGCTTAGCACTTTTGCATAATCATAGAAATATTATATTAAATGTAGACAAAATAATAGACTACTTTACTAAAAAAAAAAAATTTAAAGATTTTGTAATCTAATTTAAAAACAATAAATATAAATAGTATGCTGACTACTATGGTTTGTTTTTAATAATGTAAAATTTCAGTGTCGCAAAAATGTTGTAAAGGAAACTAGTTCTAAATTAAAATAGGTAGTTAAAAAACCTCTACATCTGAACCCCGTGTAAATTATTTTTAGATTTTTAACTATTTACTTTTAATTTATCTGAAGGCATTAACTTGGTAATTTAGAAAGTAAAGTTAAGCGAAGTAAGTAAAAATCGCAAAGCGTAATAATTTGGTAAAAATTAGAATTGTTTATGTGTACGTAATAATAATAATAATTAAGTAATTTGAATATACAGTTTGGGACATTCTACTACGGGTTTTCGAATCTAGAGACTGGAACATTAATATTCAAGACTTAGAAACTTGACAACCTTTTAATAAAATACATGCACTCATGATGCGACGAGGCGAACCAAAATATGGCCAATGTTTTATATTATAATAGTACTTGTACGTATAATAATTAAAGACGGGTAGCTTCTAATTGTTCTATTTTCGCTGTACGAGTCAACAATATATAATAAGCCTTATTATCATGATATTAATACTGTATAAATATTCACGAAGAAATTCAGAAAAAGTGTAACTAAGGTCTAAGTGGTTATATTTTATTATTCTGGTTATTATTTTTTTGTATAAAATCCAGCAAGATATTATTTATATTTCAATTGGTTGTATTCAGTGAACTCTCCGCATAATTATAAAACCTAATAACCACCAACATTTATACATTAATATGTATATAGTTAAATTATTTAAATAAAAAAGGAAGAAATAATATTCACAATAGTATACGTTTTCTTAATAATAAAATGGAAAAATTGGCAATGCGCTAACCATTACTGTTGGAAAATAAAACGATAATAATATCTATTCTCACGAGGTGTCTCGAGAACAGGATTAATATTGATCACTCCTGTTATTTAATTCGTATATTATACAACACGTGTCTCCACAATGTATTACGTTATGATTATGAAAAATATATTATATGTAATACTAAAAAATATACCCAAGGAATTACTAATTAGACTATAGTGTAGAAAAATGTGTGACGAACTAAAAACTATTCGTTTGAAATCACTATTTTAATGATACAATAATTAGAACTCGTTAAAAAAAAAACGTACTTAAAGTATATAGATGACGGTAAACGACAAACGTAATTCAATTAAAAATCGTGCACAACATAATCAACATAGATTTTACACTGGTGTAGATTATTATTTAGGCTCACGTGCCATACTGTCATGGACGAATAAAGAAATCTTTAGCGAACTTTGGATAACAATAAACATCGCATTGTTGAGCACATTTTGTTCTTATACCTGACTGGATACCAAGTCTCATTACACCACTGTCACCACTCTTAAGAATTATCAGTAATTTGATCGTTGTTGTGGGATGAATTGATAGGACTGTGAGTTTGGTGTCACGTTGGTCTAGCAGAAAGAAAAATTGTATAAGACAGTAATTAAACGATAATCAATATATTAATCGTTTATGTATTATATAATTTTACTTGGCCGAAAAGCGAGTTTTACACAGCATTGTCAATGATCACGTATTTTTTCATTGTTGTGAAAACGTTTGAACATTTTTGAAAATACGTATTATTTTGTGTATCCTGTGGGCTGTGAACATTTAACGCATATACATTTAACGGATTTAATATAATGTACGTACAATATCGCGGCTTAATCACAAGAGTTTATGTAAAAACTATTATAATTGTTTGATGTTTTTATAATAATAATTAAAAATCGTACTTTTCTCACGCCGTATGATGATGAATATATACAATATGGTGAAGTCACGAGTTATCAGAACACGGTGCGTAATAGATTGATAGAACTCAGTGGTATTGTATACATTTTTCATTATATATTTTGTTCAACGAGTTATACTGCAGGGAAAAGGTAAAGTTTTGGAATTAGAATTTTTTATTTTTATTTTTTTGTTAAAAACGACAATGAAAAATTGTAGTTAAAAATAGTGTTCGGCAAAATTTAGTCCCATGATTCCTATTGTATAGTTTGTGTCGGACGCCTCGTGCAACGCAATTATCTGGATTTCAATCAGCAGAAGAGGCTAACAATTTTTTTTTTCGCTTCCCCTTCGTTTTCGCAAAGTAAAGTGACGCACGAACGCGCAGCAACAGAACCAAAGGGGCTAAGGTCCTTCCAAAACTATCTACAGGGGTTTGCAGAATTTTTTTTTTTTTTTTGACACGGTTACATCAAAAGTTTTACGTGTTTTTTGTCTTATTTTATGCGTATAATATAATTACACGCAACTGTCGTTTATTATATTAACAGATCATAAATCGGTTATGAAGTATATATACAATCTCTACCATCATCCTATCAACAGTATACGACAATATTCGGAATCATTTTAGAAGCTTTATGATAATATTAATAATTTGGAGAAAAAAATGTATAAAACGATTCATATTATATATATAAAACAGTTTGCAGAAAAAAAACCCACTCCCCTGGTTCATACAATTGAAAATTCGGAACTTTATGATGGGTTTCTTAACTCGAAGAAGTCGGAAGACTGGTGAAACATAATTAATTAAAAAAAATAAATAAAAGTTGGAGATCGAATGCGTTTCGGTTTTCCGAAGGTATGGAGACGTATCGCGTCGCTATAAGAGCAATACAACAATATTATTATATCTACGCACTCGCTCACGGCTATCAACGGGAGGGCGAAAAGCTTCGACAAGGGAATATGGTTATTATTGTTTTCACGACTTTGACGACGACGATAGGGTCTCACGGGTGCGATTTCCACGTGTCCCGCGGGCGAATATAATAATCCCGACGAGTGCAGTTCATCCTTACCGGGCGCACGCTTTAAGTACATACATATTACGTACGTAGACCCGACACCGTCGACCTGTTTACTAGAGCTAGGATGACACTTCTATGCGGTGATAATAATAATATGATACGACGCGAGAACCGTTGACCAAAACACTGTGTATATGTGACGACAAAAGCGTTGTCACATCACACCCTTTGCGACCGACTATTTTCGCAGATCCCTTCAGCATCACGTTTTATCGTCGAAACGATACGACGGCAATCTAACAGTCATAAATACACGTATAGTGTACTCGCAACGTCGAGTGTGTACCTTATTCTTCTTCTTCTTATCGTGTCCAGTCTATAATATAGATGTTTTTTTTTTTTTTTATTTCTTTTTTATTCTATTTATTGGCTACTTGTATAGCCGCGTCCGTTGCATTTACCAAATCTTCATGTGTGCATAACACTGGATTCAAAGGGCACACTAATATGTGTTTTTCTGTTTATTCACTTCCATAGTCGCATTCTATGGTTTCCGTATTGTATCCCCCACTTACGTAAGTTTTTCCTTGTTCGGGCGACACCTGTTCTTAATCTATTGAGTGTTTTCCAAGTGTTCCACTCGCAACGGTACCCTGGTAGTAGTTTTTCCATTGGTCTAATTTTACAGTTATAGGTTTGGTTCAATGCTATCTATCTTTTATGCCGTTCATGTTCGAGTGATGTTGTAATTTCCATGGTAGATTTTAAAAAGTTTTTCCTTGATTTATCATATATTATAGTCTTATCGCTTCAGAAGGAAACCGCACTGATGTTGCTGGCACGGGAGTTCAAGGGGGTACTTATAGCAGCACCCTAGAGTCATAAATAAGCGCCCAAAGTAAATTATTTAAAGAGGATTATTTCCGCTTTTACGAGAATGAGTTTATTCTATAATTTATATATATAATACTATAGTAATACATGCCATAAGTACATAATTCAATGCTTGTAATTATAACAATTCAAGACGATGCACAGATCGAGGAATTATATTAATAGTTTATAAAAGTTTCCAGTGATTTCAAAGAAATAACGTGTTTCCTCACCGTCAACACTGCGTGGATATCCTAATATTAGCTAGATCGCAGAATACCATGTAACATAATATAATCACGATTGTCTTTACCGGTCGTAATATATATATATATATTACAATTTTGTTTTGAAATATTCTATGTTAACTATGTATTATAGGTGAAAAGCAGCGATTCCCAAATTTTGCTCCGCGAAGCTCTAAGGCTCCGTAATTGTTCCTCAAGGGTTCCTGTCGTTTTAACACTAAGATAAAACAATCTAAAAATATTTCAATAATCGTTAGTTATTTAAAAGAAGGAAATTTGAACAAGACTTCGTTAACTGAAATGTGATAATTCACCGTTACATGTACTATATAATATGTTGTATTATTTTTCAATAATCTGCACTAGTTTGATTTTTATTTTGTTATTCTTACTGGAATGCAGGCGCGCATCCAAGATTTTTGTTTAGGGGGGGGGCTTAAACATTTTCCTATTTTCTTTATACACAAGTAAATAATTATCACAAATTATAAATGGTAATTTTTTTTACTATTATTATTATATGTTATATTATATGTTTAATCAATCATCATTGTAGTACTATATTAATGAAAATATGCTATAATAATATATAATTTAGTAAAAAATATAATTTTTTTTTTTTGGGGGGGGGAGAGCTTCAGCTCTAAAGCCCCCCCCCCTCCTGGGTGCGCCACTGCTCAAATATGCTTCATAGAACACAGGCAAATATATAACTAAACTTAAAATATTTTTGGGGGTTTCACGAGAATATACTGTTTAAAAAAGGCTCCGTAGCTGAAAAAGTTCGGGAACTGACGGTGTAGAGGGTACAATCCCCACCGGCTGTACCTTGGGTACGAATCTTTTCAGCATTCCACGTTTTAGACTGAATATAGTACATGTCTATGCACAATGCCGTGGTCGCGCGTCCACTGCACATGCACCGGACAGTTTATGGTGTTTCCTAATAATATACTCGTGCACGTCTCAGGCCTACCCGGCCAACCCATCATATCCTTCTCATCATACGTACGAGGAAGCAAACCGCGAGCGTATCGCAGGAACAAAAACATTATAATAACAATAATAATACAACACGAAACCAACTACGTTGCACGAAACGGCTGGAGGTCGTCTTCTATTTTCAAACAATTTTTTCTCCGTTCCCTGTCCACGTGACCCGAACCCAATAACCGGGTGTTTTGCAACACAATAATGGTATTATGCACTACGCGTCGTCGTCCCTATTTTAACACACGAACGCACGACGACGGCACAATCACAACTATAAATTACTATGTACCAACCTTACGCGTTGAACGCACGGCGCTTGCACCTGCACGTCCTCATCAGCCGGCGGTGGCCAGTGAACAATATTTTTCCAGAGCAGGTGTTAAACAAACGGTGTAATTATACGGTCACGATGCACGCGCTTTAAAAAAATTTACGAAAACGTTACATAACCATATTCATTTCAATATTTCATATTATCTGGTGATGCCGAACCGTCGATCGGCGTCTTTTACTGGAGACGGACACTGTACTTCCGCGACTTGTTGTTCTCACTCGCCTATGCAGTTCAAGTATTTTATTTTATTTTCGCGTCAACATTATTACTGCTTAAACGGACCATTTGCGAGGCGTTTCTCCGCTGTATACGTTTCGCACGCGTCGAACGTTTTACACTCGCATCTGTTCGTGGAAAACAGGATAAACAGATTAAGAGAACGTGTGTATACACTGTATACGTAGAAAAGAAAAACACAATGTACATAAATAATAAACTGTTTTTATTCTAACATTGTAATCGTTTGATATATAATGATAGCGAATTATTATTATTATTGTGATATATTAATGATTATAATCGTTATTATTATAATATATTATTATTACGTAACTTAGTGCGATCTCCAGTCCCCACGTAAATATAATCTTTCCACACACTATAAGTTAACTATAAAAAAAAAAAAGGTAATAATAATAATAATAATAATAATAATATTAATAATAATAATAATAAATAATAATAATCATAGTAATAAAACAACTAAACATCAAACATTAAAAATATTAATGCATGGGAGGAGAAAATTAATAATATACACGTATGTAGAGCAATACACATACCTAAAAAAAAAAGTTATATGCAATGTATAATATGTATAATAACAATATACTTAAACAATATAATATAAAAATTGTCCAAATTTTACATTGTCATATAAATCGTTAGAGACCAAAAAACATATATATTATTATTATTTTTCAGGAAAGTAAACAATTTAGGAACATTTTTTTTTCTAGGTATTCACAATACAGTAAAACCAAACACCGGAGACGTTGTAGTATTTCATCATCATATTACACAAAAACAATGATAAGGTATAATTTTCAAGTTTATTAAATTATTATATATTGATAGAAAGCAAAAAAAAAAATAAAATAAAATAAAATAAAATAAAATAAAGAGTAATCCTTGAGAAAATCTCTACAATGAATTGGTAATATAAAAACGAATGCGTAACAAATTATCTAAAATAATATTAATATAAATAATAATAATAATAATAATAATAATAATAAAAAAAAAACAAACAATAAACATAGGATGTTTCCTGCCAGACTTTAAAAACTTCTTGTTGAAACTTTACCGTTTATATATATAAATATAATATGTATCTGTATTATGTAATATAATCATATAATAATAATAAAATGGGGATGGGGAACCTATGAATCCTAAACCTTCTACAAAAAAAAAAAAAAAACAATTAGGCCTTAATATTATTAACACTAATCCGCTCTAAACCAACACTTTTACACTTTTGAATAAATTTCAACATTTTTTATAATATATAATAAATACAATATATAATAGGCGTCTAACACATAGTGGACAGGTGATTTTTTTTTTTTTTTTGTACTTTGAACCGACGAATTTTTAATACTTTAATACACATCATATAATTATAATATATTGTACCTATTTATTAATTAAAATTAATTTTTTTTTTAAATTTGTAAGTCAAATACTTTCTTTTATTATTATTTATATTATCTTTTTTTTTTTTTTTAAATATTATACAAGTATTAAAATTATTTTTCAAATATTACAATATAATATAAGTATTATCATTACGATACATAATTCACTCTCTATAATCTAAACACACTAATGTGTATATATAATATATATATTTATATATAGGTATGTAAGAAAAAAACTAAACTCATATTTTACTACTTCTTTAAAGAAAATGATAATAATAATAAAATAAAGGTAACATACGATGCACTTACGACTTTGAAGTAAAATAAAAAAAAACTCGGTAAGAATTTTACTAAACAATGCAGATACTACGTGAAAATAACAAACCGAATTATAAATGCGCAAGATGAATTGAAAAGAGACAGATAAAAATAATACTGGAAGTGTCTTAAATGGTTTTGAAATTTAAATGAAAAATAAGGATGGTAGATTATTTAATTTAATTTTTTTTTTTTGTCTAAATATAATATTACGCTGCAAAAGTATGAAAACATTATAAAATTACAAAAAAAAAAAAAAAGTTTAGGTTAGAAATCGTTCAGAGTATACGTTATGTTATAAACTATATTATTACAATTAAGTTGAACAGATTACACGAGAGAGGTAAGAGGAATAAAGTGATCACAGCAAGTAGGATTAGGTACGTTTGTGCGACTTGAAATAATAATTACACAGCGAGAAATATATTATTCTGAATGTACGGTCGTACCTAAAATATTAATTATCGCCAACCAGAATTCGCAATAATTTTGTTTTCTTATAATACACAACTTTAATTATTACACTTTTCGGTGTAAATTAGTATTAGACAAGATTTGGGTTTATAATAAACTTGGAAATGCGATTTATTATATTATATACTAATTAAATACACCCTGAGCTGCTGATGCTGGTAATCTATGTGAACCGTTGCACTACGTGGAAACACGAAAAATGTTTTCGTTCGTACAACCAAGAAATAAATTTTAATAATTAATAATTTTGAACACATTTTTGGGCCATTTTTTTTTTTTATTTGCACGGGAAAGTTCCGCGCTAAAACACAGCCCGAGAATCACTTTCACGCAATACACGACGCGCTAAGCGGATTCTGTCTTTTATTCTCCATTATTTCTGTATATTATTATTCTTTCTCCCTCTCTACACGCATACACACCATTCGATCCATAAAGAAAACACATCTCGGTCGTCAGACAATGATGAACAATGAAAATAAAAATACAAAAAAAAAAAGTCCGCAGAATGAGACGGGACGTCAGCGGCGTCATGCCATCTCCTACAGTCAGACACCTAATACTTAAAGTGAGTTAAACTAAAATTAAGAAAAAAAAACTGTGACACCGTCACCAAAATTCAAACTATTGCTATAGATACACGCACAAGAAAAAAAATTAACTAAAGTAAAAAAATGCTAACAAAAAAAGTGCTAAAAAAAATAAAAAAAATAAAAACAAAAGTGGAAAACTATAAAATATGTAGTTCAAATTGTTTTCTTTTATACATAATTTATATATATATATATATATATAGGTATGTTATTAGTTATTATTTTCGATTTAATGTTAATTTAGACTCTGACTAGATAAAAAACTAATTTTCGAGTTTTTTTTCTCTCAATCGAAACAAAAAATTATTCAGGCGATTAAAATATTATTCAAAAGTAAACTACATATTTTTTAGCAGGTATCTCTTTTGTTCTCTTTTACGAAAAAAAACTCTTAACAATTACAAGAAAAAAAAACACAAACCACTCCAAATTCCTACAAAATACTTAAGACCCTACTAATATAACATGGTTCGCACCCAATTAAAAATGAAAATCATTTACACGTACATAATAATAATAATAATAATAATAATAATAATAATAAATATTAATGATGATGATGATAATACACAATATAATAACTGTACACAAGTTAAAATCTAATATAGCGATTACAGATACCAGTTGACTTTCAATTGTTCAAAAAGTATAGGTTTGAACCTTTTGTAACACTATCTATACACTAACAAATGCGCTGTAACGAGTTAAACAAATGTTTCTGAACAGGTACAGACAAAGTATTATGCCGAAGTAAACGTCGAAAAAATAATAATAATAATAATAATAACGGCGACAAATTAAATATATCAAAAAACTCTCCTAGAAATATGATTTAATATGTTTAAAATAGTTAATTTTACGCCGATAATAAAAAATCCATATATTATAGATATAATATTGCTAATAATATCAATAAAATGAAGTATTCCATTTGTACGATCCGTTCCGTTTTTTTTTTCACTTTTTTTTTTTTAAATTTATAACCCTACTCATTTAGACTATATAAATAATCATTAATTAAAAACATAATTTGTTTAATGTTGTACTATTAGTGCATAATAACAAAACATAAAGCATAAAAAATCACGATTCACAATATGTTTAACAATATAAAATAATATATAAAGAAAAGAAGTAAAAATTAAAAAAAAAAAATCAACTTGGGCTAAAATGAGTTTAAAAATTAACTAAAAGAGTATTCACTTTCACATTATAATATTATAATAATATAATGAGAACACCCGAGGTAGCTGAGGTATATATTTTCAAAAGATTTGTATTTTTTGTGTTCATTTTTTGCGTTCCCGAAGAAAATCGAAACAAACAAAATCATATACTCGTATGATAATAAAAATAATAAAAAAGGTTGAACGAAAAAAAAACCACCGAAAACAAAAATCCGTATACTATTTATTTTTTGTTTAAATCAAAAAAAAAAAAAAAAATGTTTTCATTTTGTTATACATATATTATATGATATTAACACACATTAAAAACTGTTCCTTCTTTGTTGCTTTGTTAATTAACATATAGTACAATTGGTAAACAAAACAAGAGGTAGCGCGTAATTGAGCATTAGAGCAAGAATATTATACGTTTAAATTGTATAATAATATATGTTCAATCGCACACTGTACAGTATACGTGCGTACACAAATCGCATTATCGTTACAATAATAGTACCGCCGCCGTGTTATTGCCGCGTCCCGGTCGCAGAACTCGAGTGCAGCATTTATATGCGACTTTTGTCAGACTTCACCGGCACAACACGACAAAAAATAATAATGATAATATTAATACTATTATTACGAGGCGTAGTGTTTATAATATGAACGCGTCTAGTGTACGCAGATACGTGTCGTATACATTTGGATAAACAAAATCATCGTATATAATATGTATATATATTACATAGATTTTACAGCTCAAATATAATTTCAATTTTCTTTATTTTAAACATTGTACTCTACGTATTTAATCATGTTGTACTGTTGTTCTATAAGAATACATATTTTATAATACACAAGTAATTATTAGTTAAAAACATACTGAAAATCGACTAATCGACACCAGAATATCACACACCACCGCGGCACGCGTTTATAATAAACATATTATTTATTGTAATAATAATAAAACCACAGTACCTCGCCGTACGGTCTCTTAAACGACGACGATTTTTCATTCGCCCACACACTGCGTTGTCAACATGGAGCGCGCGAGCTTTCCGAAATCAAATGAAACGCAAAACTACTCCGAATTTCAGGATAGAGATATCGAGAGAGCTAGAGAAACAATAAGATAGCCATAAAAAAAAAAAAAACATAATGAGCATAATAGTAAAAAATAATAAATATAAAGTAGTAATCATAATAAAACTAGGAGAACACAATATTATACTCTACGTGTCGAATTAACTACGGTTAAAAGAAGAAGAAAAAAAATTAAAACTTTGACAGTACAAAGAAATGCAGTTTATATACAATACCGTCGTCCCGCGAAAAATTGGAAAAATCGTCAACTGACGCAGGATTTTTGTCCCTCAAGGGAGCAGCCGATATAAGATCACGTTTTCTTCGTACGCCTTAGACTCGAAAAACATTATATCGCCTTGATTGTACAATAATTATATTATTATTACATATTTATTTTTTATTTAACGGCGACCGCGCTGTACAAAATATTTTAACGAAAAGAAAATCTTATACTATATGTCTTTTTTTGGAAAACCACTAAATATCTAATAATATTTTAAATCTTATTATTAATGATGATTATTAAATGTTTTTTTTTCTTTTTTTTTTTTTTTTGATTTTAAAAAACCACAAACGTAATAATTAATGATAAAACAACTACAAAAAAAAAAAACTATAATATTATGAACACCTTGTTTGTTTTGGAAAGAAGAAAATTGTGTTTTTTTATACTTGTCTGCGTTTGAAAAAAAGATGAGTTAAGTTTATTTTTTTTTTAAACTAAACCCAAGTGATTGATTGCGGCCATAATGTCGTTGACTTTAGTGTCCCATATGGAATGGAGTAGTTTTTCGATGGCCACCGAAGTGTAATCTGGTGGTAAGTGCTGTTGCTGCTGCTGCTGTTGTTGTTGCTGCAGGTGTTGTTGTTGCTGTTGCAATTGATGATGTTGCTGCTGCTTCTGCTGTTGTTGTTGGAGCACCAAATCCGCAGGGGTCGTCGCGATGGCTGCGGCGGACGAAGTCACTGAAGCAATGACGGTGGCGGCGGCTGCCTGTTGGCGGCCACCGGCCCCGGCCACGATGGCCGGGACCGAGGCCGTATGTTATGGCCACTGCCTGGTGTAGTGCAACGCGAGCGGCTTGACGAAGTGATACTCGACGGACGCGCAGTGTGGGCACGTGACTTTGCGACTGTAATCGCTGTAGTAGTTCAATCGCTGGTGCGGCATCATCAATGCTTTCTGGCAGCTGTTGCACTGTGAATGCAAACAAAAAGGAAAGCACACCAAGGTCAGAAAATGTCATTTTAACGGTGGAAAAATGTATACTAATGACGATGGCGCCGCCGGGAAGGAGGAGCGGGCGTATTATTTGCTCCGATGTGAACCTTTCTTTTTGTACCATTGTTTTCAGAACAATGATTATATAATTAATAGACAGAACTAACCAGCCTGCAGCGGATTTAAGACGAGATTATATATGCATACGCATGCATCGTGTATGCGTGCAATGGATAACAGCGACAAGACTCGACGAAATAAATCGCACCTTTGGGGAAAACAGAATTCCGACGATAGAAGAGAGGTGGTGGGTGGCGGCATGCGATTATTTTTAGACTTCAAAGGCGCGCGCGTTTAAAAATCCGTCAGAATTTCGCAACCGCGCGCGTATTTTGGTGACGAAAATTAATTAGCTGAACGACCGAGGAATCTCGCGAAAGTTTTAATATTGCGAGATTACTTTTACAATACACGTCGCCGCTGCCGGAGCAACAATCCTTTCCACTCGGGGGTTTACCACGCACCGCACTCACTCTATTCATTCGCGCAGCTACCTTACGACGGGCTTGGGCGATTGTTGTTTTCCATGAAAAGAGATTTTTCTACCTTCGCTTAATTAGTCGAGCGCATTTTCACGAGCAAATGACGTCAGAGGTTGTTCATTCGACTTTTGCGGTTACGCGTCAGAAAAATATCAAGTGAAATAATTGTATGCCCCGAAATGTATTTTCAGACGAATTTCTCGACAAAAACAAGACTGATTGACCGTATTACGCAAGCGAATAGTTTAAAAATGGTAGCGCGATAAACAATCGGTTGAGTAAATTGCAGGTAGATTTACATACCTTGAGCCGTTCGTTGCAACATGGCATGGCGGCGAACACGTCATACGCGTACATGGTGCCCATGATTAGCGAAGAGCCGTCCCACTGGGTGGCGCAGAATCGGCAGCAGAGTTTCCGGTCTGCGTCCTTGCCGTCCAGACATTTCATGCAGACAGCGTTTAGGAACAGAGCTCGTCCTTCGTTTTTTACCTGGCGAAACAACAGAGAAAAACAAATCTGCGTTAATATATACGGATAATAATACAAATAATAAATGTAAGAGGAAAATAACAAAGGGTTAGGGGTTTAAGAAAAAATCAAAAGGTATTGAAATCCTATAGCAGAGGCAGTAATTGATGAATATTCAAAATCATTAAGACAATTAAGTATTAAGTTGTTAATTATTGTTATTCTTATTATTATTATTGGATAGGCAATAAAATATTATTTTATCAACATTTAATTGTATTAGGACTAAATTGATTTATTTATTAAAAACTTTTATCCCTGAATATCAATGTTGAACTGGTGATGTATATCCAGTGGTTCAGATAACGATTGGAACTCCCAAAAATTATTAAAAACACTTTAACCGTAAAAAAAAATATAAATGTGTAGTATATCAAAACAAATCCCTCTCGGAAATATGTTTTCAGTTACGTCCTTGTAAGTACCAATAATTCTATGATACCAATTCGACTCCTCTGTAAATGAGTTTCAGATCCACTACTACATTATAGGTATGACTTTCAAAGTTAGCTTTGAGTTAAAGATTTTAATTTAAGAAAAGAATTGTACAAAAATGTTTTAATTATACTTATGGTAACCCCCTCCTTCCATAAACGAATTCTGAATACGCCACTGGACAGTGCAATGTTTTTGGTTAATGTTTTTCTGGAGAACAAACTATTATTATTGAATTCTTATTATAATTTACAGATAAACCGCACTAGATCATAATATTTATCTCCGCTCTACAACCCAATGGAAAAACTATATTGGAAATAACGGCGGCGGTGATTCCCATCTAAAACGAGAAAGAGCCCGCGGCTTCAGCTGCAGTGGCGGTTTTTAAGAGAAGACTTGCTGGTAATAATAAACGCCCTTCTCACGCATCGCAGCAGTCGTCAGGGGAGGTTTTTTTTTTTTATAATAATGATTTCTGCCGTGAACGATTCTTCTCCCGGTCCGTACAAGCACTGCAAACGTGTGCGTGGCATTTGTGCCTGTGCCGTGTATATTAAGCAGTGTACACACTGCAGCACAACACACGCGGTATTACACGCGATTCTCGGCCTCGGGCAGAATCATTAAAAACGTACTCGTCGCGCGCTAAGGTGCGGGGTGCAGCGCCGCGGCGTTCCGGGTGCGGCGGAAGGGATACAAAAACCGGAAGATTTCCTTGGGTTGTTTTCCTAAGAAACGGGCTGCGCGGCACGCACTGCGAAGCGGAAATATTGCGACGTTTAATGGGAAATACGAAATCGACATGTAGTGCGGTGCGGTGGCGGAGTGTGGGAGAATGAAAAAAGTCGCTGCCGCCGTATTTTCGTCCGCCCTCTGCACGTACGGAATATCCACCCAATCTCTCTAGGTTGTGCGGCGGCGACTACAGAAGGTCCATTAGACAAATAACGAAAGCGATTTTCAATGTTTAAGGGGAAAACGACGTTCAACTGTAATTACGATGACCCGATGTAAGATATATAACGACACGCGTACACGTACCGTGCATACACCTACCCGGTCCACAAATACTATTGATGAAACAATACGAGGCGTTCAGGGTAAAAAAAAAAAAAAAACCTACTTACAAATGTAATCAATTTATCTTTAATTATAATAATTATAAAAAAAATTAATTGAAGTAATACGGTAGAGTTGAATTGATAAAACAATGGTGACGAATTCCTGAAGTCATCTGCAAGTTGTGTCGAATTATAAAAATGTATTGGCCTCATGTAATCGTCCGTTCTATCAAATCGGAGGAGAGCTATTATAGCAGGCCGAAAAATAAACGAATAAGCAAAACATTATTTAATAACAATCGCTTAATGGAGCGTTACGGACAACAAATTGGTGAAAGAAAATTATACTATACGCTCGTTGTATAGCAGCACATTTGGGGGTTCCAACACGTTAAACCATTTGAACGACGGTTGGACATAATAATTAATAGTCGTATTATACGAAACCGGAATGTAAAAATAAAATTCGATCGCTTATCAATTTAAATCGATAATGAAGGGCGGAGAGGTAGGAACACAATAACCATCCATCGCGCGGTACAAAAATATTAATCAGAGTCGGTGAACTTCTCAAGAATACCGAATCGAGTAGGATGCGTACCCAGTACGTATATAAGATTTGGATGTAATTAAAATAAAAAAATAAAATAAAAATATCGGTAGAAGAAAAGGATCCGAGTTGCTATATTAACATCATTACTGGCTGGTCTACCGTTTTGGGCAAAGTAGCACCATTAAAAAATTCCACAGCAAATCTTTCCGTCTTGGCTCGACGATCGTTCCATGTCTATCTATCTATCTCTCCCTCCCATGGGTTGTCATCGATAATTGATATTAACGAGGTGTACGCGTCCAAAATACTAAAATAATTTCTTCTGCGTTGGCCGAGTGCAACGCGCACGGGCGGCGGTGATGGTGAAAAATAACTACTGTGGTCAAAAACGTGTCGACGAAATGGATACGAAAATAAAACGACATCGTTTGGGCGCGCTACACGAATGATGAAGAATGTTCATTTCGAAATCGTGATTCGGCCGAAGTAAGAGTGTGTGCAAACACAACACTAAACTCGGAGGGTGGGTTTTAATTATAAACCTGGTAGATGTTTGCCTTTTTACCTCGTGTTTACTCCTGTGGCAGCCGCAGAACACCTCCACGCGCGCGCGCGCGCGCACACACA